>OV816026.1:150535064-151144715 GCA_929113105.1 Agrypnus murinus
TACCTAACTAACTAACTAATTTAGTAGCAGCAATAGTTCTGTTTTCTTTATAAACCTATTAACGTGCTTAAAAAGGGACTGTATAGCTTTACAGTTTATAACCAAAAGTAACATAGTCGCTTTCGTTACCATTGCATAACTATTATAACTATATAACTTATGTCACCACCATTTAATACAAATTAGAAACCTTTAGTGATACAATGTAGTATTGCATCTGTTGCGGTTACTTTTATAAACTTTGCTTGTAGTGGTGTTGATAATATTTCAGTAGCAAAATTTTCATAACTCTTTCGGTCTCGTATTTACACTTACAGATATTTCTGGGAAATTAAACGGTGTATGCGTTCTATTCTTATTTTCTGGCTTATTTGAAGAAGGTAAGTAAACATGAACAGTAAAGCTTTATATTCAAGACTAAAAACATAAAAAATAATGCAAGTAAATATCTCCGCTCATGGAATCTCAACCAAATGTCCTGGCTCTTTAATAATTACCTATTTTAACTGTAAAGTTTTTGCAAGTTTTTTCGCCATAGCGTTATTAGCGGGGATTTTCAATGCAAATATGAACACGTTACCTTCAAAAACTAAAGAGGCCCTTACATTAACCAGTAATAATAAATCTTAATTTGCCGATTTGAAAATTGTATATACAGTCTGTTTGATTTAAAGTGCCCCGCTTTGTAGTAAGTTTATTTTCAGTCAGAAATGGTATAAACCATATATATTATTAAATGGCATATAATTCTCTATGGTCATCGAACTTTTTTTTAAATAATTACATGATATGTATTGTTCACGCTCCTCGGTCATCGCCGCTAAGGGCGCATCGCCCCCACCTCAAGGGTGAGCCAGATAGGCACATATATACTTTACTTTAAGATGTTTTAAGTTAGTTCATAATGTTATGAGTTCATTAGTACAGTCCATTAGTTCATAAGCTCATATGTTTACATATTCGGTTAATTATGAGTTCGTTTCTTAGTTTATTATCAAGTCGCTTACAGCGACACTTTACTTGTATATAATGTAAATAAATCGTCATAGTTAAAGAAAATATCTTTTATTTTCATCATCAAACTTGTGTACGACGTTACATAAAAATGGTCCTTTTGCACCGGATTTTACATCGCAGGAGATAAAAATTCGCGTTAAGAAAACAATCATCGATCTTCAAAACAATCTTCGAAAATAGCCAACGGTGCGACGACGTTCGAAGATTTTGATTATCCTTTAAGACCGAGCCAACGGTGCGACGACGTCCAGAGGAAATCACCAAACATTCACGGACACAAGGTTAGTGGTCATCACTTAATCCGTTCCTTTCCACATTGTTCTTAATTTATCGATTTATTTGCATCATCCTTTTATCGTTTTATTTGCATCATCCTTTTATCGACTTATTTGCATCATCCTTTCATCGATTTATTTGCATCGTTCTTTTATCGATTTATTTGCATTAGACTTTTATCGATTTATTTGCATCATTCTTTTATCGATTTATTTGCATCATTCTTTTATCGATTTATTTGCAAGCGGAATTTACATCTCATTCGACATGGCAGAATTAGTTCAATTAAAGGCAAAACGTAAACTAATTCGTGCTAGCATAACGCGTTTTGAAAGTTTTCTTAAAAGCTTTTCAGACACCGACAGCATTAAAACATTGCGGTTAAGACACGACGATTTTAAATCAATTTTAGGTTTTTATAACGAGGTACAAGATGCAATAGGTTTAGTTGATGAGGTATCTGCGGCTGACGAAAACGAACGTGTTGCAGATGAGACAAGAATTTACAATTTACTAACGGTTGCTGAGGAAAAACTCGAAAAGCGTACGATCACTTCTTCAGCAACTTCTGCTGAGGTAAAATTGCCCACAATTAATCTACCTAACTTTAACGGGAGTTACACGGAGTGGACGGCATTTTACAATAGTTTTAAGTCATTGATACATGAAAATTTAACTCTAGATAACATCCAAAAATTGCATTATTTACGTTCCTGCTTAGGAGAAGAACCTCTCCGAATAATCGAATCTTTATTAATGACCGCGAATAGTTACAATACTGCGTGGGAATTATTAAAAGACCGTTACCAAAGTAAAAGACTAATTGTTCACCACCATATTCATAATTTGTGCAATCTACCTGTAGTAAATAAACAACCAAATTCGCTAAGATCATTATTAGATCAAACTAATGCGCATTTAGAATCGCTAAAGGCCCAACATATCGAAATTGATAAATGGGACGCAATTTTAGTTTACTTAATAACTTCTAAATTCGATTTTGCCACTAAACAAGAGTGGGATTCGAAACTTACTAATAACGATATACCAACCATGGCTAAACTCAAAGAATTTATTAAACAGCGTTGTCAATCTCTGGAATCTTTTCAGTTCAGTAACCCTGGAATTTCATCAAAACATCAACCATTAAGTATAAAATCAAAACATTATGAGCACACGCGAAAAAATAACACATCACATGTTGTACATCAAGACAAATGTCCTAAATGCAAACAGATTCATTCACTTTTTCAATGTCCATCATTTTTACAATTAAATGAAAATGATCGGTACACTGAGGCTAAAAAAGTAAAGGTATGCCTTAATTGTTTACGCGAAGGTCATGATGTTAAATCTTGTAAATCTCAATACTGTAAAACTTGCAATGGCAAACATCATACGTTACTTCATTTTGTTAAAAAAGAAAACACCAATGTAAGCAATCAGTGTTCTAACAATTTGGTTGAAATTTTGTTGTCAACAGCAGTAATTAAAGTTAAGGACTCTCAGGGCGTATATCATGATGCAAGGGCATTATTAGATGCCGCATCTCAGAATAACTTTATTACGGAAAATCTTTGTAGGTCTTTAAATTTAACACAAATCAAGAAAAATATACCAATTTGTGGTATTGGCCAAAGTCAAATGCATATTTCGTATGTAAGTAATGTTGTTTTTAAAACTAATGTCGGAGATTATTCTGAAACAATTCAGTGTCTCGTTTTGCCACAAATCACAAATAATCTACCATTAGATTCATTTGATCCCACTAGTTTAAATATTCCGGAAAATTTGAACTTAGCGGATCCAGAATTTTATTCATCATCACCAGTTGACATTTTAATAGGAGCCGCTCTATTTTACGATTTATTGAGAGACGGTCGAATTAAAATCAATAACGACAAAACATATGTTCAAAACAGTGCGTTAGGTTGGTTATTAGGGGGACCCTACAATGTAGCAGTTTTTGAAGAAAAAAGAAGCCGACTTTGTCATTTCACTTCGTCACAAAATTTATTAGAAAAACAAGTTACAAAATTTTGGGAAGTCGAACATTTTGAACCCAGATCAAATTTCACAACGGCTGAACAGCAGTGTGACAATTTTTTTGTAGAAACAACTATTAGAAATCCAGATGGTCGCTTTATTGTTTCGCTACTATTTAAAAATAAACCCATAAATATCGGCTCCACAAGGGAGTTGGCAATTAAGCGACTAAGGGCTTTAGAGATACGTTTTCGTAAAAACTCGGGTTTAAAACAAGAATATAATAGTTTCTTAAATGAATATTTACAGTTGGGACACATGGAAAAGGTCGAAGGTACGGTAGACCCCTCACAAGTGGTTTATTTAGCACATCATGGAGTTATAAAAGAAAGCAGCATGACTACAAAAACAAGGGTAGTTTTCGACGGAAGCGCGCGTTCAACAAACGGCTTAAGTCTTAATGATAATTTGCTGACAGGACCCAACTTACAAACTGACCTGTTTTCAATAATTACTAAAGGTCGATTGCACAAATATGCTCTTTCTGCGGACATTAAAAAGATGTTCCGTCAGATACTGATAAACCCGGAAGATCGTGATTTTTTGCGATTTATTTATCGATTGGACCCACACGAACCATTTACAACGTATCGGTTGAAAACGGTCACATACGGACTTACCTGTGCTCCATTCTTAGCAATTCGTTGTTTAAGAGAATTAGCTTTACAAGCGGCTGTCGATTATCCGGAAGCTAGTAAGGTTATTTTAAACAATTTTTACATGGACGACCTTTTTACAGGTATAGATACTATTGAAGAAGGAATTAAATTGCGAAACGATTTAACGAATATTTTAATTCGAGGCGGGTTTGAACTTTATAAATGGGCATCTAACAACAAAGATATTTTACCAGAAGATCATAACATATCAAATTCTGCAATTATACGACTCGATTCCAACTTTGAAACAAAGGCTCTAGGTTTAACATGGAATTGTGAAAAAGATTGCCTCAAATACCAAATTAGCGCGGTCGAAATACCGAATAAAGCAACAAAACGAAACGTCCTTTCGATCATTGCAAAAATTTTTGACCCGCTTGGCTTATTAAGCCCCATTTTAATTACTGCCAAAATATTGTTACAAAAATTGTGGGTGTTAAAATTATCCTGGGATGAACAAATTCCCGAAGAAATGAGTCGATCCTTTTATAAATTTTGTGAATTATTGCCCGCCATAGATAATTTTGAGATTCCGCGTAGTGTCATTCAGTCAGATTTTATAAAATTTACAGAACTTCACGGATTTTGCGACGCAAGCAAGGATGCTTATGGAGCTGCGATTTTTATGCGAACTGTTAATGAAGAGGGAATCATAGACGTGCATTTACTTTGTTCAAAATCTCGTGTCTCACCTCTTAAAACATTATCCATTCCACGTCTAGAATTATGTGCAGCAGCCTTATTAGCAAAATTAGCAGCAAAAGTAATTGAAATATCGGACATTATTATAAATAAATTCTACTTTTGGTCGGATTCGAAGGTAACGCTCTCATGGATCTCAGCCGATCCAAATAAATGGCAAGCCTTTGTAGCACACCGCGTCACTGAAATTCAAAATTTAACACAAATTAGTAATTGGCACTATGTACCTACAGAACATAACCCGGCGGATCTAATTACACGCGGTATGCTCTTAAACGATAATAAAAAATTACAATTTTGGTTCCGCGGGCCACCATTTCTTTATCAAAATAAAGAACAATGGCCAACTTCGCCTTGCATCGCGGTCGCCGATATCCCAGAAAAAAGAAAAGTTGTGTTAACTACAACACTTTCGAAACAACTTGACTTGCCGGTCTTTTATCGTGCAAGTAAATTTTCTAAATTGAAACGAATCGTAGCCTATAGTTTACGATTTATCTACAATTGCAGACATCCTAACGACAAAATATCAGGGCAACTGTCAGTAGTAGAATTACAAAAAGCCAACAACAGAATTATTAAAATAGTTCAAAGTATTGAGTTTGGCAAAGAAATTAGTGACTTAAAAACTAAAAATCAATTAACAGGGAACAGCAGTTTAATAACATTAAATGCCTTTCTAGACGAAAATGAAATTTTACGCGTGGGAGGACGTTTACGGAATGCGCCAATCCACTATGACATGAAACACCAGATATTGCTACCAAAAAATCATGTAGTTACAAAATTAATTATACGAGATACACATATCTCGCTTTTACACGGGGGAATTCAGGCAACCATAGCAGCAGTTAGATTAATGTTTTGGCCAATTACAATAAAGTCCACAACTAGAAAAATTATCCACAACTGTGTAAAGTGTCGTCACACGAAACCATTTAAATATGAACAACTTATGGGTAACCTTCCCTTTGACCGCGTGACACCAGCTCGGCCCTTTCAGAATTCTGGTGTTGATTATGCTGGGCCAATCTTAGTCAAAGAACGGCACGGTCGCGGCAAAAAAGCAATAAAAGCGTACGTTGCAGTTTTCGTCTGTCTAGCCACGAAAGCTCTACATTTAGAATTAGTTCACGACTATTCATCGGAATCATTTCTTAATGCTCTTAAAGGAATGATGGCACGGCGCGGCAAGATATCTCATCTCTATTCCGATAACGGTACTAATTTTGTCGGTGCAAATCGCGAACTAAAAGAAATCAAAACTTTATTCGATTCCATACACTTTCAAAACGATGTTGTAGCAAACCTAGCTAATGAAGGAATACAGTGGAAATTTATCCCCCCAAATTCTCCATACGTAGGCGGCATTTGGGAAGCTGGAGTAAAATCATTTAAAAATCTTTTTAAAAGAGTCGCGGGAAATTATTTATTAACGGTTGAAGAGATGTACACTCTGCTAGCATTAATCGAGTCCTGCCTCAATTCCCGACCTATAACTCCCTTAAGTGATGACCCAAATGATCTGCAACCTCTAACCCCGGGGCATTTTTTGATTGGTTGTGCATTAACGGCACCACTAGAAGTCAATGTTTTGGAACTGCCAGAAAATCGATTGTCCCGCTGGCAAAGAATCGAACGACTCCGTCAGGAACTTTGGAAGAGATGGACCAAGGAATATCTGGTGGAACTACAGCGCCGCAGCAAATGGAAACGAATCAACAAAGATCCATTAAAGGTCGGCTCCATGGTTATTCTAAGGGAGGACAATCTGCCACCATTACAGTGGAAAATGGGCCGCATCGTAGAACTGCACCCCGGCAACGACAACATTACGAGAGTGGTCTCCGTGAAAACAGTGAGTGGAGTGACAAAACGTGCAGTTAATCGAGTGTGTGTGCTCCCAGTTGATGAGTAGTGAACAGTAAACTTTTCCATAAAACCAAGACAATTAACTTGAAAAACTTTATACATTGATTTTATTGATTCGCTAATCTTACAATTATTTTTGTTATTTTACAATGATAGTGTCAGGAAGAAGTTAAATTTGAAAACAAAGTACTTGCTTTATTATCAGTTTATATTTAAAAGGTTATAGTTATTAATTTAGTTAATATAAATCAATTTTTCGAAATTCTGCGGGGCCGGATTTATTTACATGTATTTTTTTACTGAAATCGATAGAGTATTGTGTTCTCTTTTCAACCATAATAAATATTCATACTCTTACATGTGAAAATTTTCAAGAAAAGCGTGAAAAATGGTGTACGACTAGTAGGCTTGGATCTCTGGTTCTCCAATTAATAAAACTGAAATAGCTAGCAAGCTTAGGCAAATAACGAAACTTTAGTTGTTCCAGTGGCGTATTTACAAATTTTTCTTGGGGTGGGGGGGGGCTACTCTATAAAAATTCCAAATCAAAATTCTTAGATTTTCACATAACATAGATGTTGACATAAATGACCTGGCCTATTAAAAGAAATCGGGGGTGGTCCATCCCGTTAGCCCGATCACCACAAAATATGCCACTGAGTTATTGTGATGGTTCTTAATTTTCAGTTAGGGTAAATGTAAAACAAAACAGTATAAAAATAAATAATCAATAAAATAAATTGAAAAACTTATTTTAGAATTCCACTAATAGATAGAGAGCCGCAATAGGAAAATATTGATCTATTTTTTACCATACCAGAAAGTATTAGTCATATCATATCGAACAAGAATATGGCTACAAGGAATATTCATCTCAGTCGCCCTGCAGACGGCACTAGTTTAAAATCTTTTGGGCGGTCTGGCCCCCACGCTCAGTTATGGATTGGTATTCTTTGCTATCCTTGGCATCCTTTATTCATGTATATTAAATAATACTCTTCAAAAATAAATAGCAGCACTTACACAGTAGCTCTCGTGGCCAAAGCAAAGCTTAAATCTAATATCCTTTATGATACATGAGATGGTAAAGTTTTATTTCACTGGTTTATCTTATGATATCGAAAACGAGGAACAAGAATATAACATAAGAAATTGGCATTTCAGTTGCCTTGCAGAGGTCGCTCGTTTAAAGTCTTTCGGGCGGTCTGGCATTAACGCGCAATTTTCCAATATTAGAAAAAAAATCAAGTGGTAAAAAGTATATCACGTGACCCTTCCACTAATTCAATGCATCAATACGTATCAATAATTTCCTATTGCGGCTCTCTATCTATTAGCGGAATTCTAAAATAAGTTTTTCAATTTATTCTATTTAGTATTGTACGGTTTTGTTCTACATTTCCCTAATTGAAGATTAAAGACCATCAGAAAACCTCAGTGGCATATTCCCAGTGGCATCCTCAGTGGGAGTAGGGCTAATGGGATGGAGCCACCAGCGATTTCTTTCCAGGTCATAGCTGTAGTGATAGTCCAGGTCATTTATGTCAAAATATAAGTACTTTGATTCGAAATTTTTATAGAACACACCCTCCCTCCCTGATAAAAATTTGTCAATACGGCTCGGAACAACTAAAGTTTCGTTATTTACCTAAGCTTGCTAGATATTTCTGTTTTCTTAATTGAAGAACCAGCTATCAAAGCCTACTAGTCGTAAATCATTGTTCATATTTTTCTTGAAAATTTTCTTATGTAAGAGTATGAATATTTATCATGGTTGAAAAGAGAACACAATACTCTATCGATTTCAATCAAAAAATACCTATCATGTAATTTAAAAGAGTTCGATGACGTCATCCACGCTCACGCCGATTTAGTAAATACAAAATTTTCTGAACCAGATCATAGAGCATTTTATACCATTTAGTAATATATGGGTTTATACCGTTTCTGACTGAAAATAAAGTTGCTACAAAGCGGGGCGCTTTAAATCAAACAGACTGTATATATATTGAGATGATATAAAGTCATCATATTGAAAATTCAATAACTACAAGAATCAAAATAGAACTTTTAAAGTCTCCGATACTGTCGTAAAGCAAAAAATTAAGATAATTATGTTTATTTAAAGCACACGTGCAATAAAGATAACTGTAGACATGCTAGGACACTAGTTTTATTTATTTAAAGGTTAACATGCAAAATTATACTTAAAAATAATAATTTAAAGCAGGATAAAAGTAGTACGATCTTTTAAAGCACAATTAACCTTACCTTAGTAAAAATTATTAAATAGTCAATTTAGTTGTTATATTATAAAATATGCTTTAGGTAGCTTAGGTTACAAGATTAGGATATCATTTCAGCTTTTCTTGGATGATTTATCGTCATTTTAGAAATGAGTACTATTGTAGGATATCGTAGATAGTCTTTTTCATTTACCAGGAAGCTACCACAGTTTCGAGTGGATCTTTTACTGAAAATAAACAAAAAAATCATTATCTTAAACTCTATTATGCCATGGTTAACTTACCTGTCTTTGTATCTAGCTAGATTTTTCTGTTTATCGATCCAAAGTCATTTTGGAAATTCATGTAATATTTTATGTTTTTGCCCATTGTTTTCATTCAGTCACCTGAATTATTGTATCTTGTGCCAGAATGATTGAATTTTATTTAGTTTAAGGTTTATTTATTAAGTCATAAGATAATTTGGCATCATGTTTTTACAAAACGCCGAAGTGGCATATTTATGTTCGTGGCATATTATGTGTTGGTTTTTGTTAATTTATTCAGTTAGGAATTAGTTGTGATCATAAGTGTATTATATCGTTTTATTCGTCTTTTTATCAGCTCCATGTAAATAGATTTAAGTAATTCGCTATTTATGATCACATGTTTAATTTACGTGACGTCATAAACATTTGATGTGAAGAAAAGTTCAGGTTTTTCGATTGTTTTTAACAAAATGTATAAAAGGACCTACAAGCGAAAACAATTTCAGTCAGTAGAATTCAAAGGCGGAAAGTTGGGTTATGTACCCCCATATTTTTTGTACACAAAGGAGCTTCAATTATTAGAAGATTTATACGTATCTGTGTGTACTTGTGTACTAACTCAAGAAGAGCCAGTATTACCTTTTTTATGCAATTAGCTATCAGGAATTTCAATGGAACTTATTTTATTTAAAACCAGATTTTCCAATCGATCAATGTGTCAAAGTGAATCTAACAGCTGATTTCAACAAATTTGTGTAGTGTGCACATTACCGCTTTAATCAGTGAGAATATAAGGACAGTGTCTCGTGTAGAATTTTAATTCCAAAGTAAGTGGGAATATTTAAAAATTTTCTGTTCAGAAATCAGATAAACATATTATTAATTTAAAAAAGAATTTAAAATAAAGAATACAGCTCTTTAGCAATATTTGAATTAAAATAAATTTTAGTTATAGAGGTTTTCTGACATGAAGATTTTTATAACACCATCGTCATGTTATAATTTATCAATATTTGTTTATTTATTGTATGTCATACGATTATTCGACCATTCTATATCACAGATTATATAAATATTTCTCGTCCAACTGCAGAACTTCAGGTGTGCTTTTGAAGTAACCTTTTATAGGTATTGTAACGTTCTTTCTAAAAATAATAACACAAGTGCTGTTTAAATCGTCTATTCACAAACAAATATTTATTTCTATACACTAATGAATACACTATAAATTAACGCTATAATTATAAACCATTAAAAACTATTATTTACAGACTATGAATTTCTAATACAACATTTATATCCACTATTTATTTTGTAATACACAGTTAATGACTTGCTGTTGACTACTCTCTTTTATCCGCGAATCCGCTTTTATACCATCATATAAACGTTCCAGAAGTCGCCCGAACATACCATGTATTTCTAGAATACACTAGAAGGTTAAGTGCATTGCGCTGCCGCTCCGGAATGTTCCACGACCCACTGACGGCCGGACCAGACGATGCGTTGCACTCGTTACACTGCCCCCCTCTTCAAGTCTGTTCTGTCCCAGAACAGGTTTTATGCTCTGGTTCCTGTAAAATGGGTCATGACGATATCGACAGTCTTCACCTCGACTACACGTTCCATTACGGTAGAAATAACAGTCTACACTCTTCGTTGGCCTTAATGCGGGCTGTTGGTCAAAACTGCAGACGAAGATCTTGACGTCAGTACCTCTAAAGACAACTTCCAGCATGTTTCTAACGATTCTCCAATCCAGCTGGTCCCGCCCACAGCCGAGTTTGGGAACTGCCAATTTGTTAATTCCCCTGGTAAGCAACTCGATCCTCAAATTCCATAATGCCCTCCACAAGTCGGCGTAACTCGGTTTCTGGTAGCAAAACTGCTTGGTTACCAAGTAGTAAATGGATCGGCCACGATCAGGCAAGCGTAAGGATTTATCAACAGAGGGATTTTGTTCTCGAAGTTCATTCAGCCGTCCAAATTTATTTCTAAACACTACTGCGATCCCCCTGGACATACGGAGATCCTCGGAGACACAGTGGGCAATGGAATAATCACCAGGGACCCGGAAGAGATCTTGTTGCATCTCAGTCGTGACTCCGAATCGCGCTTTTCTAGTTCCAGAGAACGCAGCCATAAATTCTCTAAAGGTTGGCTGATCATCTTCAGGCCTTACGATATTGATAGCCACCTCAGCCTCATCTTTCCGATCCGAGACTGCGTCATTATTTCCCTCATAGTGCGCCAGACGATTGGAGTGTACCACCTTTGGTTTCCCCCTTGGCAATTTCTGGATGCGATAAATCAAGTCATTTATTCGTTTCTTCACCTGGTATGGACCCTCCCAATTTCGCTGTAACTTTGGCGAATAGCCACGACGCCTTTGCGAATTGTATAACCAGACAAGCTCTCCAGGTTGAAACCCTCCTTCTTGGGCTCTCACATCGTACGTAGCCTTCATCCGGTCACTCGCGATTCGACTATTATTTCGGGTTCGGTCGTGAATATCCTCCAACTTCTTCTTTAAGTTGATGACATAATCATTCTCGGCTACCTCCTGCTCTATAGGTGGAGACCCAAATTCTAGATCACACGGTAACCGTAACTCGCGTCCAAACATCACAGACGCTGGTGACTGACCGGTTGTTTCGTGGACCGATGCACGATAAGCCATCAGGAACAGATGCAGGTATTGGTCCCAGTCTCGTTGATGATCGGAGACGACCTTGGCCAAATATTTACCCATTGTTCGATTCATGCGTTCTACCATTCCATCGGACTGCGGATGTAACGGTGTGGTCCGAGTCTTGCGAATGCCCAACAATCGACAGACTTCTCCAAAGAGTACAGACTCGAAATTGCGGCCTTGATCCGAATGCAGCTCCATGGGCACTCCGAAGCGACTGAAAAACTCTTTGACTAGTACGTCAGCAACAGTCGCAGCTTCCTGGTTTGGTAGGGCATATGCTTCTGGCCATTTGGTAAAATAGTCCATTGCCACTAATATGTATTTATTCCCATCGTCGGTTTCGGGAAATGGTCCGGCAATATCTATGGCTATTCTTTCCAGAGGACTACCCACATTGTACTGCCTCATAGGTGCTCTTCGTTTCCCCAAGGGTCCGTTACCAGTGGCACATAGTTCACATTTACGGCACCACTCCTTCACGTCTTCTTTACAGTTGACCCAATAAAAACGCTCCCTAACTTTCTCCAAAGTCTTTTTCACACCGAAGTGTCCTCCTGAGGCACCGTCATGGAGATGTCGCAATACTGTAGCCACTCGGCTTCTTGGAACCACGAACTGAGACCTAATGGTGGTGCCATCTTCACTCTCCAGTACTCGCTTCAGGAGATCGTCTTCCACCTTCAAGGACTCCCATTGGGCCCAATATGCTTTGAGCGTTCTGTTGGAAGGGCTGACGGCCTCCCAGGCAGGCCTTTCTCCCACGCGCTTCCATTCCAGTACCATTTTTAGTTCGGGATCAGCCTCCTGCTGTCGTTGCAATTCTTCCGGCAACCAATTGTCGTTGACGATGGTAGTCCTTAATACTTGGCAAACCCTCTCCTCCAAACGAGAGCAATGACGGCAATCCGTTGGACAGGGTCTTCTTGAAAGAGCATCGGCATTTCGATGACTAGTGCCCGCTCGATGTTCGGTGTCAAAGTCGTATCCTTGTAATCGTTCGATCCACCTTGCGACCTGGCCTTCAGGATTACGGAATTGTAGAAGCCATTTCAACGCTGCATGGTCCGTCCTCAATAAAAACTTCCGTCCGTACAAGTATTTGTAGAAGTGCTCAACGGACTTCACGACGGCCAATAGTTCTTTTCTGGTCACACAATAATTCCTTTCGGCTTTCGACAAAACCTTACTAAAATAGCCGATGACCTTTTCTTGTCCATCCTGTATCTGAGAAAGTACCTCCCCAATGGCCAGATTACTTGCATCTGTGTCAAGTATGAATTGCCCTTCTGTCCGTGGATAGCTCAATATTGGTGCTGTTGTCAGGGCACGCTTCAGCTGTTGGAAAGCTGTTTCACACTCTCCGCTCCAAACATACTCGCGCCCATCTTCAGTTAACCTTGTCAGAGGTTTCGCTATATTGGCAAACCCAGGAACGAAACGCCTGTAGTAGGTACATAACCCAAGAAAACTACGAACTTGGTGTTTATCTTTCGGTGTTGGCCACTCTTGAACTGCACGAATCTTATCGGGGTCGGCTGCCACTCCATTTTGCGATACGACGTGCCCGAGATATTTCACTTCCTTTCTGAATATGTGGCACTTTTTCGGACTCAGTTTCAGATTGGCTCCACGTAGTCTTCGGAACACTTCCTCTAGGTTTTTCAAATGTTCGTTGAATGATTTTCCGACTACAATCACATCATCTAGGTATACCAGGCAGGTCTTCCACGACAGCCCTCTCAGGATGGTCTCCATTAGACGCTCAAAGGTGGCCGGAGCGTTACATAGACCAAAAGGCATAACCGTAAACTGCCATAGTCCGGAACCAATAGTGAACGCGGTCTTCTCCCGGTCTTCAGGTTCCATTTCAACTTGCCAATAACCACTCTTCAAGTCCAAAGTCGAAAACCATCGTGAACCAGACAGGGTATCTAACGTGTCGTCGATGCGTGGTAAGGGATAGCTGTCTTTCTTGGTCACGTCATTAAGCTGCCGATAGTCCACACAAAATCTCGTTGACCCGTCCTTCTTACTGACCAGGACCACCGGTGATGCCCATGGACTGCTGGATGGCTCGATGACCCCTTGTTCTTCCATATCAGCAATAATCTTTTCGGCTTCTGCTCGCCTTGCTAGAGGTAGACGCCTCGGCTGCTGACGGACAGGCATAGAGTTGCCTGTATTGATTTTATGTTTTACTATATTTGTTCGTCCCTTCTGGCTATCGTCAAGAGCGAAGATATCTTGGTATCGGTGAACCAAACCCTGTACCTCTTTCACTTCCGTTCTGTTAAGGTCTTCGCACGAACTAGTAACCATACCCACTAATTTTCCACCATGGTCCTTGGGCACTGGTTTTGGATCATCAGCCATACACCTGGCTACTCGAAATACTGGCACACACTGTCCCACAAGGGTACTCTTCTTCAATGTCACCGGATCCACATTAACGTTCATAATTCTCACCGGTACTCTCTTTCCAACCTTGATCAGCGCTTTTCCCACCAGTATGCCACTATGGATCTTCTTATCACAAACAGGCTCCATCATTCGCACACATCCTACCCGAAGATCTCCATCCAAACCCGCCTCGACAACCATCTCGCTTTGACCCGGCAATATCACATCTTCAGTCAGCAAAACCCTTACAACCGGATCTTCTCGTGGGTGCAACGGAAGTTCTTCGTTACCGACCTTCAAAACACCCTCTTTCAAATCCAACGTAAAACCAAATTTTCTCAGGAGGTCCATTCCCAAGATGAAGTCATCAGTGATATCGGCTACCAGCACCTCATGATCACGTTCTTCACTTCCAATGCCAATCTTCATCGTCACCACTCCGCGTGTTGGTATCACTTCACCCGTTGCTGTACGGAGTTGAGTAGTTGTGGGTAGCAACTTAATACTTGATCGTAGAACATCAGGGCGTACGATGGATTTTGTCGCCCCCGTATCAATAAGTAGTGGAACAGTTCGATTAGCAATCTTCCCATCTACAAACAAACTGCCGTTACTATTCTTCGATGTTACGGCATGGATCGTGATCTCCGGGGCATCTTCACTCGCCGTTAACGTTCGCCCCCTCTTGCCAACCACCTTCAACTTTTCCGACGGTTGTACTTTTCTTATTTTGGGACAACGGCGTTCTACATGTCCTTGTTCGCCGCAGTTCCAACAACGAGGCCCTCGAACTTCTTGATGATTCTTCTTACGGCTTTCTTCCTTCCGAAGAACTCTCAGTACTAACTCCTCTAAGTGATCTTTAGAACCTTCTTCTTCCTCCACAACGGCCCGAACACGCCCGTGTCCTCGGGACGCTTGTTTTGCAGCTTCAAATTCTAAGGCGTGAGCAAGCGCATCATCAGTTGTTCTTGGTCGTGCTAGCCTCAATGATTGTTGTGTTTCCCCGTCTCTTAACCCATCAATGAAGGTCTGCACAGCGAGCTGTCCCAGAAATGAATCGGGTGCCGTAGGGTACGCCAATCGGACAAGCCGCGCAACATCGGCTTCAAACTCCTGCAGGCTTTCTCCATTCTTCTGGATACGATTCTTCACTTGCGCGTGATACACTTGTTGAAGATGCGCGTCTCCATATCTCATCTCCAATCTAGACACTAACAATTGATAATCATTTTCCTGTCCTGCTGGGATTGTTTGCAGGACGTTCAACGCGTCTCCACGCAAAGCCACAGTTAAAGAAACGGCCTTTTCCTTGCCTGTCCATCCGTTGGCCCCAGCGGCCGCCTCAAATTGTTTGTAGTAGGTGGACCAAGGTATCTTTCCATCGAACGTGGGTGGTTTTACTTTTATCCCTACGGCAGGAACCTTTTCTTCTTTAAATTGTTTCTTTACTTCATTAAACGGCCACTCAGAAGTTGAGGGAAACCGTAGTTGCCTCATTCTATCTTCCAGCATTTCGGCCATATCGTCTTTCTTAGTTGTTGGTGGTAATTGCATTTGGGCTATTTTCTCTTCTACCATCTTTATTACCCTATCTTGTTCCGCCAATCTACCTTCCAATAGTCCTAACGCACTGGCATTCTCCAAAAATTCTTCGAAAACTTTATCTTCCAACGCTTTGACATTTTCCAACAATTCTCCTTTCAGCATTTTAACATTTTCTTCCAGTGCTTTAGTATTTTCAAGTAATTCTTGTTTAAGCATTCTAACATTTTCTTCGGACTTTCTAGAATTCTCTTCGGACTTTTGCAGTAATTCTTCTTTTAAAATTCTAGAATTCTCTTCGGACTTTTCCAGTATTTCTTCTTTTAGCATTCTAACATTATCTTCGGACTTTCTAGAACTTTCCAGTAACTCTTCTTTCATTTTACTTAATAACAAATTAGTATCAATAGCGGGTCCAGGTATTTCGAAGCGGTAATTTTCAGGATCTTCCTTCTGTTCTTAAAGCCATTCTCTTAGCCGATTTATCAAAACTTCTTTCTTTCCATTACTATCCAAGTCCCTCTCGTCCAATTCCCGTTTTAAATCTATTACTAAGAGATCTTTTAATAGTTTCATCGCCATTTTGTTGAAATTAATTTTAACACTAAAAATTTATTCTCACAGCACTTTATTTAATTATTACGCGATTTTATTTATTTTAAAACTCCACACCTGACATCACTGTAACGTTCTTTCTAAAAATAATAACACAAGTGCTGTTTAAATCGTCTATTCACAAACAAATATTTATTTCTATACACTAATGAATACACTATAAATTAACGCTATGATTATAAACCATTAAAAACTATTATTTACAGACTATGAATTTCTAATACAACATTTATATCCACTATTTATTTTGTAATACACAGTTAATGACTTGCTGTTGACTACTCTCTTTTATCCGCGAATCCGCTTTTATACCATCATATAAACGTTCCAGAAGTCGCCCGAACATACCATGTATTTCTAGAATACACTAGAAGGTTAAGTGCATTGCGCTGCCGCTCCGGAATGTTCCACGGCCCATTGACGGCCGGACCAGACGATGCGTTGCACTCGTTACAGTATTAAGATTGGTAAGATTATTATTTGGTGCTTTATGTTGGTTCCATGCTCAAGTAAATTTGAGAAGACTGAGTTAGCCTACTGGGTAAATATAAAATTATGTGGGTGTTTATATTTATATTTCAATTTTAGTCAAGCTGGCCGAGTCAATTAAAGTAATTGGAATATTTTATTTATAAATCATTTTATAGCACCTCATAATTAAATGGTCTGTCCCAATGTAGGGTTTCTAAATATAAAAGGCTTTATAAATCATTTAATATCAGCATAATATTTTTCTAAACATTCAATCAAAGTGTAGCCCTATATAAGACTATACGTTAAACGAAAGCTAATTTTGAGCTCGAGTTTGTTATAATAAGTCGTGACGGAAGACAATTTATACTCTTATTAACTTTGAAAGCTACTAAATATTACCTATAGCAATCTTATATATATATTTGGTTTGCTACATATGCTTAAATAATTTAAGGCAACTAAAAGTAACTGAGCAGGTAACATAGAGTAACTTGTACAATTAAAGTTACTTTTTTAGTCCACATTTTCTCTAATTATTCATTTTTATTAATAATTCGAGTTTTAAACAGAAAAGCCAAAACTAAACGCAGCATAGGTCGTGCTGATGAATTTAAGATGAGTGCTGTTACAGGTTTTCTTTGTATCTGTTGCAATTTATAAATTTTAACAAAAAATAAAAATGTACCGAATGACTCGGTGAATGAATGAATTGACATTCAATAAATAATCATTGTTAGGTTTTCACCTTTGTTAACTCCACAAGCGGCAATAATAAGGCTCTTTAGCCTGCCTAAACATGTCGAAAATCTCCAAGAATAAAAGCTGTAAAAGAAACTTTTTGTCATAAACGTTGCTTCCGTCTTTCTTTTTTTAATATTATTTAAAATTACATTGCCTTATCCTTTTTATCATTTTTGATAGATTTATCCTTTAACAGTCCAAATAAATACCTAATGCATTTATCTACACCGAAATCTTATTTGAATCAGTTTCTCAGGAAACATCAAAAAAGGTTTTTTCTCACATGCCGCAGTAAATATTCATTCATAAATAGATATGTCATTCATTGAGCCATGTACAAACATTACGAGCCCTAATTCATAATAGTTGGACCAGTAATTTTTTTACATATTTTCGTAAAACAAAGCGATGTTTCGCAGCTTCTTTTGTATTAAAAGAAAACTGCTAAATGGGGAGTGCAACTATGGTATTTTATTAATTAATAAACAAAATTACATTGAATTCGGTTGGCTAACAAAAAAAAAATTTATTTCCAACAATATTCAATCTCGTCATAATAGTTGGTCTAAGTGAATGTATGTACTTGTATTGACATTAAAATGAATTATTTCAAAAAAGAAAGAATTGGATCAAAGAGAGAACAATTGCAAATAACATACGTCAGTTCATAGCAATCATGGCGCGTGGTAAGCCTTATCTACTGATTTAAGAAAAGCAATAATTCATTTATCGAATAACGGTAAATTTGCGTATAAAATCTCAACAGAATTAAATTTATCACGTTCAACGATTCGGAATATTATTAAATATTATAAGCAAAGCGGCTTAGTTGACTTTAAAAAAAGACCGGACGCCCATCAACTTTTTCACCAGCTTATTACCGCATTTTAACAGCAATAACTAGACGAAATCGTCGTTCTTCTACGGATGAAATATCAACAAAATGGGGGAATGCATTGGGTAAAGTAGTGTCGGCAAGTACTATACTAAGAGCATTTCAAAAAGTTAATTACGGATTTTATAAAGTAAGTTGAACAATTTTCATTAAAGATAAACATTATTAAATGTTTTAAAAATCAACAGGCAAAATCGAATCCATTGCTTACGGATTTGCAACGCAAAAATAGATTGAAGTGGGCTAAGAATCGCAAAAATTGGGATCAACATCAATGGAACAGCATCAGATGGAGCGACGAGTCACATTTTGAAGTTTGTACTGGAGATGATAGGAGTAGAGTGCTTCAAAAGCCAAATGAACCTTTTCACAAAGATTGCCTTCCCAGCCTCAGTCATGATATGGGGATGCATGTCGGCAAAAGGAGTTGGTAATCTTCATTTTGTTGATGGCATTGTAAATAGGGCCAAATACATAGAAATTCTTCAAGAAAAGCTTGTACCGTCCATTCCTCGCCTACAGACTTCTGATGGAGTATACATATTTCAACAGGATGGCGCTGCGTGTCATACTTCTCAAAAAAGTAAGAGTTGGATAGCAAAGAATAATATTCCGCTATTAGAGTGGTCATCATCTAGCCCCGATCTGTCTCCAATCGAGACGCTGTGGGGAAGAATGAAAAAAGAATTGCGAAAGAACCCAGCACGCACGAAACGCGAGTAAAGGACAAGCTCAGGGTTATCTGGAACTCTTTTACACCGGAATATTTTCAGGGACTTGTAAATTCAATGACACGACGTATATTAGGAGTAATAGAATCAAAAGGTGATGCAACAAAATATTAAATGTAAGGCAAATTATTCATATGTATTATTTTTTGATATAGTCTAACTATTATGACGAGGGTGTATATTGTTAGAAATTAATTATTTTTTTATTAACCAACCGAATTTAATGTAATTTTGTTTATTAATTAATAAAATATCATAGTTGCACTTTCCATTTAGCATTTTTCTTTTAACATAAAAGTAGCTGCGAAACATTGCTTTGTTTTACGAAAATATGTAAAAAAAATACTGGCCCAACTATTATGAATTAGGGCTCGTACCTGGTTTTGGTTGTCATTTATTGATTTATAGTGTTTATACTTTATACCCACATATAGCCTTGGTAGTGTAATGTCTAGAGTGCTGGACTTTCACCCAAGCGGCCCGCGGTCGATTCCCGGTGCCGGCAGATCTGGTTAAGGTTTTCTGCAGTTTTCCTTAGCTGTGACACAAATTTGGGATTTGCGCTGTTCGATCTGTAAGTCGGCTGCAGCCGCACTTAGGGCCTACGTAATAATAATAATCGCCCCCTCCCTCCCGCACAAACTTATAGCTTCTGGGGCCTGGTTTCCAGGCTATGGGTTGTAGCAATTATTATTATTATTATTATATAGCTCTAATACCTACTTTCAATTTAAACATAAGACCGTATAGCTGTAAAATTTTACTGCAGCTGTATGATTGTTATTTTAAAAACGGTATTCATCTGAAAAGGCTGTTTACACTTTGGCAGTTTATTACTATCTTGTGAAGCGTGAATCTAATTTTACTTACAAAACTAAAAACTTAGGAATTATTAAGAGGAGAATAACAAAGTAACTTTAGTACGTTACTGACATAAAGTAATCCGTTATCACAGCCGTTTAACAGCCTTGGTAGTGTAATGTCTGACGTGCCGGACTTTCACCCAAGCGGCCCGGGTTCGACTCCCGGTGCTGGCAGATCTGGTTAAGGTTTTCTGCAGTTTCCCTTAGCTGTAACACAAATGTGGGATTTGCGCTGTTCCATCTATAAGTCGGCTGCAGCCGCACATTGGGCCTACATAATAATAATAATCGCCCCCTCCCTCCCGCACAAGCTTATAGCTTCTGGGGCCTTGGTTTAGGTTATGGGTTGTAGTAATTATTATATATTATTATATATATTATCACTACAGTTACAGAAAATTGAAAAGTAATTAGTTGTTAGTTACTCAACAAGTTACTTAAAAAGTAACCAGTTACTAGTAGCGAGTTACTTTTACTCAGTTACTACCCAACACTGATTGCCACATGCTGCTTTATTCGAATAATTACTTGAACATTGTAAAATAATGGGCTGAAGTTATTTACATCTCGAAGTAATATTGCAAATACATTTCGGAAAGAATAATGCAAGAATTGCTATTGGCCTATTATTTTAGCGTACTACTAATACGTAAAACATGATTTTAATTTGTTTATTATTAAAAATCACGCGTTCTCTGTCCCACTATGGCGGCGGTTTACTCTGATCAAAAATCAAAATCAATTTTCAAATTTTTTCTCAACAATATTTGTCCCGGGGGTCAAATATATACCTAAGAATTAGAAAAAGCGTGCATTTTAAATGGGAAACTTCTCCTCGTTACAGCGAATGATTAGAATAGAGATAGGAAGTTCGCATTGGTCTTAACATTTTCAGTTTTTTTTTTAATCAAAACCGCACCCGGCAAAACCGAAATTCCAACACGACCCAAATAAGAACCATCCTAATATACACATATGTATTTATTTAATATTTAAATTTTGTTTAAAATTTTAATAACGACGTTGTTTTTGGTTAATGGTGATGTAGGAAGACATTTTTTAATGAGTATTTATTTAATGTTTCTATTAGGTTTTTTTAATAATACGTTTCAGTGTTACTGTTAAAGGATGTGATAACTACTTAGTTATATTCTTCCATGCTTTTATAATATAAAATTATGCGTATAATAAAAATAAACCATCAATATACACGGTGTCTCTAAGCGGTCTGTACAAAACGCTAAACCATATTCCTGAGGCCAAAATAGGACGATTTAACTAAACTTTCCTCTGTGCAAAGTGCTTCGTTAAGACGCTATGTCAAAGATCTTCAAAAAATATCTATTTTTCTGAATAACAAACGATTGTTTTTAGCGATGGGTGTGAAATTTGGGATGTGAGTCTGCACTGAAAAAATAGTTTTTTGTTAACATTTTTTTTATGTTGTGTAACAAGGCGAATTTTTTTAATTTTTAGGTTTGGCGAACATTTCTCAAACTTTTTCTACAGATAGATATTCTAATTTTTAAAAATTTTTGTCTGTTGTTCGATTTTGCTATCTGCCATAGTTTAAGCAAAAAAATTAATTTGGTTTGACACCCTGTATTACCATAAATTCGTATAACGTGATATTTTACCTTTCAGCGTCAGTTTGTCTATGAATGTATAAAACATCCTCTATTTTTAGTTATGCGTTAAAGTAGTTTCGAAATCTCAGTAATTAATTATATCATTGGAGTTTTTTTTATTATAATTGGTTTGATTAGAACGGCGTTTTCCAAAATTAATAATTTTATGGAATCTTTGATAGAAATCATAATCATTGCGAATTACCTTTTTTCATTTCGTTGCTCTGCTAAAACAAACCCTTTAAATTAAATTTGATTATATAACTTAATCTTTATTCATTTCCACTGCGTAATTAAAGTTAGCGTAAAGCATAGCATTCACCCCCTTGAGATGACCTAAAGTAAAAGTAAATTTAGTACGTAAATTGGTTAGTAAACTTAGCTGACATTGAATAACTAAGCAATCGATTTAACACAACGATGAGACACGAGTAATCGGTAAGTGAAAGTTGAAGAAGTGGAAAATTCTGCTCAGTAAGGCTGATTGAAAATAAATCTCAAATTTTGTTAACCAAATCCATCAGCTTTAATAAATGGAATAAATCGGATACTCTCTAAAAAGTTTCGAATTTCCTAGTTTTGACATCTTTACGTTTACTGAACAAAGAATGGTCTGCTGAAAAAAAATTCTTTTCTTAAAATCAAAGTTTATTTTAATCTTATAAAATTTTCTTTTTATATGTCACAACAATTCTATAAACCATGTTTTTGCAATCTTAATTATGGAATAATTGAAACTACCTCGGAGTCCCTTTCAGCTAACGAAATTTATCGTGAAGGCTGCCAATCTTTTACAAAACAGCATCAAAAGGAAAGCCACTAGTTGTTCAATCTCTTTAACATCGGTTTCCTCTACACTTGTCAGGTTGATAACCAAGCTCCTAACTTTTGTGAAGAATCTTCATTACCTATTCATACTCAATACGCAGAATTAAATTCTCAGACAACTCAACCATGCAGAAATACTGGAATACAATAGATGGTGTACAAGAATAGATAATGATTGTAATGGAAATGTGATAAGAAGACCTCCATAAGTAAATAATCTCGGTATTTCCACAAACTACACAAATTAACAAACAACATCAAACAGTAGTGTAAAGTTGTAGTCTTATTTGACGCAAATGAATTAGGGGGTCAAATAAACAGCTTCACAGATAATCACAACTAGGTACTTAAATTTGTGGTTCTATTATACGTATGATTTAATTATTATTTTTGAACTATTCGCTATGTGCATGGCGATTCGTGGCGACCTCTGGTCGTAGACTGAGAAATAAGGACGGAAACGGACGGATATCGAAAGTGTGAAATAAATCAAATATAAAGACTATTTTTTGTTTACTTTTTACATGAACGTGTACAGTATTTATTTTTATGCGATTGAGAAGAATGAGCATGTAAGTAAATTGTATTTAATGTACATATTTTCATGTTATTATTCGACTTTTTGGGGTTATATCCATATATGTACATTTGCAAATTCAATAAATGGTAAAAAATGATACAAACTTGCTCTTGCTATTTGAACCATTATTTTTGCAATTCACTACGCAACAAGTATTCCCACCCATTATATTTGCAAAGTTTACTGAAAGCGTCCGTCATTATTGCTCTATTGCTCCACCTAGCGCGCTTCGGGCGATTATCCCATCCCCTCCAAGCCGACGCACATAGCGAATAGAATACTTCCAAGCTTACCAACATTTTACATACTACATTGAGATGTGCACAAATGCATGAACGTATTGTTGTTCTCGGCTTGAAAGTACCGGAGTAATATACGTATACAACGTGTCATGAGTTAGAACGTATTAATTTTAAGGGGTGATAGAAGACATCAAAAGGAACAAAAAAGTCTTATACAACTTTGTTCTAGAACATATTACTTTTTCAGAAAAAAATAAGAAAGTTGTAAACTTTAACATCATTTTGCCGCGTTAATAATAGTACTTTAAGTATGGGGCTTTGTCGGCAGATGCATCTCATCTATCACAACAACAAACCTTAATAACGTTTTATCCTATCGTATGTCGTTTCCGCGTAAAATTGAATTCTTTTTACAATTACAAATTCATTTTACTCAATTAAGAAATGTGACAACCCTGTAAAGTTTGTAATCAAGTTTGCTCCACATTCGCATAAAATGCTGATGTGAAAGTTTCTAGACATTGAAATAAAGCACGTTTTGCTTACAACCTTGCAATTTAAGAATATCTGGGTCAATGCCTGATCACAGCTTTGTAAATAATACCCTTTTTTAAAGTGAGATAAAACTGAGTTTGTAGTTTGTCGAACTTTGAAATAATAATATGTCAATAAAGCACTTTGTTTATCTAATAACAGTTTTTAATGATTTTATAAGAGAATATCTTTTAAAGAGAAGATTTATCTAATTGAAATTAGATAAATAGGTTAAGGGATTTTGTTGACTCCTCGTTTTGGCTACATTAAAAAATCTTTAATTTTATGGTAATTAGGTGCCTTAATCAATTTTTTACATACGATATAGAAATAGAGATAAGAGATATAAAATGTAGATGATCAATTATTGTATTATTTTTACAGTTGGTTTGTTATGAATCACTGTGATTTTAACGTACAAATTTTGTTTACGGTGCCGATTACAATTTTCGTAGAATTAGTCACCCGACTAATCTGCTTCGGATGTTTATTATTCTTAACAACGGCTGTCTCATCAGTCTGTTTGTTTGATTTTCTAAAACAAGGTCAAGACCCAGCTGCGATTATACTTAAGCAAGGTTGCCAGATATGGCAATGGTTTTTTCTAAATTACTCGACAGCTTATTAATATAGAAAAAAAATTATTAAGACTTTTTTGTTCCTTTTGATGTCTTCTATCACCCCTTAAAATTAATGTGTTCGAACTCATGACACCCTGTATAATATTAAACTGTTTCTGTACTTTTGTATCTTTTTCTACTTTATAAAGAAAATAGAAAAGTCTCAGCTGCACTATGCATTAAGGCTAAAATGTATACAGAATTGCATAGAATTTTCCCTTGGAACTTTTCAGAAAGCCGACCAACGCGGAAATGCCTTTAACTTACAAACTTTATAATAATTATATATAACTACAACGTTACAAAGATTCTAGTAAATAAGTGACTGCTGGTATTTCAGAAACCAAACTGCTAAGAAACTATATTATTTACGACGCAACCTATATGAATACATTTATGATGTTGCACTATTCAACTAAATATATATTCTTAATTTTATAAATGTTATTGTCACAAACGGAATTATTTTAAATGAAATCCTTTTTGTAACATTTCAACTTGCATTCATTTAGTATCAAGAGTAGTGCGATACTCGCCCACGCGCGGTACACAATCTGCATAAGCCTTGAGAATAATTTATACAGATTGAATCTCATTAGACTAAAATATACAGTTTGAATCTCATTAAAATAAAATATACAGTTTGAATCTCATTAGAATAAAATATACAGTTTGAATCTCATTAGAATAATTTATACAGTTTCATTCGAATAATTTATACAGTTTGCATCTTATTATATATTCATGTGTTCTTCGTATCCCACTTAATGTATTCAATTATTCAGTAACGTTTCCGCCTTCAGCAGTATATAAACCCGCTTGTTTTGGCTTGAAATCAGTCTGTGCCAGGACTCACCAGAAGCCTCATCAAGAACAAGCGGGTAAGTGTCTTTTGATTAATTATGGCTTAGTTTGCTTAGTTGAGTGGGCGGCGCTTAATCGCCCACTCTCTGCGAAATTATGGAGAGTTGTGACCAGGCTACCCGGCTTAGTTATAATTACTAGGAGTCTAGCTCCTACGCTTAGTTAGTAGATTTAGTGCTAGAACAGGGTTGGTTCCAACCTCCCCTGTATTGTATTAGTTTAGGAGGACATATACGTCCTCACAATATGTATCACTATGTCAACGTGTATGTTAACCTTTTGTACTCTCTTTATTGTCTTTAGTATATAGTTGTTTCTTACAACTTGTGTTTGATTTATCTCTACCTCTGACTACGTCCTCGAGTCACGAAAACCCCACGTGACATTATAATTAATTTATCCGTACAGTATCATTTTGGTAATTCCATTGCCTTTCATTCAGAAGCTATTTGGTATCTACTTATATTTTGTTTAATCTAGCTCGGCTTCCTCTAGAGTGTTGAAAATTGATATAAAAGGTTACTTAGGGAACTAAATAGGCTATATAATAATATAATATAGGCTATATAAAAAAATTAGTCCTAACTTTATATAATATAATCATAGTCCATAACAACTAGGACATTATAAGCGGGCATTATCGTTTATAACGCCCGATCAGTGTTTACTTTGCAATTAGAGCCGGCGTTACGTTCAATAGGAATTTAAATCATTATAGGATACAGCATCAAGTGTTTTTATAGAAATCATTTTCATTTAACATATGTGGGCTACCGCAGATAAGAATTTGCATCTAACAATAAACCAACTCAGTTACTACTGTATCTTACCTGAAAACATATACAATGAGTAATTATTTAAAACCCTATAACGCTAGAATTAACTTACTAGTTTTTAAATCTGGTCAAATTGGGTTTTTCCCGTTTGACTAAATCAATGATCAATAATCAAAGTTTTGTTACATTGTAAGATATGAAAGTATGTTATGTAGTTTTGTTTACAATTTAGTAGGCTACATTTCTATACTCCATATCATGTAAGTTCCGATGCGCGTTATCAATAATATTTTAAAATTCTTTAAGGGCGGTTTTTGTAAACTTGACAAAAATAAATATAACAGTGCTTGTTTTAAAGGTATTTTTTAGTTATTATTTTTCCCATGTAATTTTTACATCATGTAGATTTTACTCTAATACAATATAAACACCATCTTATTTATTCCCATCTATTATATTTTGAGTTTATATAATCGAATTAGTCGAAATGCAAACTGTAAAAGAATTAACTGCGTATGACTTTCTTGAATAGTTGTAGATATCTTCGGCCTGCAGCTCTGCTCAAGTTCACCACGTTCAGTGACGCGCCAAGATAAAGATCTTATAACCAAAAACTCGAAAGGTGAATAAGGAGCAGTAAAGAGATCAGAACTTAACAAGAACTAAAGATACGGGAAGAGCCTAAAACAAAGTGCAACGTATTAGGGTACGCTCAAGAAGAACTCTTTTAACATATTATTCAAAAGATAAAAAGGTATTACCTATAGATGAACAGCGGGTCCAAGTGAAATTGTATGTCGTAGATGGCATTGCATCCTGGGCCCGTATTCTTGAACTCATACGAACAAGTTTCATACGCATACGAGATGACGTAATTTTTACGTCATAAGATACAACTTAGCCAATCAGATTAGCCGTCAAGAAGGTAATAGAGAATTACATCTCGCATGCGAAACTTATATGCGAAACTCAAGAATACGGACTCTGACATCCAACAAATGTTGATAAGAAAATCTCAAATTTCCTCTATATGTGAGGGTCTTTCCAGCATCCATTATTTTACTTCTGGAGTTACTAAAGTGCTTCACCAGTTTCTCACAGTTTAAACCATCACTTTATAACTTTAAACTTTGGAAAGAACCCACAAGATTTCAACTTACTACCACGGAATAAAACACTATCTTTTTGTCAAAAATCTCAAAAAAACAGGTGTTTTGATTTCTGATCTCTTTTAATCGATTTAAGAGTGACTGGGTTGCCTATGCCTCAGGCGTTAACGTTCAATTAAATAGTGTTACTGGTTTTTACATGTCGCGGTCTTTTTCAAAGTCGCTCGATGTGGCAGGTCGCAATTATGGCCACCTGCATTAGAACTATTGCATAACACATTATCGCGAAGTGGTCACGGTGATCGTGTCGCAACAACCAAAACGCAAGCATGGCCGTAATAACCAATGTGATGCGTTTATGTTTCGAGCGTTTTTTAAAGTCGACTGGATGACCAAAGTACGGGCATCTGCATAGAATCGTGAACACATTATTGCGCGCGGCGTTTGTGTTGCCGCGATCAAAACACAAATTTGACCGTGGCCATAAAAGAAGGCAGGCACTAGACTTTTTTTCATTGCTGCTTCGCTTTATTATTAGGAGCGCGATTGCACAACATTTCAATCATTAGGGACAACAATTGTAGGTTATGAATTTCTGGTTAAAAAGCGAACGCTTAATAAAATGGGATTTGAGTAGATGTTTGAGACTACTCATCCTTAACTGCATGACAAAAGGAGAACTAAGGATGTTTCATATTAGAAACCTTTAATCTCATAGGACTGTACTTGTTTGTCTTGTAAAATTACTGTTGGAAGGTTTCTTTAAAAATTATAATTCGCGGACTATACAACAAGACCCATATCATCATCAGCATCAGTCAAGTTACAGAAGCGTTTAAATAATGTAAACAAGTGGTTAAAGAAATGGTGGATAACAGTAAACGAGAGCACGTCGACACAAGGTACATTCACTAATAGACGCAACAGGTGTCCCCAAGTGTTTATGAATACCAACCCCATCCCCATAAATACAGAAGTAGAATAGTTGGGTCTCCAAATGGATCAACGACTGATGTGGAGAACTTACATCCAAGCTAAGAAAATACAAATAAATCTAAAATTCAATCTATTCACTTTCATTATAAATCAAAGTGCTACTCTATAAAACCACAATAAAACACAATTTGGACGTTTAGTGTTCAATTGTGGGACTACGCAAAATTTCGAATACAACATTTTACAGAGCTTTTTGTCCAAGATGTTGAGAATTGTAGCCGAAGCGCGCTTGGTATATAACAGAAGCTGCATGCGGACATACGAATCATTGCCTATGTCAAAGCAATGCGTAACTTAGTCAAAAAATACAAAAAGCTACCACGGCACGAAAACACTATAATCTAACTACTGTCAAAAAAGGTGCAGAAAATCAGAGAACTTAAAGAAAATGGTGTAAGAACCTGAATCCAATCAGACGAAGACTACTGAAGCGGAAACACTGTTACTAGATAGCTCTTGAAGAATTTTTATGCATCCCCATTACCATAATAAACTACCCAGGTCTTAAATTAACATTTATAACAATTAACAATTATTATTACCTATCTAGTTTCTCTTCATTTCCTATCAAATGCCCATCTTTATACCTATAGTATGTAGCTTTACCTTGATAAACCTTCTTTATGTCCGTTAGATCTTTATATCTGTTCCAAATTTTTTTTCTATGCTTCATATCGATTTCTTCCAGTTTCAGTCTTACATGTTCACCTTTTCGAGCACTGCACTAAATAAGTAAAACAGCTACGATTTACTTTCTTACCTTCGTCTTGATAAAGTTTCCTCTCATTCTTTGTTCTTGTTTGCAGTCATTTTTATTTTATCTTTCCCCTTCTTATCTAGTTCTTCCTTACAGTCATTACTCATCTATGTTTTCCTTTGTGTCTTGACAGAATATTTTTCGTTACTTCTCTGTTTGCACCAATTCTATATAACCTTATATAACCTGAAGTTAGAGAGCTTAGTTCTCATAAATACAATTGTTCCAACAAACATATAGAAACTAAATTTTACCTAAGCTAAGGTGTTAATGCAAACTAGGGTTTCTGACTCGGGAAATTCCAGGGACTCGAGTACCGGGAATTAGTCTATTTTTTGTTGTCTCGAGTCCCGGGAAAAATAATTCGAGACACGACGCTTTTGTATACAAGGTATTCAATTAAAATTCTTACTTTACAATTGAGGTTTTATTTCTTTCAATTTATATTATTTATTAGTTGTTAACACTACCAGGTATTAAATATACTTAGTTTTCTTTCTTAAAGTTATTTTAATTTAATAAATTTTAATGCAGAAAAATAAAATAGTATTGCATATTGCTTTGGTCCAATTCATATGCGACTGGGCTCGTAATCCTTATAAGCTAGTTTTGATAATCATTTAGTTTTGCACCTGAACTCTGCTTAAAAATTTGAATAGGTACATTTTCATTTCTATTCAAACCATACATTTTTCTGTAATTATGTATGTATAATTTTTTTTCTTGAACCAGACTGGATATTCTGAATTAAATTTTTAGAATGCATATGTCGAATCTATTGCAAATTACTTCATAAAACTTTGAAACTTCTGCATCTATAGAGTCACTGTCATATCATTCCATAATCTATAATAATATTCCAATCGGACCGGCGGTGGACGAGTTGTGCCAGTGCATCACTCATGTTCCAAGGGTCGTGGGTTCGAGTCCCACTCGAGGAGACAGAATTTTTCTAATTGGAAAATTCCGCCACCTCAACTATGGATGTGTGTATACGTGTTAGATGTTAGATGGTGGATATATGATCTCAGCTGTTGGTTTCCCCGTAGAGTAGGCATGAAATAAAAAAGACATTCCAATCTGTACCACGCATTAAATTAAATAACCTAGCAAATTATAAAAAGCGACTGTTTTGAAAGAAGTCGAAAAAGTAAAAAACTAAAAATTCTAAGCAGAAAGTTAGTACGTTTTCTAACAAGATGCAGACGTAACGTTCAAAGGTGCGATAATATAGGGGAGTTATATTTAAATTAAGTTAATTATAGTTATAATAATTATAGTTAAATTTAAATTACGAGGGTGGTTTGATAAGTCAATAAACTTTTGAATTTCCCGCGCAGTAACTTTAAATGCAACACTGCTCCCGTCAACTCCCATCTATGAATAGACTACTGTAAAATTTTGAGAAGGCTTCGCCATTTAGTTTGTGTTTGACAGCCATTGAAAGCAAACAACCTCGTGAATTTTAACGAAAATGGAAAAAAGTGAATTTCGTGTGCTGATTAAGCATTATTTTCTGCGTAATAAAACCATCACCGAAACCAAGGAAAGGCTTGATAAATACTTTGGGGACTCTGCACCATCAATTTCAAGGGTTAAGAAGTGGTTTACTGAGTTCCGTTGTGGTCGTACGAGCACAAGTGACGCCGAACTTTGAATTTGATAAAATCCATGAAATGATATTGGACGATCGGAGAATGAAAGTGCTTTAGGTGACTGAGGCTGTAGGGATCTCAACTGAGCGGGTACATCACATTTAACATGAATATTTGGACATGAAAAAGCTATCCGCGCGATGGGTGCCGCGATTGCTCACACTCAATCATAAGCGCAACCGTTTGACCACTTCAAAGGAATGTTTGGCGATGTTCAGCCGTAATCCGAACGAGTTTTTGCGGCGTTTCGTTACCGTAGATGAAACATGGATCCATCACACTACACCAGAGACCAAGGAACAATCAAGACAGTGGGTTTCTCCGGTGCATCAAAGAAGGCCAAGGTGGGTCTGTCGGCCAACAAGGTCATGGCCACAGTTTTTTGGGATACACGCGGTGTCATTCACATCGATTACCTTGAAAAGGGTAAAACGATCACCGGCGAATATTATTCAGAGCTTTTGCACAGATTCGATATTGATTTGAAGCAGAAACGACCGCATTTGACGAAGATAAATGTGCTGTTCCATCAAGACAATGCACGGGTGCACACGTGTGTAGTCACCATGGCAAAAATCCATAAATTGGGCTACGAACTGCTACCCCATCCAGCATATTCTCCAGATTTAGCCCCCTGTGACTATTTCCTGTTTCTAAACCTGAAGAAATGGCTGGGCGGTAAGAGATTTGGGTCGAATGAAGAGGTCATCACTGAAACAAACGCCTATTTTGAGGGCCTTGAGAAAACCTATTGTTTGGAAGGAATGAAAAAATTGGAAAAACGCTGGAGTAAATGTATCAAGCTAAAAGGAGACTATGTTGCGAAATAAAACTCTTATTTGCCGAAATAAATATCTTTTATTTAAAAAGTCGCTGACTTATCAAACCACCCTCGTACATATACTAGGTTTATAACGTTTTAGTTCTTTATGCTGAACTGTTTTTTTAGTAAAAATTCTGAATCTTTGGCAAAATACTGTATATATAGGTACGTACAAAAAGTTTTAAAGCTAAGAGTTCAATGATCTCACGCATAATGCTCAAACAGTGCTTTAGATTGAACTTACGTTCTGTATGTACTTACGTTCTAGAACAGCAAATTCACTACTTTTCCCATATGTGTTAGCCGTAGTATTAGAGTTACTACAACAAGCAAAACATTGTAAGTAATAAAATCTACTTACTGTCATGAAATCATTTATGATAAACGAACAAAAAGGCCCGATCACGCAAAATGAGTTCTTCGATTGTGAATTTTTTTTACTTTTTCTTGGAGCCTGGATAGTAAAGGTTCGTAAATTTGTGAAATGAATGAATCAAAGAAAAGTGTTCTGTGCTATTAATTTACGAGGAAAGCGAAAGTTCATGCTTTAACGCTGACGTCTGTCCTGGTAAATTTCAATCTGTAGCTGGAGATGGCGCGACGGTAGAAATTGTTAAATTTTTTGGATCGGTCATATTCGGTTTGAGCAGTTCGGTAAACAAGCAACGCCTTCTTAATAAAAATACAATCTTGTGTTTATCAGACTCTGTAATTATCTGTGATATTATATTACATAATTAAAATAAAGTTAAACCATTCTTTGTTTTACTTATGTGAAACTAGAAAGTAAGCAAATATATCTCATACGAATGTCTGTGATAATAAGTTTTGATAAATTACAAGTTTGAAGAGATCAACATATCAATAGCGCAAATGATAGAAGCAAAATGAGTAAAGAAAGAATACTAGCTGGAAATAGAATGTACTTTGCTAGTAAGAAGACACCAGACACGTCAATGGATCTCTTGTGCTTAACAAAAACTGAAGAGGAACATCTCGAAACTCTCGAATACTCGGATCAATCATTTCTTACTCTTGAAGTACATGCATTGTGTTTTCATTCATTCATTCATGTGTCTCGGTACATTTTTTCTGTGGAGACAGCCAGCGCTACCTAGCGCTGGATGACCCAAACCCTATTGAACTACGCGATGTAAGAGAGAGAGGTGAGGATCCGAGCTTGAATTCTTTTTTCGTATTTCAACAAAAGCAACAAGTTACTAAAGCTTACCCATTAGGGTAAGCAGTTGGCACCTAGTGAAGCATTAATGGTAAATACCATTAGAAAATAAATCATGAAATTCTAGAAGAAGTATGCGGAGAAGATGTTATCAACTCACAGTAGATTAGACAATTCAGCCATGCATATGGTGTCATATAAGAAGATTCAGAACAAGACGGCAAAATGAGATGCAACAGGGATGATAATGCCAACAATAATAAAGCTATGGGGGGGGGGCAAGCTGGTCATTCCAGAGGTCAATGTCTGCCAATCCATTTGTTGGAAAATACTTTTCCAGACATTGCGCAACTGGAACTGGAAAATGTGGTGGTGCACCATCTTGTTGATACCGAATGTTGGTACTCTTGTTTTTTTAATGGTTTTATTCAAAAATAGTCACAGATTAGAATTCTGCATATAACAGTTACAAGAAATTAAAAATGATTTTTTTTTATATATGTAGTCTTCTATATTTTGTAAACATTTATTTCAGACTCCCATTATGATCAAATATTGTGGAACTCAATACCAAATACTTTTTGATTCTAGTGAAAAAAGATGGACATGTAATTTAAAAGAATAGTCGATAACAAGCTCCTAATGTGTGGTGGGAAAAAATAAATAAATGAAGATGAATGATTCACCTATCACTTGTTAGTCAGCTGACTACAGGAGCACAATTTATGTAGCATTCTAATTAGTTTAATTGATTAGATATAATGAGGTAAGCGCTGTAAATTCTCGGCCCGGCAGGCTTCTACAGATGCCAACATGCTCAAACTCAGTTTCGTCATAGTTGAACATGTAAGAGGCCTACACTATATATATTACGGCTAGAAGCGTAATAGGTTTTAGTAGCAACTCAAGCATCGTGACGAGTGCATGAAAATGTAGCAGCTAACGAAAATTGAGTTACCGCGCAGTTTTAACAAGAGAAGGGCACACGCCTAATCAAATCAAACAACGTTTAGACGGCGTTTATGGTGATTTATCTCCTTCATATTTCACCGTACAAAAGTGGTCAAAATGTTTCCGTTTGGGGCAAGAATCTCTTGAAGATGATGAGCGCACCGGTCGGCCAAATGAAGCGGAAACGCCTCAAACAGTTGCAATTATTGAAGAAATGGTATTAGAAGATCGCCATTTGAAAGTTAAGGAGTTAGCAGTGATGTCTGACATCTCGGAAACAAGTGTTCGCCGAATTCTTCATGACTATTTGGGTATGAATAAAATTAGTGCAAGATGGGTACCACGTCTTTTCTCTGCTGTTCAACGTCAACGTCGCGTCGAATGTGCACGCTCGTTTTTAAACTTGTGTGGAGACGACCCAAAGCCGACTTTGGACTCCATTGTCACTGGAGATGAAACAATGGTTCTGATTATAATTCTCTATCTAAAAGGAAATCGATGGAATGGCGGCGACCCGATGAACCTCGTCCCAAAATGGCGAAAGTCGTTCAATCGACAAAGAAAGTTATGGCAACAATATTCTGAGATTGTGACGGCATTTTACTGATTGATTTTAAGGAACGCAATATAACTGTTAACAGTACATATTATGCGTCTTTATTGCATAAATTGAGAAACAATATTCGTGAAAAACGTCGAGAAAAATTGACAAGAGGTGTTCGATTATTACACCACAATGTACCCGTTCATACTGCCGCAATACACAAGCTGCCATTCGCGAACGCGGCTTTGAAGCATTGGATCATCCACCGTACAGTCCAGATATGGCTCATAGTGACTATTATTTATTTTCCAATTTAAAGAAAGACCTTAGGGGACGTCGTTTTAAGGACGAGAACGAGTTGCAAGCAGCTGTAATTGAACATTTTGAAGGAAAAACTTTAGATTATTTTTACAAGGGTATTGAATTATTAATTCCACGTTGTAATAAGTGTATTGACATTAGGGGAAATTATATTGAAAAATAAAAATTATATTTTACGAAGTTTATTTTTTCTGTATCAGGCCGAAAATTTATGGCGCTTACCTCGTACATATTTGTTTCATTCCTAGTCGTTGAATAGTTCATTTTACTTGATAACTATTTAAATACAAAATATTTAAATAAATACTTAAAATTTTTTGTAAAAAATCTCTCACTTCATGGTGTTTCCAAACTTTTGACCGGCAGTGTATATAACAATACAATATTTTTGAGATATGATACCTTTGTTCCTTATCGTGCTGCTTGGAAATAACAGTAGGTACCTACAGATAAATTAAGGAAACGAAAACAATTACGATTACTATATAGATTATACTATAGGACTTCAAATTAAAATAAAACAAACTCAAATAAACACAAACAATTTAATAACTTTGCTAATAGAGGTTAAAAATCTGACACATGAAGACACAATAAATTATTTTTGATATTTCTTTCCAGTTCCCTACGAGTCTTTCTTTCGCTCTTAGAAGAATATTTTCGTTTCTATAAGTACCTGAAAGTTGGAAATGTACCTAGTATACGATAAAAACAAAGTTATACCTTCTCTATATAGATTATCATCATTACATTTTCTAATGCATTTTCCAACATATCACTCCTTATTAGTTCTTATAACTATAAAATATAATATTTTTGATTATACAACTCATAATAAAATTAGCCAATAGTAGTTGCGAATTATCCTAGTTACCACATATAGATAAGTGAATATACGCTTCACGACGTTGTATAATCGTTTCGGTATTTCCAAGCCTGCAACACTATTGGTTCAAGCAATCGTTGTCAGAGTAACAATTATTTTGAAGTCATCGACATACCTGTGCATGCAATAAATTAAATTAATCTGTCAAAAAAGCATCGCTTCGTTTTGTTATAAATAATAGTTGATTCTAAATTTTATTTGTTATATAATCGTATCGAATACCACTAGAGCAACCGAAAATAATCTTATACCTACCTCGCGACACGACGTATTCCTTAAAACACCACTCCAGCTACGCTGTCGTGGTGTTTCGCAGAATACGTCTCGTCGCTCGGTAGGTATAATCGATTATTTTCGTTTGCTCTCGTGGTATTAAAACTGAAAATCTCATACTGAAAGGATAAGAAAGTGGTTTTCAAAGCCGTCATCACGTTTCGATGATGTCACACGTCGCACAATTATTCTTGGCTGTTCCATTCGCTGCCATTATGATCGTTAAGCGTTAATAGCTTTCTACTGAAGTCGAAGACTCCGCCTCCTAGATTTGAGCCTCCAAATTCAGATAAAACTAAATTTCGAAAGATATATAATTAAAAAAAAATTTTTTTTTGCAATTTCAGGATCACTATTTTATCAGACATCGCATGACATCTTTTCGAAAAAAATTTTTTTTATTTTTTTTTTCTTAAAAATTAAAGGCACTAACGGCTTGAAAATACTTCAAGCCCGAGAAAATGTTCTTATGTATTGCTATAAAAAAATACAGCATTGTAGGTTACATCAGTCTCCATAAATTGGATCTCAAAGTTTACATTGACTAGCATAGGCAGACGGCAGTGCTTTTGATAATAAAACGCAAATTAAATTTCAGCTGTTGACACGTCCGTGCCATTTCTAATAAGAATGGAAGCTGTCGATCAGTCTTGAAGATGAAGGTAATCTTATTTCAAAAGATAGCAACACCATTTCAATTATCCTGAAAAAACTTTTCATGGCTCTTCGATACATTTTTTTAAGCTTAAGCTTTTTATTACAAATATAGATTATTTTTTGTTAACTGGAATCAACAAAATGCGTGAAAAGAGAATTGTTAAACAGTTGGAATTTGGAAGTTAAAAACAAACCTTTTTAATTCGATCACGCATGTACTCTGTGTGGTCTGTGGTATGCATGTTTTGAATACCAGTACATCCACAACTTTATATATAATTGCCAACATTACTTATCTGTCTGCATACGTAAAAAATAAAAATGTTTTTGTAATTTTACATTTATGTGTATTTTCGCTTTTATTCTTTTGGAAGTAATTGCTTAATGGAAAAACTAACGGTCTCAAATTATTAAATTTTTAACAAAATCACTAGTAGTAAGGTTATTTTAAAATAAAAATATCCATGCGAGGCTACACGAATGATACTTGACCGAATTACATAAAAAAATCAACCACCTACACCCACCTACATACGTAATTTAAACAAATGCTTTACCTGAAAGCTGAAATACAGCACATAAACGGAAAAAAACCTCCCGGGAATTCCCGAGAATCTCGGATAGTACCTAACACAAAAATCCAATATGCAATTTTTAAAATTGCTTGAATTAATCCTCCAATCATTTCCCCTAGAAGTTCATATTGGAAAATAACTGAGTATGAAAAGCACAGCAGTACATAAATAAATTCGCCTATCATGAAATTCTTTTTTTCTCTCTCTTTTATGCTAAAACCTTTCCTGTTCGGTATTGTATTGTTTCTCGGTAAGTTTTAAATTATTCATAGCCTTTATAAAACATTTTTCCTGAATATGAACATGATAAATATAATTAACAATAATTTGATTGATTTTCCATCTTCTGCGACCTGTTGAGATAGATACAATTTAACTCAAATTCCTTGTTTTGCAAAATCCTAAATTATCAATTTTTTTTATGTGCATAGTACGATATCTTTTCCAATAGTTTTGAATGCGATCCGTGCATGCATTTAAATGCTCCATGACACCGCTAGAATTTACACGAAATTTGTTTGGGGCAATAATTACTTTTGGCGGTTTTTACATTTTTAAAAACCATTTCAAACTACGATTTGATTTATTTTCATCTTGAAACTAAACAGAAAACATTTTATTTATAAATTGAATAGGTAAATAAATGAAAGATGAATCAAATTCAGAGATCAATATAAGCAATCAATTATGAAAACTCTCAAAATCAAAATCTTCTTGGAACCCTTTACGGCTTTACCTATTGAAAACGACCGGTTGTTAAAGAGATTAAGACCATACTTCAATATGAAGTTTAAAGTAAAAGCATTTTGTTTAGATTTTAAGAAGACCACATTACCTGTTTATAAATGCGAGAGGAAATTCCAGATGGAGACCCTTTTTGAATATAATTATTGAATAGAAACTGCAAGTTTACTGATAAAGAAAATTGTGGCGAGGTACCATACTTAACGGTACTTTCTTATCGAAACTAATCCCTTTACCTTTATTGATTGTTTATAGACATGTTGTAAATAATTTGTATGTGTTTGCAAGACTCTTTAGTATGTACTTTAAAAAACTGGTTCTTAAAACCACCTGTACAAAGCAACACTCTTGCTCGGAATTACCTTTTTCAGCTAATAATTTGCTCAAGAAATTGAAACAAATAAAACCTCAATTGTAAAGTAAGAATTTTAATTGAATACCTTGTATACAAAAGCGTCGTGTCTCGAATTATTTTTCCCGGGACTCGAGGCAACAAAAAATAGACTAATTCCCGGGACTCGAGTTCGGGAAATGTTTTCTGTTTAGTTTCAAGATGAAAATAAATCAAATCGTAGTTTGAAATGGTTTTTAAAAATGTAGAAATCGCCAAAAGTAATTATTGCCCCAAACAAATTTCGTGTAAGGTTGAATTTTAGCGGTCTCATGGAGCATTTAAATGCATGCACGGATCGCATTCAATAATATTGGAAAAGATATCGTACTATGTACATAAAAAAATTGATAATTTAGGATTTTGCAAAACAAGGAATTTGCGGTTAATTGTATCTATCTCAACAGGTCGCAGAAGATGGAAAATCAATTAAATTATTGTTAATGATATTTATCATGTTCATATTCAGGAAAAATGTTTTATAAAGGCTATGGAATAATTTAAAACTTACCGAGAAACAATACAATACCGAACAGGAAAGGTTTTAGCATAAAAGAGAGAGAAAAAAAGAATTTCATGATAGGCGAATTTATTTATGTACTGCTGTGTTTTTCATACTCAGTTATTTTCCAATATGAACTTCTAGGGGAAATGATTAGAGGATTAATTCAAGCAATTTTAAAAATTGCTTATTGGATTTTTGTGTTAGGTACTATCCGAAATTCTCGGGAATTCCCGGGACTTCCTAAAAACAAGTCTCGAGTCTCAGGAATAGTAAAATTACGAGACTCAGAAACCCTAGTGCAAACAACTTTAACTATATTTTTTATTTCCTTCTATTTTTCTCTGTACAAGTTTGTTGTCTTACCTTCTTTCTATTCCTTGCTTGCATTCTTTCTTGCTATCTTTCTATTTATTTATTTCTGAGTAAAGAATGATGCAACGGTAAGGATATTGGGATTTAATAACATCTACTACTCAGTGAGTCAGTTTCTCAGGGATACTTGTTGTACTTTTTTTGTTAATTGTTCCATCCTCTCTTCTACTCTTACATTTTATGAATGTGACTTATCAAGAATGGCGCTTTTTCTACTGTTCTACTTAAGTTCTACTGTACAATGTTTTTGTAGCTTTTCGTCTATTGTTTGTTTACAGCCTTCTTTATAAGAGTACATCAATACTAAATTAGCATACTAAATAGTAGGGTAGAAGTAAGCAAATTAAAACAAAATTATACACAGCTTATAATAACAAAGCGATCAAGCAAAATAATACAAATTATCCAAAGACCTATATTTCGATCAATACTGTAAAGAAGATTAATTTGTAAGCTATTCCCAAAAGTGGAGTGATTAAGCTTCTAAACATGCTTGCTAGTACACAACTTTAAAATTTATGTTATAAAAAGGTTTTTCTCCGTTTATGTGCTGTATTTCAGCTTTCAGCTAAAGCATTTGTTTAAATTACGTATGTAGGTGGGTGTAGGTGTAGCATGTAGGTGGTTGATTTTTTTATGTAATTCGGTCAAGTATCATTCGTGTAGCCTCGCATGGATATTTTCATTTTAAAATAACCTTACTACTAGTGATTTTGTTAAAAATGTAAATAATTTGAGACCGTTAGTTTTTCCATTAAGCAATTACTTCCAAAAGAATAAAAGCGAAAATACACATAAATGTAAAATTACAAAAACATTTTTATTTTTTACGTATGCAGAGTTTAAAGCATGAACTTTCGGTTTCCTCGTAAATTAATAGCACAGAACACTTTTCTTTGATTCATTCATTTCACAAATTTACGAACCTTTACTATCCAGGCTCCAAGGAAAAGTAAAAAAAACTTCACAATCGAAGAACTCATTTTGCGTGATCGGGCCTTTTTGTTCATTTATCATAAATGATTTCATGACAGTAAGTAGATTTTATTACTTACAATGTTTTGCTTGTTGTAGTAACTCTAATACTACGGCTAACACATATGGGAAAAGTAGTGAATTTGCTGTTCTAGAACGTAAGTACATACAGAACGTAAGTTCAATCTAAAGCACTGTTTGAGCATTATGCGTGACATCATTGAACTCTTAGCTTTAAAACTTTTTGTGCGTACCTATATATACAGTATTTTGCCAAAGATTCAGAATTTTTACTAAAAAAACAGTTCAGCATAAAGAACTAAAACGTTATAAACCTAGTATATGTACGAGGGTGGTTTGATAAGTCAGCGACTTTTTAACTAAAAGATATTTATTTCGGCAAATAAGCGTTTTATTTCTCAACATAGTCTCCTTTTAGCTCGATACATTTACTCCAGCGTTTTTCCAATTTTTTCATTCCTTCCAAACAATAGGTTTTCTCAAGGCCCTCAAAATAGGCGTTTGTTTCAGTGATGACCTCTTCATTCGACCCAAATCTCTTACCGCCCAGCCATTTCTTCAGGTTTAGAAACAGGAAATAGTCACGGGGGGCTAAATCTGGAGAATATGCTGGATGGGGTAGCAGTTCGTAGCCCAATTTATGGATTTTTGCCGTGGTGACTACACACGTGTACACCCGTGCATTGTCTTGATGGAACAGCACATTTTTCTTCGCCAAATGCGGTCGTTTCTGCTTCAAATCAATATCGAATCTGTGCAAAAGCTCTGAATAATATTCGCCGGTGATCGTTTTACCCTTTTCAAGGTAATCGATGTGAATGACACCGCGTGTATCCCAAAAAACTGTGGCCATGACCTTGTTGGCCGACAGACCCACCTTGGCCTTCTTTGGTGCACCGGAGAAACCCACTGTCTTGATTGTTCCTTGGTCTCTGGTGTAGTGTGATGGATCCATGTTTCGTCTACGGTAACGAAACGCCGCAAAAACTCGTTGGGATTGCGGCTGAACATCGCCAAACATTCCTATGAAGTGGTCAAACGGTTGCGCTTATGATTGAGTGTGAGCAATCGCGGCACCCATCGCGCGGATAGCTTTTTCATGTCCAAATATTCATGTAAAATGTGATGTACCCGCTCAGTTGAGATCCCTACAGCCTCAGTCACCTAAAGCACTTTCATTCTCCGATCGTCCAATATCATTTCATGGATTTTATCAAATTCAAAGTTCGGCGTCACTTGTGCTCGTACGACCACAACGGAACTCAGTAAACCACTTCTTAACCCTTGAAATTGATGGTGCAGAATCCCCAAAGTATTTATCAAGCCTTTCCTTGGTTTCGGTGATGGTTTTATTACGCAGAAAATAATGCTTAATCAGCACACGAAATTCACTTTTTTCCATTTTCGTTAAAATTCACGAGGTTGTTTGCTTTCAATGGCTGTCAAACACAAACTAAATGGCGCAGCCTTCTCAAAATTTTACAGTAGTCTATTCATAGATGGGAGTTGACGGGAGCAGTGTTGCATTTAAAGTTACTGCGCTGGAAATTCAAAAGTTTATTGACTTATCAAACCACCCTCGTACTTTAAATATAACACCCCTATATTATCGCACTTTTGAACGTTACGTCTGCATCTTGTTAGAAAACGTACTAACTTTCTGCTTAGAATTTTTAGTTTTTTACTTTTTCGACTTCTTTCAAAAAAGTCGCTTTTTATAATTTGCTAGGTTATTTAATTTAATGCGTGGTACAGATTGGAATGTCTTTTTTATTTCATGCCTACTCTACGGGGGAACCAACAGCTGAGATCATATATCCACCATCTAACATCTAACACGTATACACACATCCATAGTTGAGGTGGCGAAATTTTCCAATTCGAAAAATTCTGTCTCCTCAAGTGGGACTCCAACCCACGACCCTTGGAACATGAGTGATGCACTGGCACAACTCGTCCACCGCCGGTCCGATTGGAATATTATTATAGATTATGGAATGATAAGACAGTGACTCTATAGATGCAGAAGTTTCAAAGTTTTATGAAGTAATTTGCAATAAGTTCGACATATGCATTCTAAAAATTTAATTCAGAATATCCAGTCTGGTTCAAGAAAAAAAATTATACATAAATAATTACAGAAAAATGTATGGTTTGAATAGAAATGAAAATGTACCTATTCAAATTTTTAAGCAGAGTTCAGGTGCAAAACTAAATGATTATCAAAACTAGCTTATAAGGATTACGAGCCCAGTCGCATATGAATTGGACCAAAGCAATATGCAATACTATTTTATTTTTCTGCATTAAAATTTATTAAATTAAAATAACTTTAAGAAAGAAAACTAAGTATATTTAATACCTGGTAGTGTTAACAACTAATAAATAATATTTAATACGTATTCTAATTACAATAACCACAAAAAAAACAAAACGAAAGTTATGTCTGGGGCATATCAGTTGGACCAAAATTTACTAAAAGTTACCACTGAGTGCAGTCACCTTTTCGTTTTAAAACTGCATCAATTCGCTTTGGCATGGTGCTTACTACTGTTTTGCAATAATCTGGTGAACAATTATTCCAAATTTCCCGGATTTTATTCTTTAATTCGGGAATGGTGCGGACTGGAGTAGTTCGAAGTGCTTTTTTCATTTGATGCCAGAGGGTTTCGATTAGTGATAGGTCAGGGCTGTTCGAAGGCCACTTCAATACAGAGATGTTTCTTTCTTGTAACCACGCCATTACAGTTTTAGCAGTATGGCAAGCTGCACCTGTTGAAATATAAATCCCACTTCTGGCAGCCGAATTTCATTAATAGAGGGCAACAATTCTTCTTGCAGCATTGACGGCACCGTCAATAAAAAGAAGACGTCCAACTCCTTGGGAGGATATCCATCCCCATACCATCATTTGACTTTTCTCTTAAGGCAGTCTCTGTGATATTCTTCTCCTAGCATTCGGATCACTCTACTCCGTGTATCGCCAACACATACCTCAAACTTCGATTCATCACTCGATATAATTGTGTCCCATTGACGTTGAACCCAGTCTTTGTGTTCTTTTGCTCATAAAAATCGGGCACGCTTTTGTTTTAGCGTGAGAAGAGGCTTTTCCTTCGCCTAGAGTAAAAAAGGTAACAAGTTTGGATTCTTTATGTTTATAAAACTTACTTTGTAGAACCTATATCCCATTTTTTCATGTTTCTCAAACAACTATCTTTTGAAATTGGTCTACCAATGGCATCTGCCCATTCTTCAGCCAATCTTCCTTAAAAAGTGCCCGTAGAGCACGCTGATCCCTTTTTGTGACTTTCGAAGGACGGCCAGTTTTAAGTTTTGCCTCAATATGCCCAGTTTTTTTAAACTACGAAATTATATTTCTCACTGTTCCTTGCGGAATACAAATTTTTTCTAATTTTATGCCCATAAAGTTCATTTTGATGGGCAGCAACAATAGAATTTCGCATATCACAGGACAATGACTTTCCACGAACCATTTTGACAATTAACTAATTTGAAATGTGTCGGTTCAATTTCCATTTGTTTCTACAAAGCCTACTTGATAATATATGTGAAACAAATAATCATGCCTCGGTAAATAAACGATTGATTTTGCATTCGAGTTATGGTCCAACTGATATGCGCCAGACATAATTTTCGTTTTGTTTTTTTGTGGTTGTTGTAATTGGAGTACGTATTAAATATTATTTATTAGTTGTTAACACTACCAGGTATTAAATATACTTAGTTTTCTTTCTTAAAGATATTTTAATTTAATAAATTTTAATGCAGAAAAATAAAATAGTATTGCATATTGCTTTGGTCCAATTCATAATTCGCCCCTCCCCCCTCCCCGTCCAATTCGCGTCCTCTGCAGCTGTTATAATCAGTGATACTAAACAATCTTGCAATTTTATTAAATTACACAACAGTTTTTCATTTAGGAGCTGCAGCCTATTCTAGCATTTGTAATTAATTTATTCTATCACTTTAAATATGGCCCGCGGTTAAATAAATACAGAAATGACGAGAATAAAATCTAGAATCGATCTTGTTTAACAAATTTCTTGAACACTTCTCTAAGTATTCTTGACTTATGAAAAATATTCGTTTGAAATCGGTAGTCAAATTATATTGTACGTTTTTATGGAAGCTTAAACTGTTATTTCAAACCAAAACTGTTTAATTACAATAATTATTAATAAATAAGTAGTATGTTTATAATATAAATCTAATGAATTTTGTTGCAAATATTATTTATAGATACTTTATTGTAGTTTTTACTTATAGTTATTTACGTGAAATGTGAAATTATATCCACATTCGTGATAAAAAATCGGTTCCTTATGCAAATAAAATCAATTTTTCCTATTTTGATTTGATTTATGTCTACTACTTTAACATCTTTATATTTTTTGAGTATTATAAGCACTGAAATATAAAATTACAAATGCTAGGAATACCTCTACAGCACATATCGACGATTTCAACCCCTAGATGCTAGTGATGGAAGTGGTTTGTCTATTAAGCGTAATTCCAAAAGTTAACTCGCTGGGAACTAATAAGAGGACGCATCAAATGGATGGCTTTTCTAATATTCTTTCTAATACTAATACTCGAAATCGAAAAAATAAACATACTAATGTAAATCAAATTCATTACGATTTCAGATGGTATTATCACCCCTTGTCATTTAAAAATTTTAAGGTGACCCTCACCCTTATTTTAGGATTGAAACAGGGGCTAAACGGAAACAGCCATATGACATCCCCTTCCTAATAAAGTTGACATGTCCTTCCGTTTTTCAAAAAATTGGGGTCGAGTACCTCAAAACGAGCTCGTTTCGTTTTCAGTGGGCCACTCTGTATTTAGTAAAGTCCTATAGAATCAAATAACTGTAGGTAATAAATACAATTACAAAAATGACTTTTTAATTGCTTTACCTTTTATGGTCTTTGCACAGTGTCTCAAAATTTGTGTATTTAAGTACCACGTATTGCGTTGCAATTAGTCTTATAGCAACTGTTGGAAATGTGTAGTACTACGGGCCTGAAAAATGTTTGGGCACATTTCTTCATAAAATATGTCCAGACCGATGTCTGATAACTAATGAAGATGTGTGGGTATTTCCAGTATCTGCTGTTGGAAGAACTGCAACGTAGTACGTGATACTTTTACAGTTTCGTCAAACCCCGACGAATGTTTAATACGGATCAAAATAGAAGCAATTGTATAATAAAGTATTGTGATGTACTTGAAAGATGTATAATAAAAAGTATCCATTTTTATCAACAATTTCATTAAGCGTAAATTAAATACTTAATTATTTTTTCTGAAAGTGTATATCACATATCTTTGAAATACTTGTAGAGGTTAGAAAAAAACCTTGTGGTTCATATGCTATAAGTTTTCAATAAAACGTTTAATTCCTTAAAATCAATATGATATGAACCACAAGGTTTCTTTTAACCTCCACAAGTATTTCATATACATATTTTCAAAACTGAAAAACTGATAGTACAACACCAATTTGTCATAACAGACACAGTATTTAGTTATACAAATTATAAATGTAACTTACGTAGTCTATAACTAATAATCTAATTACAATAATTAATATATGTGACTTATGCTTTCCAAGAAATAATTATTTAATTTACGCTTAATGAAATTGTCGATAAAATTGAGTACTTTTTATTATAAATCTTTCGATAAAATCGAAAGTATAGCACTTAGAAATACACTATTTTACTGTTATATGTAGAAGTATATTTAGTATTGGTTATTAAATTACACATTTTAAAATTATTTAATTTGGTACAGTAGTTTATGAGCAATATTCTTTCAAAGTGAAGGCCCTCAAGAAACAATAGACAGTTTTAATTTGTTCATCATTGGCAATTAGAACGTTTGTTAGAAATTACTAAGCCATGATAAAATAGTATATGATGCAACGAGCACATAATGATGGTTATTAATACACGAGTATGATGTTTACAACACGAGCGAAGCGAGAGTTGTAATTCATACGAGTGTATTAATAACCATTATGTGCAAGTTGCATACACTATTTTTTCTACGACTGTAACTAATTTATTATTTCTACATGGACTTCTAAAACTTTTATAAGTTAAAACCTTAATCTATGAACTACTACTACTAGTATTACTACTACTACACTACACAACTACTAGATTGTCTTGATTCGCTTAGCATTATGAAAGCTTGTGAGGAATTTAATTACTTCTCAAAGTAGGCTTAGAAAATTGGTTAATATATATACTTCACAATAATCAAAAATTCTTTATTTAAATTGATGTTCAATGATAATAATTAACACAATTTGCAATATATATTTAACTTAATTAATTAGAATCATTATTAGAATCATTATTAGGAACAATATTAATTGTAATTCCAGTACAATTTGATAAATTTATTTGGGGTGCTGAAGTGCGAATGGTACGTGATAGTGATGAAATGCAAGGTATGTCATTACTTGTCGATTGATTATTTTCTATAGAGTGCAATATCTTGTTTGCTACGTTTATTTTATTTTGTAATGAATGATCTATGTAGCTTTCTGCCACTGATGTGGACTTCCATCCACCATGGCGTTTTAATGAAGTGATGTCTCCCCCACCATCAATTAGTAGTGTGGCAGAGGTCCTACGGAAACAATGCCCTGTATATAAATGTGAATTAGGAATTTTTAAAAAGGTCGCTATTTGTTTTCCCATATTTCCAAACTTATTAATTCCTACGTTTTGTACTGTGCACTTTCCATTTTGATAATTTAGGAAGAAGGAATCTGTAATAGTGTTTTTTGGGCGAATATTGATGTATTTTTTGCATATATGGTAATATGAACCTGTAACTGAATTTACGTACAGTTTTAGTTTTTGTATCATGTATGGTTACAAGAATAATCGATTGCATGTCATTTACATCATTATAGTATTTTAATTTGTGTAACTCGTGTCTTCTACATGCAAGTAACGTACGTAGAATCGCACTATAGATAAGATCATGTTACATGAGAATTGCTTAAGATAATAAAACTCACGATATCAAATAACAGTTTTTCTGCTAAGTCTATGTTATCTCTATGAGAACTTCTTTGGCATTTATTCTCTCATGACCATGAGAACTGTGTAGGCAGATAAGGTATAAATACCTCTTTTTTAATCTTAAGTCTTTAGTCTTTATTAAGTATTCAACAAGTGTTTATCCTGAGTGAGTATTAAAACTAGATGTGGATTTTAAAATTGTCTTGCTAGTAAAAACATAAAGGCTCATTCGAGTTTTAATTAATTATTTTGCTTAATGTCATTTAAATGTGAATTCTAAAATTGTTCTGTTAAGTGTGTTAATTCAAATTTAATTATTTAAACTCGTCTTAAACTCGTTAAATAATTACAGACAAAGTAATATTAATATTTGTATTCTAAATGTTAAAAGAGATAAAGTTTTCTCTCGATTAAAAATAATAAAATATATTCTACGACTGCAAACGAAATATATAAATGTGTTTTATTATATTCAATAAATAAAGTTTTAAAAAAAGCTTCGGCCACAGAATATAATCAAAACTTGCACCCATTATGCCAAATATTAATGCTACCTTTAATAAAAACATGAATTTAAGTTTTTAAATAGCTTAAATTAAAAATTTTAAATTGACTTACTTTTACAAGGAGGTATCTATTATCTGGTGCCTTATTAATAAAGGTTTTTACTTCATCTTATGTAAATGTTTTTGGCTTTTTGGTTCTGAAACCTTCTGACTTCCGCTTTAACAGAGCTTGTAATTTTGCATAGGTTCCTATGTTAATTTGGTGTTTGATTTTTAATGTTGATTTTAGCATTGAGTAGCGGCTCCACAAACTAGAAGACTTTATTTTGGTTGCAAGCTCTTCAAAGTATACTATTAAGACGTTTTCAGAAAATGATGTAGTTTGCTTTTTATTCTGCCAATCCATAAATAATTTATAAGCATTTTCATACAGCTTGCGTGATTTTCGTGGTAGTACATCATCATATGTTTGTTTTGCTTTTTCGACAATTTCAGGTGGTGTTAATTTTATATCTGCATAATCTTCACTATCACTACTGCTATCCATTATTAATTGTTAAATTAAAGAACTGTCAACTACCGTTGTCAACTGCGTGACGATTTTTGTATATACTAACTTTGGCTTGTTCCTAAGCAACCATTTGATATTCTTGACTCTCATTGGTCAACAGTTCGTTGTTCTTGACTCTCATTGGTTAGCAACTCATTACATAGTGGAAACTCATTGCATAATGAACCTTATTATGCAACGACTTTTGCATATATAATAGTTGAATTAGAATACAGGAGTAGAAAAAATAATGAATTAATATAATAATATCCAAAGACGAGCAAAATAGTAAAGCACAAATAGCACATTGATTATGTAGCGTAAAGTTTTATTCATTACTTACGAATTGAAACCGCTTTAAAATGTGACGTCTCGATTAGATTTGCGGTATAAACTAAATGTAATTCGATATTTTTTTAATGGTTTTTAAAAATGCAATGTTTTTAGGACTGACTGCGTGGAAAAAAATAAATATTCAGAGCGTGACTACGATCTTAATGAATTTAATTTAATATTATCATACTAAATTTTATATTATCGAAATCCACAAGCAGTATTAAAGTATAATTAATATACATAAACATTCCTAAGAATTCCAATCTAAGTAATCTAAGTCTAGTATCGTCTAATATAAATATGGAGTCATTAAGAGTTTAACAAGTACAATATAATAGCTAGTCTTTAGCTATTAATTTGCTTTTGCCTTACGTCAATCTACATATTATATTTTTCAACAAATCTATAATCTCCAATCATTTGTTACTTTTATCATGATGGTGTTTAAAAAAGAATTAGGAAAATATTGACAGGCATTTGATAAATGCTAAAAACTCAAGCCTTTATTTATTTTTAGGAGAGAATGAAATATAAATTACAAGGCTGTTTCATGAAATATTACAACCACGTAGACAAATGGCAATTTATGTTTCTCTAAATATTTCACAAGCAACACTATTCCCATAAATTTACTGTAATCATCATTATTTTGAATCCGAGAGGGGAGTGTAAACTACAATATTATCTGTCATGAAAATTATTCATTATTTATTTTTGAAACAGTTACGCCGGACGTTTTCGATATTTGTTTGTTTCTAATTTATGCTAATTTTAAACTGTTTCAGAATGAATTATTAAAATAGAAGCGAAAAACAAGCCGAACAATAATTTACAACGCTTTATTAAGTATTCAGAAACAGTTTTATTTTCTGAATGAAAACAAGAACTCTTTCAGTCATTAAAAATCTATTTATTAAGAGCATATATTAAAAAACATCATTTAATGTCTAACAAAAACAACATCAAACGATTAAAGTCTGTCTTTTATGACTTGTTTACACATTTTCTCCTAAAGAAAATATTTAGATTTTTTCCAACAACGGTTTGTTCAAACACAAATTTTCTTTTTTATACACCTTTTAATATTCTTATACTGGCCTATGTACACCTATTACCTGAAGTTATTTCCATTAATGAAGAGGGCACTAAAGGGCAACGCTTTCGAGAACGTTCGCTTGAGGAAATACGAAATCAATATCACTTCCGTTCAATAGGTACTATTTATGGTCTATATATTTAAGAGGCTTTTGTTCAAGATATGCACCTGGTACAGGTTAATCAAAAGTGCGTTTTTCTTCATCAATTCCAGTGCTATTATTAGAAAATTACGGTTATTGACTGGAAAAAAGAATAGAAAAACTAATTTAAGCGAACGCCATATAAGAGCTTCATCAATGACAAAAGTAGATGAGGGATTGTGAAATTACATTTGGTCGTTTCCTCTCTAACATTTTCTTGATGGATGAACGTTGCTATCTGTTCAATTTTTGCCATCGACACACTTTCCGTGACAATTTCATTAAACAAATGAATGGCCTTATTGTGGCTTCGATTAAACTTGATCTTTTAACAACAAAAAAAATCCCATCAGCCGAACATTATCTTAGAAAGGCATTCGTGAAAGTGTAAAACCAGCACTATCAACTGAAAAAAAACTGTGCGAATTTAGTAGTACTTCATTTAAAAAAATTACCCATAATTTTATACTATTATGCACTAAAATTAAACACTAACAGTAAAATATTTCTACATTTGCTATATTTATTTGTTAAAATTGTTTAAGCATGGTAAATTGCTAATCTAAAATTTTATGTTCGGAAACCAATAAAAGGTATGCTTTCAGCGTCAGTCCGTCGCGTAAGTCTGGCAAGGATTTTATAACTACACACTTCCTTAGGTTATCTTCTTAAGAATCCATTTCAGGACTAGCTGCCCGAAAATTTAATGAAAATTAAACCACTAGTAAAGATTTGTGGTCTGTATCGAATTAAGAAAGAGAATGCTGTGATTTACAGCGAGTATTAGAGACAATATTGATTTTAACGGAGAGATGCTAAAGGAAATCTTCAGTTGTCGGTTACAGTTAATTTAAGACTAACATACAGTATAACAGTGATAACACAGCCCCACAAAAAAAAAGAATGTTCTCTTCAGGGATCGAGACTATGGTATTCGGATGCAGTTTTTGATGCTGAAACCGAATCCGACCTCAGAAAAGCAAATACACCCTAGAGCCTAGAGCCAAAAACAACACCAAAATGAAGTAAAGCACTCCTGACATATGATGACAATAAATACATGCAAAAAATGGTTGAAAACCGCAAATGTTTTGTATTTGAAAATAGACCTCTGGTATATGACCAAGAACCCTTCCCCCTGAGGGGGTTAAACCACCCCAAAATGGGTCAAAACCACTCCTTAGGTCAAAATACACTAAATACATGCAAAAAATTATTAAAAGCCGCAAATATTTTGTGTTTGGAAATAGATCTCTGGTATATGACCAAGAACCCTCCCCCCTGAGGGGGTTAAACCTCCTCAAAACGGGTCAAAACCACCCCTTAGATCAACATACAATAAATACATGGAAAAAATTGTTGAAGAACGTAAATGTATTGTATTTGAAAATCGAACTCGAACAGTATATGGCCAGAAACCACCCCATTCAGATCGCCAAACCACTCCAAAATGCGATAAAACCACCCCTTACATAAGGTAACAATAAATTCATGCAAACAATTTTGGATGAACATAAAGGACTGTTGATATGAAAACTAAATAACTTTTGTACTTTATAATTTTTCGCTAATAGTCTAATTTTCGGGATAAAAAATGGTGACTGTTCGGCCCTATAAATTTCATAAACCGCAAGATACGTCAGCAATATTGGTTCTCATTTACTTTCGAGTATCACTTTCCTCCAATCTTCGTTCCACTTTGGCGTCCAGTTTGTCAGTCACTCTTTGCATTTCTTGTTGCCTTTTATTATTTTTATATTTTTGATACAGTTCGGCATGGTATTAGTGCTTTATACATGATGGACAATATCACTTTCATCAGTGCTACATGTATTTATTTTGTTACTTATTACTGTTTTTCGTTATTGTTATTTTTTGATTGTTGAGTTTTTGTTTTGATCGGATCTACAATAACAATGCTGGTTGTGCGATAATGTGCATTAAATGTATTTTTCTCGCTGCTGTGAGCTAGCTCTACCGAGGCTTTTGTTATTGCAGACTTTCAGAAGCCAGCCACTTCGGGCCTTGATCAGGAAGTGCGCCATGAATGAAGATGTGTGAACTGGTTAAACGTAGGTAGATCCCCGGGGAACTGGGGTAGGAATTATTTCCGAGGGTATACCCGTTATCTATTGAACGGCCCGTCCCTTGCCGCACGATGCGCTGGTGAAATTGTTTATGGCGAATAAAAAACAATACTTCAAATCTAACAATGAATGGAGAAATCGTAGTCTAAATAAAACTCCGGGTGGAAGCTCAAGAGATTTCGATCCTATCCCAAGCACCTCAACTTACACTGCAACAGCTAGTCAAGCGACGGTTTGTAAAAACTGTCCTGATAATTTTTGCTATGTTTGTGGAAAACTTGTCATGAAAAGGAATCGGAACAGAATAACAGAAAATATCCAAACAATATATAAATAATGTTTCAACATCCACTTTGATTCCGCTGGACAGTTCTGGATACCAAAATTTATCTGCCACCCCTGCCGTATGTCTTTGAGTCGCTGGAAAGCAGGAAATCGAACTGCTCTCAAAATTGAAAAATCAATGCGGTGGCTTTAACCTAGATCCGATCAGTCTGATTGTTACTTCTGCCTAGCGAGAATAGGCGGCGCTAACACAAAATTCAGAGATTTTTGATGGCCCACAAATTCGCACACTGTTGAAAGATGCAATCCTCGTCTCCAAAATGACTGCACTTGAGAAGGAAGCTTGGTTGAGTTTTAAGGACGTGGTAAAAAATTTCCTTGGCAAACATAAATCGGAACACTACCAAGAAATCATTAGGGTTTGGGGGTTTAGGGTATCATCAGGTTTGTTGGACAATTATAAAAAATTAGGTTGTAACATGAGTGTGAAGTTACATTTCCTCCATTCTCACCTTGACTATTTTCCAGACAACTTAGGGGATTACAGTGAAGAACAAGGAGAACGGTTCCACCAGGATATCAAAGAAATGGAACGGCGTTATCAAGGAATATGGGATGACCATATGATGGCGGATTACTGCTGGTCTATGAAAAGGGAGACTAATGAAGTACATAAGAGGCAGCCAGTGCGCAGATCGTTTGAAAATAAAAGGAAGAGATACCATCAATCTAGAGACTAGATGATTAACGGAGTTTTATTAAATTTATTTTTTTGCATGTATTTAAATATTTGCATGCATTCTCTTTGCCTCTATTTATTTGCGTGTATTTTGGAGTGGTTTTACAATATTTGCGGTCATCATTTTATGCATGTATTTATTGTATTTTCATCTAAGGAGTGGTTTTGGGCCATTTTGGGGTGGTTCAACCCCCTCAGGGAGGAGGGTTCTTTGCCATATACCAGAAGTCTATTTCCAAATACAAAACATTTGCGGTTTTCAATCATTTTTTGCATGTATTTATTGTATTTTAATCCAAGGGATGGTTTTGACCTATCTTGGGGAGGTTTACCTCCTCAGGAAGGAGGGTTCTTGGCCATATACCAGAAGTCTATTTCCAAAAACAAAACATTTGCGGTTTTCAATCATTTTTTGCATGTATATATTGATCTAAGGGGTGGTTTTGGCCCATTCTGGGGTGGTTTAACCCCCTCAGGGAGGAGGAGGGTTTTTGGCCATATACTAGAGGTTTATTTCCAAATACAAAACATTTGCGGTTTTCAACCATTTTTTGCATGTATTTATTGTCATCATATGTCAGGAGTGCTTTAATTCATTTTGGGGCTGTTTTTGGCTCTAGCGCAAGATTTTGAGGGTGTATTTGCTTTTCTGAGGTCGGATTCGGTTTCAGCATCAAAAACTGCATCCGAATACCATAGTCTCGATCCCTGAAAAGAACATTTTTTTTGTGGGGCTGTGTAATTATTAGTGAGGAATTGTGATTAAAGTTTTCGTGTTTTAGAGTTAATAAAATCAAATTTTCCGGCCCGCAGTAATACGTTATTAGTTCAGGAATATTGAATAACTTATTGAATTATACCTTTGGAGTTTTAAGAAGTTAATAAATTAACGACAGCCAGTTGTTTAGTTAAATTGTACCAACAAATGAAGAATTGAAATTCCAGTTTAAAATTTTAATTTATAGAGGAAGCCTAATTAAGGCTACTTGAATTTGCGTGTATTAATGAAATCCTATGGGACGAATTCGTTGTCTAATGGTATATATGGAGTTGTAAACTCATAAGGTTGCCAGACTTCGCTAACGCGTCGTCCGGTCGTTCTCAGGAAGGGTTCTCATCTCTCAATCAATAAGTATCAAAAAATATATTGTATTTTATGACTTCTTTCTAGGCAAATAGACTGCTATCTTGAGTCAAATTTCTTCAATATTAAAATGTTCCCAAAGAAACAACGCTTTTAGAACTATATTTCATGTTTTATAAAACATCAATTTAGCTAAGTGGAATTTCCACTTTGATAAGTTAATTTTGGGTCTCAGAATTGTATCGTGTTTGTATTTCCTAATAAACATACAATAGAGATTTTTAGTTAAATTTGTTATTGGTAGAAAGAATCGTATGTTTAATGTGTGATTGGGTAGATAATTCTAAAATATAGCCGCGCGTGTTAAATTTTAGAAGGATATGCGATTTGTCATTTCAAGGTAACAGTATAATAGGGTGTGCGAGACTACTCGTTTGGACGGTGTAGTCTCTAGAGATGAAATTGTTTTGCGTCTGGCTAGTAGAAATTGGGCGGGTAATACTAACTCGACATCTTCGGTTTGGTTTTAAGAGAGTTCTGCTTACGGTATCGTTTAGTTGGATTATTGTGTAAACCCTTATGTAGATGTAAAAGTTATGATAATCTGCTGACGTTTCTTAGTTTTATAATTTGGGTTAATTTAAGGCCAAGGGAATAAACGGTGTAAGCAAGTTCTTCTGAAATATGAAAAAGAGCCTAATTAAAGTTTAAGTGCCCTTTGTGGGAATTTTCGGTAATAAATAATATTTGATTTAAAAAATTTCATGTTCTAGTAATGACAAGTTAACGTTCATAACTCTCTTACAAAAATCAATAATAAATGTAGATTCGATTTTTTATATCAGTTCCGATCATCGTACAGTAGTGACTAAATCATTAAAATAGAAATAATAATTAGGTCAATAAGTTTAAAAATGGAAATAATTGCAATATCCGAAGATTCAGTTTTTTTAACAAAGGATTCAGAGTTCAACTACAGATGTTTACGTTCCAGCATCTTTAGTATGTGACAGTGTTTGTTTTTTGGTTACTGTTATTATTAGCCTTTACTGTGTTGGAGCCAATGTTGATAACGTTAAAACAGACGTACAAGAATAACCGGATTATTCATAAAACACTCAAAACTCGTGAAGTGACCAACGTATTTATAAGTGGTGCGATTCAATGTTAATATTAATTTTCTTATGACATTTAATTGCAGTAATCCTAAATTGATTTTATAAAATTCTTGATTTTATTATTAGAATTTATTTATGAAATTATTAAAGTAAATTAGTTCTCGATTTAGAAAATAGTAAAAATGTATTTAGAATGGATCCCTAAATAAGTTTATGTGTAATGCCTCGAGAAGCTCTTAGGATCCATATCGTCATCAATTGTTGTATCTGTTTTATATACATAAAATGTAAATATATATTGCACAGTTTACTAAGCGAATTTCATGAAATTATAATAATAACAATAGGCGACAATGCACTTAACGTAACTCAGATAGGGGCCTTTTCCCGAATTGTAGATTTTCATCGTTGCTTTTAAACAATAACAACAAACAATTTGGGTGGCGCCCTCTACATTGCTCAATTATTTTTGTGTTCTATCTAAAATCAGTAAGCCTTTGTGATCAACAACCACGACTGCTAAAAATAATTCGAATAGATAAGAAGTCTCTGCCGCAAGTTGTTAAACAAATTATTTTGTTACAAAATGGCTAGTCCAATCTCCGGGACATTTTGATTCTTTGAAAGAAGTTTTGGTTGTTCCAATTTTCATGACTTTTTTAAATCATCTTTGTGCAACATTTTAGATCTTCTTACATGTAAAAGGATGTATTCCAAAACTGTCCTAGATATGAATTTGCTAATTTGCCAAAAACAATTTTTTTATTCAATAAATTTTGATCGATTGGTGAAGTAACAAACAGGTTATTAGTTTCTTCATTCTAATTACCCACAAACACATTTATGATAATCCAGGATACTTCAACTTTTTAACTGGAAATTTTTGGCATTTAATGCCATAATTTGATTTATCTGTAGTATGTAATAATATGAAAGTAATATATTGTTCTTTAACTGTCTTAGAAGTTACAGGATAACCTGACTCTGATATTTGGTTCTGATTCTGGAAGGCAATGGCAAACCACCGAGGTATAGTTTGCTCAAGAAATTGTGGTTCGGAGTCTGTAGGTTCCCTATAATTGTGATCACTGAACACGCACGCACAACACAAGTATAGAGGGGAAATGCTAACGCTCTGCAAGAGAGCACGGCACGCAGAAGAAGAAGGCAGTCTTATATTAATAATCTTACAAAATAGAGTCCCTAGTCCTTAACTTATACATGCTTGCTCGAACTCATTGCCATCATCAATAATTTCATAAAATTAATAAAACTGAAATAAAACTTAAGTGTTAGTAATTCAAGTAAAAACGGTTTTGTTACTTCTCTTTTACAAATTCTGTTGTATTGTGTTATTTTTTTTTGTTACACATTATTCTCGATGAAACATTTATTTACGGACGGCGCGACGCGACGTGTAAAAAAGTATTGGTTTTACCAAGCAAATCAAATCTAGTCAACGCATTTGACAGATTTTGATTTATACTTTGAGCTTCATGTCAGTATTAAATAAGTCCATTACATGTACAGCTGCTTTCAAATAATCCTAGGACAGTCAGTACTCCATAGAGTAAATGTTGCTTTTTATTTTCCTAGATATTTAATAAATTTTATGTAGTTTACTATGAGAATATAATTTAAAGCCTGGTTCACACGTTGTTAAAAACGCAAAAATCACTCTCAAGACTTGTCATAGATTTATTTGAAATCAGCTGTACATGAGTTTTGAATAATAATGCAAAACTGTGTATTCGTAGTTCGATAACAGTTAGTTTCAAAATTTGTGTAAAACTTAAAACATTTACCCACCCACATGCAAATTAAATCGGTTTTAAATAATAAAACACGTGAAGTTTAATTTTTTGTAGTTACTCCATAAATACATTCTATTAAAACCCTCTACTGTAAACTACTTTTAGTGTAATATTTTGTATATAAGTCATTCATATTGAAACGTAGGTTTTTTTCTCCAAACTAAATAACTTACAAAATTGATAAAAAATCAATAAAAAATAAAAGCAATAAACATCGATAAACATTATACTTACTTTAAAAAGATGCTCAAGATTACCACGGCTTGAGATTTCGCTCTATCTTACAAATTTTTAGATTCAGGTCGTAGGTATTGGTTCTGCAGTTGTCTAATTTATAAAGTAATGGATAAAGGTTTCAAAAAACACAAAAACATACACAAGAAGGGCGCCATCTGATTATGAAGCTTAATTAATGATAATTAAGTAGATCGAATAGATTAAATGAATCTAATAAATCTGTCTAAAAACACTAATCAGAAAATGAAATCAGACCGATAAAAATTTAGTACAAAATATTGGTTAATTTCAACAAACTTAAAAATTTTGATTAATAAAAAATATGAATAAAAACTTTCATAATTATATGGTTCAATCTTACTGGTTTTAATTAACTTTAAAATCATATTTACTTGAGAAAACACCAAAAAATATAAAAATATAAAAGATTACAAATTTTTCATTCAAAAAATTTAAATTATAAATCCCTACCTAAGAGCTCTTTTAATAATAAAAATTTAGTGAATAAAAAGAATTGTATTGAAATGCATTTAAATAAAAAACAAACTATAAAAATTATTATCAAGATTCAAAACGAATTTACATAAATGTTCAACGCTCAAAAAATACATAATTTACAATACCTTTAGTTGTCTGTAAATCAAAAATAAAATCAGCGGTAAACTGCACAAATTTGACTACAGCATACATCAAGCAATCGCCGCAAATGGAAACTGGAAGGTCAGTAGATTTTTCTTTTCATAAATTAAAGATGTAAGGGAATAATCCTCGTAGTATCGGTATATGGTGACACATTATTTACGAAATCACCCCCAAAATACACTAACTGAATGCAACCATTAAAGTTCCATAAGATTTGGTTATTAATCTAATTTTGATAACCATCCCAAAGGTTCGTTGTTTTCATTAAAACAACCCACATAATAATTAAATCCGAACTGGATTTAGAAGGCACATAACTCAAATTTATTTGTTAATCGAAGTTTCGATCACTGTAGAGAAAGTCTGTAATTATTAATTTATTTCGGTACGGTAATTGTTTAAACGAGAGTACGATACGATAACTATAATAATAAGAAAAAAGCTAGATTTCCCATTCTTCAAAAGCACACACATCCGGAAAAGTGTTTAGCAACATAACTGTACTTTTTACTAACCATGAATTATTTATTAATATCCGGACACTTAATTAAACGATATAATTATTAACTGTAAGTTTTGTTAGTTAACTCTGCCGGCATCCGAAACCGACAGTCGATTAAACTGTATGAAAAACTAGATTTAGAATTTTCTTTTAATTCTATTTGACTAAAGTGAAACGGTATTTCTGTAGTGTTGACCGGAGTCGACCGTCTTCTGTAGAAGCTGGATCAAAAGTGGCGTGTCTGCACCACCAACTCAAGGCAAGTGTTTTTAACATTTCGACCCCTGTTTTAGCGCGAAATAATTCTTTATCAAACAAGCCCGTAATAGGGTACGTTTTATAATGCTTATTTGTATTAAACTACTTTTTTGTTTTATTAATTTTTAACACTGCATTATTACTGCTATGTTTTTAACAAAATTTAATTTCATGCGTTATAGGCTTTAAGTAATTTGCATAATTTATCAATATTGTTTCAAATTTGTTTAATGGGCCTAGCTTAGATTAGTAGAACAGTTCTGCGTGCCTAGTTGATATGCCTGTTAGTTATATTTTCTACGTCTTTTTTTTAATTCACACAAATTCCAATTCAGCACATGTACTATTCATGACAGTGTTAATGTTAAAGTCATTAGCGTCTCTATAAAATTAAGGAAGGCTATATACCTCTGTCACAAACGACATTTTACTTCATATAACATTGTCATTTAGTTGGTATCGAGTACACGATGAGGAAATAAATATTTGGATCCGACAACGTCCGTTACAAAATAACAGTCGCTGTTTCAATTTAGCATAAGCAGTGATAAAAAAAGACATAGGGCACAAAAGGCACAAAAAGAAATTTATTCAGTAACAAAATAATAAACAGTAAAGAGATAAATATGAAAAATCAAGCAATCAAAAGTTAAATCAATTCATACATAAAATCAAAGAATCGTCAGATAGATGATTAATAGTTTAAGATTATAATAGTTCATAGATAAAACAAAATACAAATATTTAATAAATATTCCCATTACTAATACATCAATATAAGCATTAATTAAATAATACCATATACATCAAAATATGTTTTATTTGTTTTCAATTTATTCAATTAATTAAATTAAACATTCTTAAATCACTAAAATTTAAGCAGTAATAACCAATCAGCTAACATAGAGCTAAACAGAAAATTATCCAAAATATCTCTAAAAGACGTAAGATTTCTGCAGAAAAGGCAACTTTAAAGTAAATCTTGCAACAGTGTAACGTTAAATTATTTTCAAGCTAAATACAATAACAAGGCTTGTGTATTTAATACATAACCTAAAAAGGAGAAGATTTTCTGGTTAAAGATCAGAAGTACTGAGTACTTTGTAGATAGGTGTAGTCTGTCTTCTAATGTTGGTATCTTGAACTTGTTAATAAAACACTAGATGTTATAGATGGTTTTTCTTAAGGGGTAGTAAATAAAATCCTGAAGTTCCAAGACATAAAATAATTTTGCAATTCATTAAAAGGTTATCACCATAAACTAAATCACACCTAAATAGATATTATCGGTTCCGAATATAGACGCCCGGAGAGGTACGAATTGCCTCTTGTGTGGTAGGTATAGTTTTCCTACAAAACAAAAAGTTGCTAGCAATATTCCTAACAGAATAAGTTTTAGCTAGAATACCTTGAAACGAACGATTAAATCACAATCAAATTGGATTTCCTGTGTGTTAAAAATTCACTTACTTGAAATCAAACTTCAATTAGGTTTACAGGAAATATCTTAGCTTTCTTTTAATCAAACTTTAAAGAGGGAAAGTGAATGGAATCACACTACTACTTGTTCCAAGAGAATTCAACGCAAAACTGGTAAAAAAAAGGAAATTATCATTTACGAGTAAAATTTTTATAATTGGCCATTTGAAAACCTAAGATGGAAAAAAATAAACGTTCTACTTTCATAACTATCTAAAGGTTTTTCACATTGTTATTCTTACTTCTAAAAACTGCCGAGATTGCGAAGCATCAGTAGGAACATCCACTTTTTGATACTTTTTTATATTAAACCGAGAGAGACCATGGTTTAGGGACAGCTCTTATTACATGTACACACAAATTATGGATCAAGAAAATCTTGAGAATTTTTGTTTATATAGTAAGATTAAGGTAACCTATATCTTACAAAAATGGATCATCACCCTTTTAAGAATGTATTCACATTTTCCGACCATTGAATGTGACAATCCGAGTATTTTTTTTTAAATACGAGTCTAATTTGAAAATGCAACTAATCTTAGGTAATATCGTTATAAAAAGTATCACAAATTAGTTCATAGACCTTACAAGAGTGTAAATATAGGCTTGAGATCTTGCCTATCACTTTATTTTTTGTAAAAATTGAAGTTATAACTTTCATTCCCTGACCGATTCAAGCGTCCCCTGAATTATTTGTTGTGTTTCTAGAATGATAACGTTCTCCGAATGATGAATGGGATGACATAGTTAGTTTGTGACATTAGTTTTAGAAAGCAAACATTATAATAAACATACATACAGTATAAGGAACAGACAAATTAAAGTTTTTTTGACAGAACATTTCCTTCTAGAAGTTCTATTGCTTCAAATTCTACTGAATTCAGCTTGAAGTTTCTTGAAGAAATTCTAGTAGGAAGTTACTTTATAATTTGTAGAATACCATTCATCTTGAGAATCTGTTTATTTGGAGGATCGGGCGGGTAATAATATATTATTCAACGAGCATATAATGATGGCTATTATTCATAAGGATGAAGTTTACGACACGAGCCGTTTAGGCGAGTGTCGTAAACTTCTTCCTTGTAAATGATATGCGATAGCCATTATATGCGAGTAGAACACTATAGTTTGTCCACGACAATTAAATATTAATGTTAAAAAACTTTAAAATACTTTTTGAAATGTGTGAACGATGTTGAATATCGAATTTAAGCAGGCTGCTCCGCGACTGTCTAGCAGCGATTAATTATTAATGACCGCTTTCAGCCAATCATGTATTAACAGTAGGTAATCAGCGACTAACTAGTAGTGATTAATCATTATCCACTACTGGTAGCATAATGTATATAATTATAATTGAACATAGACAACTATTATTATAACATAGTCGTGGACAAAAGGAGTTTATTCTCCTTTCCTGTGTTTTCAACCACTTTATTCTCTTTCCCTGTCTGTTCCACCACTTCGTCCTCCTTCCCTATGTTTTTAACCACTTTATCCTCATTCCCTGTGTTTTCAAGCTCTTTTTTCCCTTTAATTCTATTTCCTATTTTCTCAAGCTTATCCTTCTTTTTTTTCTTAAGTCCTGGTTTCTATTAAGAGATCGCCAAGAAAATTTTCGGCAATGTAGCACGAAAAAGTTTACTATCGTTTTGAAAGGATAGCAAAACTTTCCCTGACGATCTCTTAATAGAAACCAGAGCTTTAGGCTCTAGTTTGCTACTCTGACAACCTGGTGTGATTGATCTATTTTTTAATAACTGTAACCTATCCATTCTCAAAAAACTGAAAGAAATCAACATTCATCAATTTTCCAACTATTTCGGAGCGATTTAATCATAGCGGGAATGATTTTCTCATTCCGGGAACGTACAATTAATCTTGAGGCGTTCCCGTAATGATAGTTTTAAATCGTTCCCGGAATGACAAAACATCAGTTAATCTCGCGCCATATCTACATAACAAAACATGAGCAAGATATTTCCTGTTAAGTTAAAGCGAGCACATTTCCGCGAAAGATGAAACAAACGAAAAATATGTAAATGAAGTTTTAAAAATACTAGAAGCGTTCACGAAATGACTGTTGATATTTTTACTAAATTAGATTTAAATATAAATTATTTCTCAAGAATATAAAATAGAAACTTGCTTTCACCTTTACGCTGACATCAAGCTGGTACTATTTTATTCACTGTGCTGCTCTTAGCGCCAAAAATTAAAATCTCACGTTCCTGGAATGATACTAAATGTAAAGGACATTACTTCACACGTGTATGCCTAATAAGTCACTTTTTACTTCCCTTTTAAATAGATTTTAAAGTGATCTCTTCATTGTTATAGCAGAAGAAAAACACTGACCGTAGCCTTTTGGACAAAATTACCAAAATAAACTTCAATGATATACTTAATTTCTGAACCGGGGACAGTTCCCGGAATGACGATTCACGGTTTTAAATTAAAAAAATATAAGAGAAATTTTCGGTTATTACATTTTATTTTTGTTTTTAGTAAAAAGACAACAAAAATTAAAATAAACAACATTTTCATTGTTAAAAATGATTTTCATTTTGTTGCTATCTCTCCGAGACAACAAATGGCCAATTATAAAAATTTTACCCTTACAAGATTTTATAAAAACAGGCGATGAAGCAGAATTAACCAATGAAGAATACCAAACCTAAGCATAACCAACTATGGAATAACCAATAACAATATCTAGTCATAAATATAATTAAATTAGGAGTGAAAGGTTAGATCATAACACAGTGGGGAAAAGTCATCTGACAAGAAAATTTTAGGATAAACGCAGGTGAAATGGAACTGAGACTGAACTTAAGACAAGCTTATTGTCGTTTGTTGCGCTAAATGAAAAATTTAGTAATCTATTTCAGTACTCTCCGTGCATCGCAACAGTAACAGTATGTTATTATTTTTTTGTCTACTGCTAGGGCGACCAGCATGATATGGAAAAATTAATTAATCGCGACGTCCTACGTTTAGCTTTTATCCTTAACCTTGACGTGAATTTTATCTTTAACCTTAAGAGGGCTAGAGATCGTTTAATCGTTTAAGATTTTTATGTATGTACTATTTGTTCAAAAACTCAAATTTTTCGATATTAGCGGGCTGTGCAATATTAATTCACGCTGTACAAGCGTATGCTGTCTGATGGTATTCAAAAGACTAAAGAGTATAGAATAAGTTTAGGCAGTGGCTAGAAATACGTCCGACGTGTATCAACGTATATGCACGTCCGACGTGTATCAACATATATTCACGTCCGACGGGAACTAACCTATATTTACGTCAACCTGTGTCCACGTCTGTCCACGTCCAATGATGATAATATGTTGCTTTAATGTATGCGTACGAGAATCATAGCGATATATGTTCCATTGCCGGTGATCGGGTTTTTTTAGAACGAAAAACTTTTAATTTAAATGTTGTTATTAGATAAGATAAAGGTACATATTATATCCATTATGTTACGAGGCTTATTAAAATAGATATGTAGGTACATACAGAAGCTGAGAAAATAAAACCAATCATTGCACAAAATAAAAGCAAAACAAGAAAAATATAATTTTGCATGAATTAAGATTAGGTATGTAATTAGCCATAAAAGTTATTTAATCAAAGCATATTTATAAATATCTCTGAATGCAAAAGCTACAAAATGAAATACGTCTTTTTTAATTGAGGTTAACTCTAGCACATGTAAAATGACTTCATTCTAGGCACCTACTGCAAATGATTGAATCATCTTGGCAATCTTAATTGCAAACTGAACAAAATCATACCTAGATCTTTCTTTTTATTCTGAATCATTTTAATGATTGTTTGCTTGCAGTAGTTCCAGTAACTAACGTAAACACAAATACCTCATGTGCGATTACGTGACAAAATGGGCCAATAAGAATATTGGACCTGAATATATATTGGTACACGTCGGACGTATTTCTAGCCACTTCGATAAGTTTATTATTCATCATTGACGCAATGATGGTAGTTCTATAATACACAATTATTAATAACATCTCCACATATTTTTGCAGGTATGAATCTAAAATTGAATCGAATCTCTCTGTTTACTAATGCTAAATTGCATGAAAGCATATTTACAAATATCAAAAACGAGACAGGTATTCTTTACGTTGTTTTGCAAATATCTTACCTACGACAAAAATAATAGCACCATTGTGTAGCACCTTGAAACTGCTGTTTCGAGAAAATTGGCTTTCAAAATAGGAGTTTTCGTAAGAAACATTGTAAATGCATGTTTTAATTTCCTTTTTTATTAACTTAAATATCAACGTAATCATTCATAGTTTTGTTATACAATAGCAAGTGATGTCCTACAATTTTTTTGACTATACGTAAATTGTGGTTAATTTAGGGATAGACCACAACATGAGCTTAATTCGGAAATTTTTACAAGGTATGTTAATCATATAAACCATAATAAAGTTAAGTTAAAGTTATCTAGCTTAACACTAAAATCAATTTTTAGCCAAAATGCAGTCAAGTTGTTGCTAAATTGCAACAAAAGCTTTATACACTTCTGTAATAATTTTACACTTACACTGAAAACATGTCTCTCTCTCTCTCTCTCTCTCTCTCTCTCTCTCTCTCTCTCTCTCTCTCTCTCTCTCTCTCTCTCTCAGTATACATCAAAATCTTGGGCTTCAATCAAAACAAACACTACCAAACATTATTTTAACTTAACTTTTTGCATTGATAGTTAAAATTAGCTGTAATTATAAATTATTCTTTTAACTTTACTCTCTTTGATTTGCGAACATCCTATACAACTTAAAATAATTTTGGAACGCATACGTAATGTAAGCTTAGCTGGTTAATCTTAGCGGTTAGTTATTACCAAGCCCAACCAACTGGGTGCTGAATGGGTAGTCAATTGCACAATTTCGTGTAGTCGAATGTATAGGTATAAAATTACGGTAGGTTACGGTACGGTTAGGTATACATGCGACTACACGAAATTGTGCGCTTAACCACCCATTCAGCAACCATGTGGTTGCCCTTGGTTATTACTGAAAGACAATATTATTGAATGCTCCTTATTAAATATTTACATAGTTTTACAAATAGCTCCTCTCATTTGATGCATTACTGAAAACCCGTTTTACCATAGTAACAAGGTTTGGTAAATTTGATGTTCGTTTAACTCCACGTTCTTGGTTTTGAGGCGTTTGAATTTATAATTTAGTTTTCAGACCACGGTAAATAAAATAAACCACATTTTACCTACCTTAACAGTAGTCTTTAATTAGCAGCTTTCCCTTGTTACAAACTCACCTGAAATCAAAAAAACATAATTAACTTTTATGTCAAATCTAGCATATAAATAGAGATATAAAAGTTATAAAAATAATAAAAATATATAGCATGAGACCGCAGTCAAGGTGGAGCCGAAGCTAGACCCTTCTTGAAGACAAGAAAACCACTTTTCGGTAATAGTAAACAAACATTTATTAACATTATACTTATTAACAATAATTACGTTTTAAATTTAATTTTAATTTTCGTTTCTAAAATGTATATTTATAGGATTTAATGCATAAATATTATTAACAAATCCTTTGAGCTATTGTTTAAACAAGCATACTTACTGCGCATTTCCAGTTTAAGGCAACATCATTAAATAGCTATTGAAATCCCAGCAGTAAAACTGAACACATTAAAATAGTAGACCTTTTTTATGTAAAACCTTATTCTCTACAATTTTTGTCTGAAACTTGTTTCGAATTTAAACCTTCTCGAGATACAGCGAAAAGATGTGTTTTTTACCCTTTTTGAATTTCTTTACTACTCTTGCCGGCAACTCAAACCCCTGAGTTTTTGCGTGATGTTCCTTTTTGGTCTGACACACCTTCCCTAGAATCCCTTCACTGGACTACGTAGATTTTGCATCAGGACAAAATAGGGATACTATTACGAGGAGTTCGTACGAACCTTGATTTTATAATATACTATAGCTTCCTGTACACCTTCCACCTATAATTATGACAGCTTTTATTTTATTTTATTGGTATTTTAAATCGTTTAAGATTTGAATCTTCCAACTTTGAATTTCTAAAGCCTTCTATATCTGACACCGTAATGTTTGAAAATTTGAGGTTCTGTAGCTCTATCCAAATTTTGAGATTAAAAAGGTTAAATCTGTAAAAGCACTTGAAATTGAGGTACCTTAGCTCTGCGCATTTATATCTTTAACGCTGATAATAGAACTCAAGGAGGTCGGGTCTCGTTTGCAGGATATCTGAAGGGTATTAAATCATGAATAGCAGCATAAAGTTGTGCAGAGCTGTATTTACGAAATGATTCGCCCCTATAACAATACCATTGTAAACTATAGAAGTATTTCTAGCTTATTAACGGCAATTTTAAACTATACGCTGGCTTTTCTGAGAAATATAAATATATTATATTTTCATTAATTCCGAAAAGTTTTACGCTTCGTATATCAATGCCCTAAGGTTGGTTTTCCATTGCTTTCATAACACGTCAAGTAAAATAGTTATTCCGTAAAACTAATTTCCAGGAAATAGAAATATTACAACTGAAACTAATATTACAGCAGAAACTAATCCTATATTAGAGATAAGTGCTACCTTCTGCTTGAGCTTATAGCTTATAGTTCAAAAGCTATTTTAGGAGGATTAAAATTTAGATTCCATCGATACATTATGTAACATTTAGATGTATCTCAGACTTAATGAGATTTGTGTTTTAGTAACATATTCATTATACAAATATTCATATTTGAAATTCTCCTTTATAAACATTATTGATTAAAAAAAAGCGAACGTTGAAATTTTCAGAACTTATGTAGAAACAAACCATTTTTGAATTCTTTTAGGGCACTATTACAGTTGAAAATAATCAGTTCCCAGGGTCGTCCCCAGCGGTGTGCGAAGGTGTGCACGGCACACGGGCAGCCGCAATCTTTGTAAGTTATAAAGCACAAAATAAACAATTTATTACCGGAAAGTAAAAAATCACCATTTTATAAGAATTTTTAGCAATTCAATTCTATTTTTAAAAATTATTGGAATCACTAAAAGAAACTTCAACAAAAAAAAAAACTTTTACCTAAACGAATAAACCACAAACACATCTACATCAGATTGGAGCCTTCGGAAGGATTAACACTGAACTACCGTTCATTTGTATTGTTGTATTTTTAGAGTATTTTTTTAATACAACTTTTCAATAACATTTAAAATTCTGTTGTATGTATGCTATTATACAGTTATTTTTATGCATTAACTTAATTTTTATGGATCAATGTATAAACTAGTATATAGTTATAACTACTAGATGCACTATGACAAATATTGAAAGTCGCCGTGTGTGATCTTGTTGTATTCTCAGACTGTTAAACAGTGCCAACAATCGAATGGGAATAGTAGATTGCTGTATATCTTTATGCATTATTGTGTCTTAACATTCATCCAAATTTACCGAATGAACTTGCTCTATACAATAGTAAATAATCTTCAAAATCTTAATCATAAAGATAATAAGGATTTTCCAAACCAGTTTAAGTAGAATTTAGGTAACTGTTTCTTTTGAATTATCAGGAATTTCCTTAAGAGAAACTAGTTTTTCAAACTACCATCTGTACAGTAGCAATAGAAATGACTTATAGCTTCTTTCTTTCCTTCTTCGGTTATTTTGGCATTTCATTCATCTTGCTGCATTAGTGAAGTAGTGTGTGAGTGTGATACCTATTACAATTTGGAAATTTCTATCCATTTAAGATTTTTTATAAAGAAAATGGGAAGAAGATGGCATCAGAAAGATACATCCGAACAAGAAAAAGAAAAACTGGGTAGCTCTTTATGAGCCAAACGTCCCTATACATCAGATAGTTCGAGAAGATCTCTCTGTAAGTAGTGCTACATTTATAATTTTATAACACTAGTTCAATAAACGTTGATTTTTACACGAAAATCAATGTAAAAAGTAGTCACTTTTGGTATGATCGTATATAAAAATATTAAAAACGTAGAAATGCTAATTGTAGTTTAATTTTTTTACTACTTAAGAAAATAGAACAAGTAATCCTTCTCTTTAACTTTTGCACTATCTTCTTCAAAAGAAAAAGTAAAGCCATTGATATCCATACGTGGGTTGCTTATTAAAAATCTTTGAAAATACTGAGAACGAATAATATCATTAGTTTTCAAGAGTAAACTACCTCGTATTACATTACCAATGTTATTTTAGAGATCACAGATTTAAAAATGGATTAAACGGTATAGGGAAGAAGCCCTCGGTTCGTTACAAACCGACAGGCAGGGTCGTGGTAGCAGAAAAAAGTTTGACGGATCAACAGCGAGAAGATTTAATTGATCATAAAAGAAATAATTCATTTGGATCTGCTCGAAGTGTTTGAGATGAATTGCAATTATAATGTAGCTTTGGCACAATTGTGAGATATCTACATCTCAATGGAATCCATTGTCGACGAGCTGGGGTCGTAAGGGTTAATATGACCTAAAAACACGCTGAGAAAAGGATGACCTTTGCTCAATAAAATTTAGACACAGATTGGCGGTTGGTGATATTCTCGGACAAGAAAGTCTTTAAAACCAACATGGGAACGCGTGTGCCACTTTGGCGCCCTAATAAAACACGATATAAGCGTGAATATGTTTTACGTCAAGTATGTGGGGCTGAATGTCTTCCGCTGGACCGGGTGAGTTGGTGAGTACAACTTCCCGCATGACTTCGGTGGAATACTTAGATATTTTGGAGAATGTTATGATTCCAAGCGTTCATGCTGCATATCCCGAACGAGGAGAAATATTTTTTGTTCACGATAACAGTGCAGTATATAAATCTCGATTTGTCAAACAATGGTTCGAAAGGAGACCATGGACTGAGGAAGTAGATTTTCCGCCGCAATCGTCCGATTTGAATCCGATCGAGAATTTATGGGCTGCTGTTGTGCAAGAATGGAACAATATCGAAGGGATCCACCGCATTCGAACATCAGAACAAGTTTTTCAGCACGCTCAAACTATATGGGAAAGATTCAGAGGACGAAACACCTGCGAAACTCTGGTTGAATCCCTCCCACGACGTTTAAATGAGGTGATCGATAATAATGGGTTTTGGACGCATTATTAATTTTTTTGTTTATTTCAAAGAATTTTAGCTTTGTAATTGTACATTAATTTCAATGCTATTAATAATAATGGTAATTTGTGTAATTCTGTTTTGTTGTTATTGTGTTAGGAAAATATGTTTAATAAATAATAAAATATATTTTACTAATTAGGTAGCTTTCAAATTATTTCTTAAATTTAGATTCAAAATATAATTTATAAATTGGACAGTGGTTCTGTTTTTATATACTACTAAATTCATTTTTTGCAATAAATTTTATACATTATTAAGGTTTTCTTAACTTTTCTTAACTAACAAAAGGTTGAATTTTCTTCAAGCAACAACAAATAATAGTATACATTCAACAGAATCTTAAATGTTATTGAAAAGTTGTATTAAAAGTTCTCTAAAAATAAAATAACATCATAAAGTATACTTGCTTTGAAAATAGAGATAACGGTCCTAACAGTACAATACTCGAGTTTCTTAGAAAAACTTCACAGGTAGCAGTTGGTTGTAGAAGTGTGGTCCCTTTTATTAATGCTCTTAAATCCCTGTTCAATAAATATACATTATTTTGTTTCATTATTCGAAATGAATTTTTAAAATTTTCAATTTCTTTTTTGTGCATAAATTTATTAAAAAAATAAGCTGCAAAACAATATCGGGATTTGAACCGATGATCTGTTGCACAGAGGGACGGAATTTTGCCATTGAGCTACACCCGCGTTGCTTTTATGATCGTCTTACCTATCTCTTCTTATAATTATATCTTGTGTTTTTCGGTTTTTCATATTAATAAATAAAATTAGGATCTTATTTAATTAAAAACATGTTTTGTTATAGAATCACCTATAAAGCTGCAAACTTAACAAGAAAAATTAAACTTTCCGCTATTTTACGGATTAAATTTGAAAAGAAATAATCTAAAGGTATAACATTAGGTATAGATTATTTCTATAATAGTTAGCGTCATTATAGTGATTTTTTTATAATTTAAATATTTGTATGACTAATTCTTGTTCGTAATTCAAGTAAAACCGGCGAACTTGATGAAATTTTCAAATAAATTGCATTAGAAATATTTCAGTTTAAGTTCGGTCCTGATATATTTTGGCAACCCAACAATTACCTGTGCGAGCAGCTGATCTTCTAAGTACCTATACGAGTCTCATTTAATTTGTCTTTCAGTTTACATATACGTTTCTAAAAATGTTTGTATTATACTTATTTATCTAATAAATGTATTTTTTGTTACAATACTTGTTAGAAATTAAAATAAATTTTAAAACTGTTGCCTGATTAACTTTATTGCTACGAGAATGATCAATCAAAGGGCGGGGGGGGGGTCAACACATATAAGATTGGAGGTAGCAGTAATAAATCGTTGCACAAGGGCAGCCAAATGTGTTCGCAATTCAACACCTAGATCTTTCAAAGAGGATATCTATTTACATATGTCTCACACGTTTATCCTAGTTTGAAGTGTAATTCTTTACAAAATAATAGCTATTTTGGAAAGAGAAAACAGGAAAGGAATTTATGCTAAACTGCGAGAAACATTTGTAATAACAATGAGGAAAGATACACATTGAAGGTTGAAGATCTCGTATTTAATATTTGGAAACTAAGCATTGTATATTTTTGTTAGAACCCCTACCTAGGAATTATAACAAAAATATGCAAATGGTGAATACCTGAGGTAGATTAAATTAAAAAAACAAAACAAGGAGGTTTGTAGAGTAAACTTTGGTAGCAGTAAACGTTACAAGAATTAAAGGAGTTTACATCAGTGGATTTTCAAGTGTGAAAAAATTTACAGGATTGTAAATTACTCATAACTTAATTATACTTATAGAAGAACCCTAAGGGCAAATTAACTGTATCTGTAATAAACTTAATAAGTACTACAATGAAGTAAAGAGTAGAGAACAAAGCTTCCTCCCTACTGCAAATGTCTTCCAATTTATTTAAAAGTTATCAAATGTGAAGGAATACGTACTTTTATTAAATCTACAAAAAGTATCAACAGGTCAATAATCTTCTTCTTCCACGGTAAAATTGCAGATAAATTAGAAGTAGCAATCTTCCTATTAGGCACAAAAAAGAGGAGCTTAAAAAAGCAGGTTACGTCCCGGAAATTGACAAAACATTTGTTTAGTACCCCTCGTTATTTATGTTTTTGTTGTACCTAGAATAAGCTGTATAATTAAATCATTTTGTTGGTATTTAATTTGTTATTAAATTTCGTCTCTTACACACAAGTTTTACTTTTTCATCCTTTGAATAAAATGGTGTTAATGGTTTAAAAGTTTATTACATAATAAAATAATTGAATTAGTTAGTACAAATTTAGACTTTTGATTAGGAGAACGATGGTTATTATAGAACTATTAATTAGTTTTCTGTCACGATTTCTGTTTGATATTTTGTATAATACTACAGTGATTTTACAATGTAACATATGTGACTGACTAAAATGACTATAATGTAACTTATATTAAAACTACATAAACATCTACAATCTAACAGAACAAGTAATTAGGAATTTACTGACTTATAATTCAAAACAACTCCACTTTATGAAAGTATAACTTTCTATCTTGACAATGCAACCAAAAGCGAAAGGAAAACATGCGAGGTGGTTGCTAGGTATGAAAAGCTTTCGGTACCTGGGCAACGAAGTAAAACTGTGATTTTTTTAAATATAATATTATAAGGTGGCTGTTGTCAACATTACCTTGGTAGCAATACTGTTGTATATACAAACATTATTTTATTATAATCACTGAATCATCATTTTATTTATTTATTTACGGTAGTTAATAAATGTCAAAGGGAGAATAAAAAGTTTAATACACTACACGCTGCGAAAGCCCTTTCATGTGCTCGGTGTTTTTAACTAACCTCGGCTATGCTTACGCTTCGCCTCGGCCAATTAAAAACACCTTGCGCCTAAAAGTAAACTTTCGCAGCATGTAATGTAAATAACTATTTCTACAATTAATTTTGTTTGGGAACTTTGCATTTTCCATTGCCTTACCAAATTGTGTAACCAAGAAAGAAGAACCAGCAAAATAGCTCTTGCGAAAAGGCCAATTAAACTCTTGGAGTTCACGAGGTATTGACAGTCACATTTGGTAAGTCGCTTACATCTTTACTTTTTTGAAATGTTATACGCTTTGCATTATTTTCGCGGGTTACGTCAATTTGCAAAATAAACCTAACGAAGGAATTTAAAAAAAAAGACATTTATTAAATTCGTTCTTATTTAAAGTCGCTACATAATTATTTGATTACATCGAATCGGATTTAACCTTAAAGTTTGATGTGTCTTCTTAATATTCGCATTCGCTATTTTTATATGATTCGCAATCACAGGTATTGAGAAAGTTAATTGTAGTATATTCATAATTTATTTTATTAAGCCATATTAATTATTATCTTGACATATATTGCACCTGTTTTAATTTACCATAACATATTATTAGTGTATTTGGCTAGAATTTACGCAGAGCACTAGGGTTTATTTTTTGGATCTTTTTTGTTTACATTTAGGTATCGCATTGAAATAAACGCACAAGGACCGAAGTTAAAATACATTTTAAAAGTCTTTTATTAACTTACACTTTCAAGTATGTCGGACGAACTACAACGCTATCAAGCAGTAAGGAAAAACTGTATCAATGAAATTGTAGTCATTGAAAAACTGGCGCAAGACGCAAAAATTGACCGAACAAAAATTACTTTATTTAAGGTTAGGTACAATGTCGCAGGAGATTTAGGCGAAGAAGTTTGTAAACATCACAACAATATTTTACTAATATTGGCAACCCATGACAAAGCTGATTTGGACGGCGAAGATAAAATTAAAGAGAAATTTAATATTCCTTATTTTAATGCACAAGCTATTTATGAAGAAATCAGTCAACGAGAAACTTCTGATATGTAACAGCAAAAAGTTTAATCAAAACCTTGAAATCTACAGTCGAACGCAAAATTACAAAAAATTGAACTTTTAACTTTCGATGGTGATTTAAAAACTTTTTCTAGTTACCGAAATATGTTTGATGTTTTGGTGCATAATAATAATTAACTTGCACCTAACGAGAAATTCTCACATTTACTTTCTTACTTCTAAAGGGTCAACCTCTTGCTTTAGTACAATGTTTGCCTATGACTTCTACGAATTATGATGTCGCATACCAAAATTTTATGAAACGATATTCTAATAGACGTCTTATATGGCAAATCATTACTGGTTTTATTGCGTATCGAAAATACGCAAAAATTAAATAGATCAAATGTTTAAGAATTACGTAAACTGCTTGACCATTTTATGAAAATTTAAGCGCACTAGAAAATCTCCAATTTTGTCCCGATGATTGTAATTTTATATTTTCATGCATGTTATTAAATGGGCTTGATTCTGACTCCGCACGCACATTTAGTTACAGCATACCGACGCGACAGTAGTCCCTGATTTTAATGAATTAGTTTTTTTTTGTATAAGCACTGTTTAGCTTTGGAAACGCTTAGTTCTTCTTTACAACATAGATCTTTTGACAGCACGAGAAAAATTGCCATACTGGCAACCTTGCTTAAAAAGAATCGCATTTGATAACAGAAAGTTTGACCTTGTTTCAGAATTTAAATCGTTATTTCCTTTGTTATGCCTTAAAACGAGTTGTTTTATGTTTTGTTATGTTTACGAATGCTGATGATTCTACAATAGGGTGGTCCAACAAAAAAGCAAAGTCGGAAATCTTATGCTCTACCCCCTAGGATTATTGTATATCGAAAAAAAAGTACCCCTAGTTTTTTACTTCCCATGTATTTTATATGGGAAAAATCACGTTTTCGTAGATTTGGTATAGAATTTTAGAAAATCATTATTTTTCAACGGGACTACTCTGTTTCTCTTCAGAAATGTTCAGAGAATGACATCCAATAATTTATTTGTTAAATTTTTTATATTAACTATTTTAAAACAGAAAAATCGTTAAAAAACATTTATTACTATTTTTTAATATAAAATATTTTGATAAATCAATTATTGGATGTCATTCTCTGAACATTTCTGAAGAGAAACAGAGTAGTCCCGTTGAAAAATAATGATTTTCTAAAATTCTATACCAAATCTATTAAAACGTGATTTTTTCCCATATAAAATACATGGGAAACTTTAAGAGCTTTGAGGCACCCCTAAACATTGTCCGATTTCAAAATAAAAAGATAGGGTTACTTTTTTTCGATATACAATAATCCTAGGGGGTGAGAGCATAAGATTTCCGACTTTGCTTTTTTGTTGGACTACCCTATTCTACAACCTACAACATGATGCTTTTTACAGTACAGTTTTATGAGGTCAATCACTCACATGATAACGCCGATAATTTAAAAAAGGATATTAGTATAGGTCACTGTAAACAGTGATATCAACGACATAAAATTCACCAGACATTAAATCTGGAATTATTAATATAAATAAATAACACAAAATTAAACATTTTATTACTGTAGCCAAAACAAGCAGTCCTTAAAATCCCCTTTAACCTAATTGACTTACCTGATTAGGAAATCAAATGTTGTTTTTAAAAGATATTCTCTTATAAACCATTAAAAACTGTTATTAGATAAACAAACTCGTGCTTTATTGACAAATTATTTCAAGTTCAACAAACTACAAACTCAACAATATATGCTACATTAGGAAACAGTCGAGCAGATTATATTTCTAACTTTACAGGGTTGTCACGTTTCCTGAGTATTGAATAAAATGAATGTTTAAATGTAAAGAAAATCCGATTTTATGCTTAACGATTAACGATGCGTATACGAAAAAATATTATGAAGGTTTTTTATTGAATGATGTTAAAGTTTCCAAGCTTCTGAAAAAACGGTACCTTCTACAACAAAGTTGTACCAGACGTTTTGTTCCTTTTGTTGTCTTTACACAAATAATTTCTTTGGTTGAAAACAGAAAAAATATAGAAAACATCTTGATAGTATAGTCATACGTGGTAAAAGCTAAAAACTAAATAACACGTAAATTGATCGATCTGGGATGTTGTAGAATAGGAGAAAAACGGTAAAGTCATAGGCAGCCCCAAGCCGCACAGAAATAATTTCTTAGAGGAAAACAGAAGAATTAAAGAAAACATACCGGTATTATACTCATACGGGGTAATACTTGAAAATTAAAAATCAAGTAAATAGATTAGGTTGGGATATTGAAGTAAGGGGGCTCTGGGGATTGACTGGATAGACGTCCCTGCTCGGGTGCCAGATTTGTAAAGAGGCTTTGCTTACGAAGGTGGCGCTGGGTGGTTTTCGGTGGACGACGGTAACTCTCAGGCGCCAGTTATTTTAACTTGGTATGCTCCACGAATCCGGGTAACTACTAGTGGAGAGAAGTAATTCAGGAAACTGCTGGGGTCGTAGAGGGCAGCACGGTCTGGATGGCTCCACGGGACTCCACCTATTTCTACTAAGACACTTAGAAAAGGTAAAGGTGTTATCAACTAATAAAACACACTATCAAAGTACCTAACAGAAAACAATTTATTATTACCTCTAACTCCTACAAGTCTTGCTACTACCCTAATAAGCTTACGGTTAATAACGGTGTTCCAGGCAAGCGGGGTACAATACAGGGCCAGATAACGGGGTGTAGGATGGTAACGGACGGACCAGGTAAGGAATGCTAGGAACGGGGTCTCATACTCGCAGTGAACTCTCGGACAGGGTGGACAGGATTTGCGGAATGAGACTCCCTGAAATACTCGGACAGAGTGTAAGGGAAGAACGGACGATATCCTCGGGAAGGGAATCGGAATGTCAGTAAGTATCTTACATTCCCAAAAAGCGTTTGGACTGTTGGGCTAGCTCGACTGCTGGCTGGGTCTGCTAGTTGGTTGGTTCTGCTGGCTTCGAGTCCTGGGAGCGGACTGAATAAATCGGCTCTCGCACCTTCTTACATAGGTGCTCTCGGAACGTGAAAAAATGAATAATTTCTTTGGATGAAAACAGAAAGATTATAGAAAAAATCTCGATAGTAGGTATACATCGTACATAGGTACATCCAACATAGGTACTCATAGGAGTAATGTTAAAAACTGAAAAACAAGTAATTAGGTCAGCTTGAGATATTGTTAAATAGGAGAAAACAGTATTAAAGTTACAAACTAAAACCGTTCAAATTAATTCCTTAATAAGTAAAAACTTAAAAACTAAATTATAAGTAAATAGGTCAGTTTCGGTGGATTAGTGCTTAGCATGCTTTTAAGCATTGGTAACCACGAAGGCCTCTTAGTTTTTCTTGCTGGTTTTAAGAAAAAAATCCATTTCTTTAGACGGAATTATTAAACTATTTAAATATCGTATATCGTGATGATAGCCGCTTAAGGTGTATAATTCTTGAGTTAGTTACGATATATAAATCAATGTAAATATTTTAACATAGTGTATGTTCCGAGAAAATAGCTTACACAAAAGTGTATTCTCGCAACAACATAGTTGGAATGGATGATGCAGCAGTACTAAAATCCGTTGTTCAATAAAGTTTTCCCAAAAAGATCTTTGCTCATTTGATACTCTCCAATGGAAAGTGAAGTTGATTTATTTGTACCACCTTGTAAGAAGTACTGTAGTGATTCTTCTGTATATATGCCTACCATGCATATCACTACATTCCCAACTTCCATCGGGAAGGCATTGAAATGCATAATGGATTGCCATAACAACAGAGTAAAAAAAATTCAAGAAATATGCATGTTATTGAGCTACTAAAATATATAAAGAAATTTTAAGATAACTTATTAAATGTTAATAAACACACCCATACGTTATAGCATGGGATTAGTGTGTCATTAGACTGCAACTAGGTTGGACTACAATCAATGCCTTTTAGTCGAACTTTCCTATGTTAGGTTAGTTTTAGTATGAGCTCGTTTAGTTGTTCCTTATTATTTAGCAGCAACGATTAAAATTTGAGAATCTCAAAATTAAGGATTTTTTAACTGCGCCAATGTTAGTAACGGTGCCCCGAAGTTGGATAGAATAGGATTTCAGGATAGAAAAGATTACATTATAAATAAATATTTTAACAAAGGCTTGATGCCTGCTATTACAACAAGTTTAAACTCTTAACGAGATACCAGCTTATTAAATTAACAAGTCATATTTAAATTTATAAACAACAAAATGGTATCTGATTACCATGGACATAAGACAATGGTGTGCCCCAAATAATATTTGCTCAAATTCAACTTATACAAGCTGCTTGTTGTTCGAGATGTAAGCATTAGAAAAAAACTGAAGTGTGAAGGTTACAATACAAACCTTTGATTTCTTTATACCTACATAATCTAATACTTTATTGTAATAACTCTTCTTTTCAAACGCATACATAACTTAAAGATACAGTTCCGTGTAGTGTTGAATATAATAAATTTAAAAGAAAAGCTCTGCGGTTTGACATGTAGACAAGTTTCCTACTATCAACCACACAAATTTTCCGAAAGGTTGATAACGTACTTATATGTCCCACTTACACAAAGCTCAAAGCAATAAAGATTTAGAGGCACATTCCCATATCCTCAAGAGAACGTAAAGATGATGATGGTGGTGACGGAAGTTAGATATTTATCTTTTAAATGTAATCCGTTAGGGATTGATTATATTCCCTAGCAAGAACGTGTAGACTTGTTAAGGAGTTTTTGCAACATTTGGCCTTTTTTTTAGTTAACAAAAACTGACACCTAAACGTTAATCTTTTGAGAAGTTGGTGGTGAATGAAGGTCTGACGTAAGTTTTATTTACTTTTTATCTTCTTTTCTACAGAGTAAATATAATACAATATAAAGGGTCGGATTTTATTGGAAAGTTTTGTTTACAGAACTCTTTATTTAAATACGAGGGTTGGGCAATCCGGATATTGTTTTTCATTTCCTACCGGAATTCCATCGTCTGCAAGTCTAAATCTCTGTAACTTCTTAATTTTAAGTGAATATATTAAAACGGTCGAATGAAAATAAAACTTGATTTTTGATACGATAAGAATCCATAGTAGAATTAATGTTTCAAAAAGTACAACTCGTGTATATTTGACTACACACAAACACAAAGAGATAGATATAGGAAAGAGAATTTTCATTTAACGTTTACTTAGGCAGGCCGCACATCAAAGAAACTCGATCATGAACTGTTAAACAAGAAACACGAAATATGTTTCATGAAATAGCAATGCATTATATTAAATTTAAATCCACACATTAGTAAGTTGAATTGTATGTAATGTGACGTCATAGTGAAACAGATCCTAGAGAAACATCTTTCATTGAAATAGAAATTTTATTTTTCTGTTTTGCATGGTTCCGTGTTATTTTTTTATATTAATGTGTAGTACAGAAATCTTGACGATAAAATGAACGATGATCAACATTCTTATGACTCGTTTGCAATTGAAAAATGTTTTTTCCATTCCTACTACTTGCTGTCTTCACGTTCCATTTAATTGAAGAGTAGGCAATTCCAGCAAGCAATATAGTAGATATAATTTCATATGTGTACAACTAATCAATGGAATTTAAGTTTACTTTATTTGTTCATTTGTAATTTATTTATTGAAAATGCCTGTCATAAAGAATAAAAGTAAAAATAAGTAAAATCAAATCTTGCATATTTTAAAAACATTTTTAAATACTTAAAGCGTTAAATAAGTACAACTTATTTTTAAAATAAGTGAAGTGTACACACACGATTGCTAATGTGATTTCGTAATTTAGTTGGTAGGCACGAGGCAGTAGTAAACTAAAGTTGTTACTGCCGCAGGTGATGGCAGTTGGAACATCTTTTTTTAATTTTTTTTTACAAAACAAAATTTTCTTTTCGAAAATGTTCGATTTCTGTTAAATTTTAATAAATCTTTTCAAAATTGTACAATTAGTTATACAAAGACTTTACAAAACATGCTTTAAAAGCCCAAGTTATTCCCTATATTCGATTTCTCAATGAGATACACAAGCTATTTTTTAATTGATTTGCTTAACCGAAGAAGAAATATACTGCGCAACTTAATTGGAATGCCCATATCGTTCTCGAACGATTAAGGCACTCCATCTTCGACGTCGTGCTATAAACTTCGCCCTCGTGCGATTTGGGCACCATATTCACTCACGTGGACCACCACCAACTATATTATATGCACCCAGTAACTTACTTTTTTTGCCAATAAAAGTGTTGTTAGACTGCAGTTCCTTAGCGAAAGGGAAAGGTAGTTATCGTGTGCCTGTCACTTTCTCTAAAGACTTCTTTGGTGTGCGACTTGTCTAACATTTACCTTTTTCGGTTTGAGTGGTAAGAAAATCAATGATCTGTTTTTATATAATGAAGGTGCCTATCTACCCTAGAAAGTTGTATCGATTTTCAGAGAAATGTAATAAAAATATCCTAGAATATTAGATGTTTCATAAAACATAACAATTTAGTTTAGCCTTTTGTATCATATTTTCATTTTTTTTCTTGCTTTACTTTCTTCTTTGGGACTCAGTAATCGGATCAAAACAACATTCTAATACTAACAGCGATCGGAGAGTATTTATGGGATTAACAACTGGAGGAATTCGAATACACATAAATACTCGAGGTAATGCAAAAAAGCATTTTATTTAACTTTAATTTCTTTCAAAGTTTTGTTAGTTAATAAGTTCCAAAAGGTTTTAATAATATAAGACATAAATTTTATGAAACGTCCCCCTGTCCTGGTGGCAGAGAAATAAATTTATATCTTTTTTTTAATGATTTTTTAACATGTACCATAATTAAGTGTAGTTACCCGCGACAGCCTTCGAAGCATCAACGTAGGTACTTTCTCTATCTTTTTCCGACCACTTAATTGTTCGATCACATCATCCGTCCGAGTTTGTTTCCTGCTGCAGGCCTGTGACATACACTAACAGTTTGTTTAAAATTTGCAACAGTACGCTGAAATTCACGTGGGAAGTAGTCTTCAACCACTGCTACTTGAAAATGCGCTCGGACTGCGTTTAAACACAAACGTAGATTATGCACCCACTCACAATTTTCCGATAATATGACTATCATAAAAATCTTATGCTCTTGAGAAAACATAAAAAATTAAATAAAGACTAATAAGAGTGTTCAGTTATTAGTTATCAACAATTTTGAAATAAATACACGTGAGATACATTTTGATGGCACTTTATTGTTATAAGCTGGTTTCGTGATATTTAGTTTTCTTGTACTTTAATAGTTGTTTGTATACCAAGGCACTAAAGTTGTACTTTTTATCAGGAATATGGAGATTATTAGAATAACCATATGAGTGATAACAAAAATCAACTTTAGTGCTGAGGTGTACATTACAGTTGTGTCCGTAACGATCTGAAATCGTGAAATTACCTTTTTTCTTGACTGAATTTTGACATTCAAGGTGTATTGTTGGTTGTCTATAATAAATATACGAAAAACTCCTTCAAGTAAGCAAAGGACCCCGCAATAATCTTATGGAAATTGGGTTTCGGTCAAATTTTCTGAATTTTTGATATGTTGTATATTTTGTCATCCTGAACAAAAGTCTCCATGGGCACAAAGCTCCAAATTCAATATTTTGGCAGCTACGGAGCTCCAAAGCTCCAAAGATCCGTTACAAAACTATTAATTTTTAATACTATTTATAGATGTCAAAAGCATATCTTAATTATTTAAATATATAAGTTTATGTTTTTGAGGTCGCTGAATTCAAATTTGATGTCAGATTTGAAAAATTGACAGTTGACAGCTGTCAATTCACTGTCAAAGTAGGATAAAAAAGTAAATATTCTCTTTTTACATCAAGAGTTTATGTTTTTGAGGTCGCTGAATTCAATTCTAATGTCAGATTGGAAAAATTGACAGTTGACAGCTGTCAATTTTTCAAATCTGACATCAGATTTGAATTCAGCGACCTCAAAAACATCAACTTTCAATGTCAAAAGTGAATATTTACTTTTTTATTTTACTTTGACAGTTAATTGACAGCTGTCAACTGTCAATTTTTACAATCTGACATTAGAATTGCATTCAGCGACCTCAAAAACATAAACTCTTGATGTAAAAAGAGAATATTTACTTTTTTATCCTACTTTGACAGTGAATTGACAGCTGTCAACTGTCAATTTTTCAAATCTGACATCAGATTTGAATTCAGCGACCTCAAAAACATAAACTTATATATTTAAACAATTAAAATATGCTTTTGACATTTATAAATAGTATTAAAAATTAATAATTTTGTAACAGATCTGTGGAGCTTTGGAGCTCCGTAGCTGCCAAAATATTGAATTTGGAGCTTTGTGCCCATGGAGACTTGTTCAGAATGACAAAATATACAACATATCAAAAATTCAGAAAATTTGACCGAAACCCATAATATCCATAAGATTATTGCGGGGTCCTTTAAACGGTATAGTAGCACTTTTACGGACTCAAATCATTTTTGACATAAGAGTCTGTAAACTGTTAGTTTACAGATTCATATCTCGTTGTGACAGATGAGTTCGTAAAAGTGCTACATTATAGAACTATTTGGCTTACGTGGCGGAGTTATTTGCTTATTTTACGGACTATGTCAGAAAAACAAAATTTTAGTGCAGTTTCTTCTCCATTATTTTCAGTTTTCAGAATTTGAGGGTAGTCTTCTTGCTTTGCAGTTTGTATTCCGGCTTATTTTTTATTATTTACTTGATTTGGCTTCCTAGACCAATTAACGTCGGATCGTGGGCCATTTATCGACCTAGGAATGGGTCACTGTTAATGTTCTGATAAATTTATCTACTATATGCTCCCCTATTGAAAATTTGCTAGTAAAGAAATCTTATGCTATTTGGAAGTTTAGAAATTTAAAATTCTGAAACTATGAAATGTATGTTTAAAATTGACTATGAAACTGTTCCAAAGCTATGATACTTTAAGGCTTAAGGATTTTAAGGCTATGATACTTAGTTCTCACTACTAAGATTTCAAAATTATCTCCAAAACTTTCAAAATCCTAGTCACATAAACATGTAACTATAATCATAGAAGTCTAAGGGTACTAATCTTTTGAAATATTTAAACGTTAAATATTAAACGTTTGAAATATCAAACGAAATTAAAGATTAAAACTAAGTTTAAAAAAAATTACTAAGCTAATCAAATTTTCTAAAATTCGCGGTCTTTATTAACCGACCACTTAAGATTTGAGACTTTTAATCTGCAAAAAATTTGATGTATTAAAACTTATCTAAATCTATAAAAAGTTTGAAACCTTGTTAAATCTTATACTGCAATTTTCTATTTTCTTCTATGACATTGAACGAAACCTTGAAAATCATAATCTATGAAATTCTAGAAATTACAACTGTAAAACCATCGATACTTTTAAGCGGTGAAAGCATTAATGAAGAAAGCTGAAGCATAAAATTTGAAACTTCGAATTTTAAATTCTGAAACTAAACTTTGGTCAAAAATAGTGACACAAAGCTCAATTTTGTAAAACTGGCTTTAGGGACATTTTTATTCCAAATGTTTATTAAATCTGTCACTGTTACCATGATTGCATTTTATATTTTACTAACAAAATATTTACATCTCCAATATCAAATGAAAGTTAATTAACACGTAATAGGAAAAATAGTATGAAAAACACGTGTTACAATGCCCAATTGTAATACTCATATTTTGCGTACTGTACAGTAGCGTAACTACCGCACCCGCAGACCCTGCGACGCGGGGGGCGCAACCATTAGAAGGGCGCTACTTGCGTGGAATTTTATTTAGTTGAGAATATAAATTTTAAAACATGCATTGGAGGTAAAAAAACATGTGAAAACAATAAAAGATAATTATGGATATCTATACATTGCTTAAAAAAATTAGAGGATATTGTCTTACAATAATATTAGGTGTTTAGTATAATTAATTAAATTATTAAGTAGCGATAATTTGTCTGCTTTGATGACAACGCGACGCTAACAATAACTAAACCACTTTGGTAGTGCGTGCTTGGTTCTGTACTTGTAAACTGTAATGAAATTTGAAACTTGCTTAAAAACTTCAAAATAAGTAAATGTGCTGACTTGTTGGAACAACGACAACAGATTGATCATTTTCGGAGAAATGTATGCCTGTTCTCTAGTTTAGATACGACACCCGTACATGCTGTATACCATTCGATGCGTCTCGTCGAGCTGAACCATAGTGAGATTTGGGAGAGAACAGTAGTTTTCGAGATAATTGCCAAAAACTTTTTTGAACGTGAAGCCATAGCCTTCCATGTTAATTCCGCCATCCTACCTAAAAATGCATGTTTTGATGCGCATGCGACCTAACCTAACCTCAGCTCACGATGAATAACGCATACCTAAATTAAACTTAGTTAGATTAGGTTTGGTTGTGTTGGGTTAGATTTGGTTGTTAGGTTAGGACACTATTGTTCATTTCGACGAGACGCATAGGATATTGTATAGCATGTGCCGATGGCGGACCAGAGTTTAAAGTTCTGCTAAAGGTATTAAGAGTGTTTATAGAGAAATAGTTAAAATAATGGATTCTGACAGTTTCATTGTTACTTGATAAAACTGTAATTGGTTAGTGAGATTGAGGTTAGTGATTAGGTTTGGTTGTGTTGGGTTAGATTTGGTTGTTAGGTTAGGACACTGTTGTTCAGTTCGACGAGACGCATAAGATATTGTATAGCATGTGCGGATGGCGGACCAGAGTTTAAAGTTCTGCCAAAGGTATTAAGAGTGTTTATAGAGAAATAGTTAAAATAATGGATTCTGACAGTTTCATTGTTACTTGATAAAACTGTAATTGGTTAGTGAGATTGAGGTCGCGATAGGCTCCTTGTGAAACATTGCATATAATTATAGTTTTAAGAAAAACTGTTGTATTTAAATGTTCCCATACATTATGTAGAATGTTTTCTATACGCGTTTCGATTTATTAGACCTTTCTCAGGAGATACTCGTAAGTTTCTGAACAATCTCTAATAAACCGAAACACGTGTAGAGGACATTCTACATAATTTATGGAAACATTCAAATACGACAGTTTTTCTTAAAACTACTGTAATTGGTGTTAAATCTCATTAATCATACAAAACAAATTTGTTAAAGAATACATACAAGTAAAAAAAGGTAATGAATTATTATTAGTTATTGTATATATTTTATTTTGCCCATGACTATGTTATAATATACTCATAGTTGTCTATGTTCAATTATAATTATCTACATTATGCACTACCAGCTATAAATAATGGTTAATCACTACTAGTTAGTCACTGATTGGCTACCACTACCTACTGTTAGTAAATGATTGTCTGCCAGTGGTGATTAATGATTAATCACTGCAAGACAGTCGGGGAGCAGTCTGCTTAAATTCGATATGGTCAACATCGTTCACACATTTCTAAAAGTATTTTAAAGTATTTTAGAATTAATATTTAATAGTCGTGGACAAACTATAGTATTCTAATCGCACATGCTCGTTGAATAATATACAGTTAACAAAAGTTACCTACGTATAATTGTGTATATGAGGGGCGCAAACGTAAGTCTCGCAGGGGCGCGCAATATTACGTAGTTACACCACTGGTACTGTACTCATATTACAATAATGGTCATTGTAACACTTTCATACTTTCAATTCTGCCAATTTGAAATATGGCTGTATTTCTACTAAATTTTTCATATTAATTTAAAATTTATAAGTGGCATGCTCTTATCTGGACAGCATCAATATTTAAAAGCGGTTTTCAGTTCAGGTTGGGTTTGGCTGTCGAGAGATAACGTAAAAATGCAAAGGAACATAAAAGACAGCATGTCTTTGAACATCAAATATATAATCTTTAACGTGTACATATCATGAAAAAAATGTCTTTTATGATACCAGAAATAATTTTAAAAAAATAATATAGATCTGTTCATATTTGATAACTAAAAGACGTGCAGCATAGAATGATAAAAATTGAACAAACTAAAAGCACTACAAATTTCAATACATATAAAACATTCACGATTTCCTATCGGAAATTGAAGTAGTGAATACCAGCTCTACTTCTTGTTAATATTCTTACATATGTTTCATGCATATCAACGCTTTCCTATCATATGATATATTGTGAGGAAATGGATTTCATTTAACATTGAAATCGCGTGGAAAAATCTTATTTTTTTCCAAGTGAAAGTTTCGTGATTATTTTCGGAATATGCTTTTAACTATGCATATATGCGTAGGGAATGTAGACGAGAAAAAGTTTTTTAGAGATACTAAGATTGATAAAGAAAATGTCCAAATAAGTAAGTATGTACTCTATTGGTAATGAATAATGATACTTTATAAGCTATAATTTCACATTTTTTATTTTACCAAGTATTTCTTCTAAAGATTTTTTCTAATAATAATAATAATAATAACAACGTAACTAATAACGTAACAAAAAACATCCAGCACATTATATCGGAATGTCAGGCCATAACAAAAGAGGACTACCGACCAGACACGACAATGTAGCTAAAATACTACACCAAAAGCTGACACAAAACTACTCATTTACACAAGACAATGTACCTTATTACAAATACAACCCAGAAAAGGTGCTAGAAGATCAAAACACCCGCATATATTGGGACAGGGGAATAATAACGGACCATACAGTGGCACACAATAGGCCAGATATTACCCTAGTTAATAAGGAACAGAAAACCACTTACCTCATAGACGTAACTATACCGAATACCGAAAATCTTCAAAATGCGCATGCTGAAAAACTAAGAAAATATGCTGAATTAGTTATAGAAATCAAAAGATTATGGAAAATGGAATATGTGTACGTAATACCTGTGGTAATATCAGAAACTGGTCTTATACCAAAGATTCTTCACGAATCCCTTCGTAAGTTGGATCTACCACCGAAGATATATATTGCACTGAAAAAAATCAGTTATTTTAAGTACCTGCAACATGGCCAGAAAATTCTTAGGTGAAAGTTAGATTACTTAAAGAGAAATATACAATACCTGCAATAGATATACATTTAATTCACCTTGGTCGTAAGACCCGTGATTAAAAAAAAAACTTACCGTGCCTTAAAAAGCGCGAGATACTGCAAATAATAATAATAATAATAATAATAATAACCTTTATTAAAGTGTACATACATACAAGCTGATTTTAAAAATTTAAAAATGGCAGATAAGAAAAGAAAGAATGGTGTAGTATTTACAGCCTTGGTAGTGTAATGTCTGGCGTGCCGGACTTTCACCCAGGCGGCCCGGGTCGACTCCCGGTGCCGGCAGATCTGGTTAAGGTTTTCTGCAGTTTTCCTTAGCTGTGACACAAATGTGGGATTTGCGCTGTTCCATCTGTAAGTCGGCTGCAGCCGCACTTAGGGCCTACGTAATAATAATAATCGCCCCCTCCCTCCCGCACAACCTTATATATTATGCTTCTGCTTCTGGGTGCTTATATATATTATAAGCACTTATATATAATGAAGCAAAACTTTTTATTTACAAATTAAATATTTCTGTAGAAACAACGTGTGGCACTAGCTGTCTTTCTAATATAGCAACGTTACTCAAATTTGAATGTAACAGACTTACTGAGCAGCGAAGAGTTCCTTGCGAAGCTTAGCCTTGAATAACTGTAAGGTACATGATCTAGGGTCTGATCATGATTATTATACTTAAAATATCTATGTAATATTGCTATTAATTTCAATCATGTTAGGGGGTTATGGGGGGGGTCATGGGTTATGATATAACCCATATTAAAGTATTTAGCAGACATATGCATAGTATGCAAATTTTAGAGATTCCTGTCTATGAGTGACATAACCTCACTTTTTGATATAATTTGGAAAAAATATTTTCTTAATATAAATAAAACTAGTCTGTTCGGACTCATATGCACACTAAAACACTTTAAACATACAAAGGATACAGTGAAATCCTGTATTTCTAGGTAAAAGCAAATTTAGCTGGTAAATTTAACAATGTGGGGATCGTTAACACTTTTTAAAACTTAATGAAACACACAGAACAATTTCTATTCAAGATGTATGCAATTACATGACTACTTGCCTGTAGTATTTATTACTGAAATGTATGTCATTTTAAGGAGGTATTTTGTTTGTGTAGTGCCTTTGTATAACATTCAACTTCGATAAATTTAATGCTTTTTGCATGATAAGATTGAATGATGCAATGATGGCATTGAATAGAATAGCATTTTAACTAACTAACTGATACTAATTATTATATGAAGATTAGTTTGTTTTGAAATAATATGTGAAAAACATTTAGACAGGCTACGCTTTTGTAAAGTGCAATAGTTTTACGAGGATCTATTTTAGGGTGTAAAATATAAATTTATAAGCAAGGAATATTGGTAAATTGTATTATTATGAATTTATGTTGTTATTTTAGTTGTAAACAATGTTGTTTCGTCTACAACAAAGTTTAAATGAATAATTTATTATTTATCCCAGCTGTTATAGCGGCAGATTCATAATTTTGTGGTCTATAAGATGGTATACACAGTTTCTTTTTAAAATAAAAATTCAATTGTTTGATCTAAAGGTATAAAAAGAAAGCCAATTTTTAACAATTAAGTAACTCTCAAACATCCAAAGGGGAACATAAACTTCAAATTAGATTTTTGAAAGATTATCAAATAAAAAAAATATTTAAGGTAAAATAATTTAAAAGTGAAATTTAAAAAGTTATTAAATCAATTTAAACAAAGTGTTAAAGTTAATTATTCAAAAGTGTAAACAAAAATTTATAATAACAACGAAAATGAATTGTAATATTAATCATCCAAAAAAGGAAAAAAAATTATTTGATGGAAATTAAAGAAATAAATGAAAGTTGGAATTATAAACTTACCGATTGTTAATAAACAGTATATCGTAAATGGATGGGGATGGGGAAACGACTAAGAATTTAACTAAATTAACATAAGTGGTGTTGTAATATTACTATGGCCTTCAAGCGACTTTTTATTTATTTTCGCTACTAGCTTTATATCGTACCATATTTACATTGTTTTAAAACCTAGAACTTAATTTTCTACACTTATGGCAATAATAAATTGTTCTTTCCTACTATAGTATCAATAATAAAAACAAATATCAAAAATATAAAAGTGATTAAGTAATAGAAATGTGCTAGTAGTGAGAAATAATATATAAACACTATTATAGCCTTGCACTTTTAATTTCCTAGATACCACCCATCTCGGAAAGTGACTGCACTACTTGTGAGCTATATGTAATTTCATTTTCTGCAATCTTTTCAATAACATACTGTATAGTAGAAAATGTTCACTTAGAAGGAAATTTTGCAAAAAAATGTAGATTTAATCGTTACAAAGGCCGTGTTGCCTATCACCATAATACTAATCTTTCCGTGTTTCGTGGCTAGTTAAAAGAATAAATAATTATTAATTTCAGAGGAAAATTCATTATTTATTTATAAAACTGCAATTGCGTGTTCTACCCCTTAAAATATACAAGAAACAAAAAACTTCTCTTGGTAATGCCAAAAATACTTCTTATAAATATAGGTTACATACTACTGTAACAAAAACTTTTACTATAATTTTTTTTCCTCAATAGTATTTATATGGATTCCTGGTATGCAGACTACCTCGTATTATAATATGCTCTTTTCTGGTGTTCCTCTGCGTGCGGGATTTCCATACATTTGATAAAAGTTTAAACCTAAGAGAAATAGAAACATTTCATTTTATTTCCTCAAAATGTGATTCGATTTGATTTCGGTAGAAGTTATAAAGTTCAAATTCCTTTTCGTATCATGTGGAACTATAGTATACAGACGTAAAGGAATTTTAAGTTGAACGTGGAATTTTTAAACTTTATAACCGTATTAAATCGGTTTATTGAACAAATAAAAAGAATAAGGGTTATTCGAACTATTTCTTGAATTATTGATGCGAACTATTTCGAACACGCATACTATAGACTTAACCTTTGTTAGTCCTTTAACTTTCTAACCGAGAATCTTAATTTGATAATTCCAAACTTAATTTTCTGTTATGCGTAAGCTATAGACATTATAGACAACTCATGAATATCTTCGGGTACCAATTAGTACGATATAAGTTGTATGTTAAGTATGGAAAGTGACGTATTTCACACGAGAACGCGAAATACACTTTCCCGCTGGAAAGTGTCGCTGTACATAACTCGCTAGTTATGTACACTATTTTTTCTGTGAGCCAAAAGTCGTATTTTCTTTAATAATTTATTTCAGTTTTTAACTTAAATTAGAAAAAAGTGAAATTATTATATTTTATTTTAATAATTATAATATAATATATTTTTTTCTTTCAACTCCGACGGTCCTAAGTGCAGCATGGCATATTAAAAAAAAAGATTAGATTAGTGGGGTTTTTTGTGCGTTTAGACGTAAAGCGTGTGTTTAATAATTAATTATTTAATAACTACTCGACAGAATGGAATGCTATTTTATATGCAAGTAGCTAATAGTGTTTTATGTATGTAAAAATTGTAATTTAATAACTTTATTATTTCTTAAGTTATTCTGTAAAATACAGGGTAATGGATTCTGGTGTTTTGCGTCTGGCGATATCAGCCAAGAGACGACCATCTGTTGTGTATTCTGAGGAGTTTCGTGGAGGAAGAGCTTCAAGAGTTATCAACGGTACTTGGACTTTCTTAACGTACTGCCAACGTCTGCCATCACTTACATCTAATTGGTTTAACGTAAATGACCTAAAGAAGATCCACACGAATCAATCAATGCACTAATAGTGGCAGAAACTTTTGACTAGTAGAAGTTGTGAAATAGCTCTTTTGTATTTTTTATTTTTTTTATAACGTTAATATAACAATGTAGCACCTTTTCAAATATGTTCGCTTCAAATAACTAACATAATTAATAAATCCTGTTAAGTGAATTGGATAATCGAAAGTTTTATGTAATCAATTCTTTAGGATATATTAGCTACATTTATTTATATTGTAATAATTATATATTTTCCATCTTTACCATTTCATCATATGATATTAAAGCTTGTACAACGTTCAAAATACAATCTAAGATCCTACTTCTGTAGATACCGCAAGCTACTACATTTAGGTGTCGCTGTATCCGCCCGACATTATTAAGTCACTGAAAGTGACATTCTAACTGTCTACGTTACCTGACTTATGACCTGACATTGACCAGGATTGTAAAGAAAAATAAGGTTTGTAGTAATAAGAATTTGGGCGCCATTTGATTGCAAGTCACTAGTATATATTCTCAAAATCCGCAACCAAAAAAGGATTCTGATTACCTAGTATATTGATGGAATTCAATAACTAAACGTAATTAGTCAAATTAATGTTAGGCAGTTTAACGTATTTCAATAACTTATGCAAGTAAATAGTCCAATATGATTACAGATGTACTTAATTTTAACTATAAATTATTACTATGTGAAGAGGCAACCGTTTTTAGATATAAAAAGTAATGGTTCATAATAACAATTTGAATATCCTGAAAAAATATAAACAATCTTAACAGCTACGACAACTTACTTAGACACTAATGTTCATCAGATAATCCTAGATAGATGCTAATATCTATTCAAACACAAAAAACTTACCTTCACTGTATTGCCTTTAATTTTCACATAAAATCACTATAAATAGTAAACATCAGCTCCATAACAGTATTTATTCAAATGAAGAATTGTAAACACAGGTAACGATGATAAAGTGATTAACTAAATTTGATATCTGAAGTTGCGAGAATAATGTTTATAATAAGAAAATTGCCTTTCATTAATAAAAAACTGTAAACTGATATAATTCCCAAAGGCCTACCACTTTTTCGCAAATTTCCGTTAAATTGTTTCAACACAACTGTCTTTAAATCTTGAGCGAAATTCCGCACTTCCCGAAATAATTCTTATGCCATTAATCAATAAGAATTTAGAAGCATAAACTTTATTAGTTTCTTCTCAAAAGTCAACAGGCGCACACCGTAATTGTTATTGGATCAATAATATGAAAGACTATACGTTAAACCTTCAGTTTAAGATTAAATTTGTTGTAAATTATCAGAACAAGCTACAAACGGTAATAATTATTAAAATTATTCACTCAAAGAATCCTGTATATAAAGACACTTTGCTTATATTTTTACGACAAACGAGACGAAAGAAAATTAATCCGCAAAACAAATTCAACGAAAATCAACTCATGGCACTTGGCGATAATTTTGGAGCTAACCGCCCCAGAAAGCATAGGCCAAAGCCCGCTCCGTGACTTGTCTGTCACTTTTCTCGATGTAGTTTTCTGTCAGACTTACTGTATTAGACTGACTTCTTGGGGATGCAAATTTTATGTTTGCTCTAAAATCTTTGAAGGAGGGAAATTAACTACCCTATCAAAACTGCACTGACGTGTTTTTAAACAATCAGAATTTTTGTCTAGAAACTTCCACCGGGAATTCACATTAATCTCATCTTTCATTGTAGCGAGAAACTTGCAAAAAAACAGTTGAACTCTGAAATATCCTTAAAATCTGGAAATTTAAAAGATTAAACGCTTACAGATTCTTCTAAAAAACCTTAAATTAAGTACTTAAACTTCCAAATTAAAAGTACTACATAAATATTTAAAGTATATGACTTAAAAAAGGCGAAAACTCAATAAAACACGTTTTAATATTTGATTTTTGAAAGTATTGAAATTTTGAATGATAAAAAACCTAAAACTAAATGTGCGGGTCTGTAAGTTTTAAATTCAAATCCTACTGAATTGAAAAGCTAACGTTCTGAAACTCTAGGTTTCTGGAAACTGGAAATTTTGAAACTCGCACTAGGATGGTTGAACCCAACGAACGAACGAAGTATTTATATGTATGTCAGCCTGACGGATCATGGCTGTTTTTAAGCTATAATTTAAATGAATGGTATCTTGTGCTCTAGGCAAAGGTCTAGGTGCAGTTTAACGTGAATTTCGAAAACCATTAGGGCCGCGATCTTGTCGTTTGTAATTGAAAGCTGTCTCAAACGCCATAATTACTTGAGATGTGTTATAAATCCACAAACGGTGTTTGATGCTGTGTCTGCCTAGATTTAAAGAATCTTTGAATATTTTTGAGAACTACTGTGAATCGTTCAGGAATTGAACCAGAATTGCTTAGGGTAGAGACGACACAATCCACTTACCTAATACGGCTAAAAGAACTTTATTAGTGTAAAATTTCAAAATTTCAACTGTTTCAAATTCCTTGAAACCTCTAACCGCTGCAACTTAAAAACTGATATGCAGAAATTTTAAAGCTTTAGAACATTAAAGATTTAGCATCTTTTAGTATTGGATCGTTGCAAACAGCAGAAATGTTTTATTTCCCTAACCACGAATCTCGTTATAATGTGTAAATTATGAGTCCGATTGTTTAGCATATTTAAACTCTGAAGTCTTAAAATTTAAACAAGTTAAAGTACTTTTAAATCCAGAATAATTCGGAGAATGAAAATTAAAAATTTAATTGTAGATTCATTAATGCTTTAATTTTTTTTAATATCTTAGTCTCCAAATGTTTATGCTCTGTAACACAAATCAGTCATTTTGATGTGTAAGATACCGTAGTAAAATACGTCTCAAAAATTTTGAATTTCATTGCTCTATCCTTTTAATACACCATGTGACCCCGAGAGACCTGTTTAAATTTTCAGCAAATTCGATAAAAATACTAATATTAGCAAATAATCAATGAAAAAGTAATAAACACATGAAGTCATACAAAGGACAAATTTTATGGAGTATGAAGACTTAGAGGTTTCTCATACAGATAAATTTGGGAATTGTGGAAATTGAGTCTACTGATACGGAAACTTCGAACCAATTTGCATACGTAGTCACAAACAATTTAATTGACTGCCAAAATGGAAATGCAATAATCCAGTTTGCCATTGGTATCCTCTATCATATTTGAGCGATCTATATAGAGTTGATAAGAGTCCATCAAGGCGAGAGAATCGATATCGACCATGCATTTCATTTATTCCGTCTAGTTCTATTACATTATTTACTTTTAAGGATTCAAACCTACACATGGTCTGCGTTTTTATGATTCTGTTTCATCCTTTTTCTTATTCGCATTCTTCCAATTATTATCCATAAATTCAGTTTTTCGATTCATATGTCTAATACATTTGCATCAGTATGAAGTTAATAATGAGTTTTTTAATTTATTAAAGATAGTTGAAGGGTTCAGCCCGGTCAAAGCGACTGCCTTAAAAGTCGTTTCAACATAATATGCTAAAGTACTTATGCGAATGTGGAAGGACATACAAAACTTTAGGTTTAGAGTAACTGAAAGTTGTTGAAACTTACATAACAAGAAGATATGACTTACAAACTACGATTAACACTTTTTATAAGCTGATCTGCAACGCAAACTTTGAGTTTCCGACCTGAAACAGTTGTCGGGTTGTTCAACCTTTCTTGTTAGATGTTTTCGTTATCATATTTCAGAAAATAACTGCCTGAAACTATAACTTTGGTATCTAATTAACTCGTTATGGAAATAACAAGTATTATAATTCCGTTAACTAAGGAAACTTTCATAGTACCTCGTTATAATAAATAATGTGACGGAGTCTTTTAGAAAATTTATTCGAGTAGTTGTACAACAGATAACACACTCTAACAGGGTTTAGTTAATATATTTTCAGCTAAAAACTTTTTCAGGAGAACAGTTTTAAATTTATTCGAGAAATTTTATGGAACAAATAATAATAGATGAATGTCTCCATTTTGGATTAATTCTTATAAAATTTAGCAAATTAGTTACACTTAATTCTGGAATAAATAAATATGAGCATTCTTTACAGTTTACAAGAAACGAAATGTACTTGCGTAAGTTTGGCGAGTACTTTCAAATTACTGCATTAGTGGAATCAGAACTTTCAACTGAAGTTTCAGCTTGCTATCGTTACACATTGCAGTTCTCTAGCTTCAAATAATAGTATTGTGCAGGTTAATGCGGGCGCATGAACGTAAAAATGCACCGTGGCAATGCAATTGTGATCACGTATACTGTTCTAATATAACTTCAATGAAACTAATTAGCAAACGAACGTTTCATGACAGTCGTTAACACATTTTCTTAAGAAAAAGCAAGACTATGAGTTGTTATTTTTATTTAAAGAGAAATATGTTGTTTATTAAAGTTTATTGAAGAAGCCAAGTACACAAGTGCGATTTGAAGGGTTCAAAAGAACTGTTAAACGAAAGGTTGACTTTGTTACCTTTGATTATAGGTCAAAATCTAAATTATGCAATAGGTTGGTACCACGGGCACTGCTTGTACAAAAACTTTTTTAAGGAGAGATTGCAGGTTGTCTTGTATGCTCTTTGGAGGGGGGGGGTGTAACGAATAAATTCTGATAAAACAATAATGCTTACATTATACTTAATTAATAAACAATAATACTTACGTTATACGTAAATAGACCTCGGCTTATCCTGAACAATAAGTACAGCACGTCCCTTTTTAAATTAAAATAGGTTGTATGTGAATTTGAATGCCAGATGATTCATAGAGCTGTGGAGAAGGGCGCCAGCACGATTGATTTAAACAAATAAAATATTAGGGGTTATTAGGAACCACTGGGCTGCAAAAGCAAATTTCACTATTAAATCACAAAACTTTAAACGCCATCAAATTTAAAGTCTTGCATTGTCAAGGAATTTTTAAGAAGGGCATGTTTTAGAAAAGAATTGTGCCGCGGGGAGCGTTTTTTTCCCGCCACAAGACGCTATTAACATTTAATAGCTTGATAGCGAATGAGAACGTTAGAAGACCTTTATGCCCATTATTGAAAAATCGATAATTTGTAGTGGAGTTTCCAAAATAGATGGCGCAATAAACTGACTTTTCTAGTATGCAGGATGACTTCAAAAGAATGACCCAATAACATTTTTATCAATATACGGAACGATATTAAAACAAACAAATAGACAAAAAAGACTGTCTGTTACAAGAGTTGGGAGGGTGGATTTTTTAGGTGATGCAATTGTACTCCTTATTGTTATGGGCTGTTTAATAATACAAACATATATACATGTGGAGACTTTGAGGATTTCTTTCGAGAGTGTCGGGGTAAAGGTGTGGTGGATGGTGGGTTACTTAGGGTTCGTTCATAGGTCTAATGGTATAGATGATATAGTATTATAGTGTGGGTATAATATGCCACTTATCTAACTTTATCATACTTGAGATCAGTTTAATTTAAAAATTAATATAAAATTGAAATAGAAAAGCGTGGGGTAAACAATCTAAGAAATATATTTTATCTGATGCAAGTTACAAGTTTATAAGGGTTTTAGAAGAATCCTAAAGGGACACCTCGGGTACTTCCCTTACTAGAACCGTAACATAGTAACATTACATCTGTACCAAAGATACTTAGGTACCAAAGGTAGCTCAGCAGTCAGTAACTTAATAATCTTCTAATAACAATTATAATAATCTTCCCTCAAAAAGAATATGAGGATATGAGGAGAATAACTAGACAATAGTATGTTATTCAACGAGCATGTAATGATGGCTATTATTCACAAGGATAAAGCAAACGACACGAGCCGTTTAGGCGAGTGTCGTAATCCTGGAGAATAATAGCCATTATATGCGAGTAGAATACTATAGTTTGTGCACGACAATTAAATATAAATGTTAAAGAACTTCAAAATACTTTTAGAAATGTGTGAACTATGTTGACCATATCGAATTTAAGCAGGTTGCTCCCCGACTGTCTAGCAGTGATATATCATTAATCATCGCTGGCAGCCAATCATGATGTACTACTAACAGTAGGTAGTATTAGCCATTCAGCGTCTAACTAGTAGTGATTAATCATTATTTACCGCTGGGAGTGAATAACGCATATAATTATAATTGAACATAGACAACTATAATGAGTATACTTAGTATAACATAGTCCTGGACAAATGTGTTTATAATCAAGTGCAACGGCATTATGCGGCTGCTAACTAGGCGTAGAAAAGATGTACTAGCTTGAGTATTATTAATATTATAATATCGGTTTTTGTTCTTTCGTTGTTGTTCGTTATATTAATCTATGTGACATCAGCTATGAAAAGATACCGTCGCACTGCAAATCACATTAGTGGTAACTTGCATTTATTAAAGTATGGAATTAGGAGAGAATTTACTTTAAAACATTGTAGTTTTTGAAAGAATTGTTCTATTAACATTTGGCTTTTACCATTAGTATATTGAAGGTTTATTCTAAATGGTGGTAATACTAATTAAAATTTTTATTTTTTCAATAATTAAAAGTTTATTATTATTAGCTATCATTTAGTTATTTTGTTACTTTAATATTGTGTAATATTTTGTTAATAAATAGGTTATATACAATTATTTTATTATTATTGCTTAACATTGCAACAGCAAAGACACGCACATTGCATACGAACCCAGCACCCTTTTTTTAAATAACTTGAACTCAATCACACGTGTCTTGCGTTACTGCAGATAATCACTCCAGACTCCAGAGGTCTAGGCCGGACAGTACCGCTGAAACAGCTAAGGAATACGCATGTTATATTTATGGTCTTCTGATTATGTTAGTATAATATATGTCATTAAAAAAATCTGGCGTTATTTTCGTTTTAATTCACTCCATCACATTCCTCTAACATAAATTTATTTTAATTTAAGGTAAATTAGGTTACTGTTTAAAATTTGGAATTCCATTTTAAAGTATAATAGCAGATAGGCGAAAAACCTTTGTTGTCACTCGAACAGAAACACATTTTCAGCCCTTAGTTGCCTGCTGCCCTCGCTTCGCTCGGGCTTTAAACAACTGCGGGCTGCAATTTTCGGCCCTTGAGACACGAAATACTATATATCTAGTTTTATAAATAATAATCAATAGAAGGATCTTTCAATCAATAACCTATAATATCAATAAATTTGAAGACTTTCACGACTTACGTCTATAAACAAATAACTACTGTCAGGGTCAATAAGAACGTGTCAGGTAGTTTTCGCAATATGGCTTGATTAATCACCGAAGTCATTTGTTCACTAAAGTATCTGCAGTACTGCAATAAATCCAAGGTAGGTAATTTAGTCAAACATTTAGTTTTAAATCAAAACAATTCTGAAAAGGTTACTTTTTTAGCTAAGACGATTTCAGTAAATTTCTTCATATAATCTTGTTTATTGTTTCCAGCCTTATTTTGTGGAACTCCATAATCATGAAATAAATAAAGATTATTAAAAGTTTCACAGTTTTATTAAAATACAACCTGACAATATTGTTTCGACAGCTATGCTGTCATTATCAAAGGTAATATAATTATAAACAAACACGTCGCTAAGGTAGATACAAAATAGGTAACTAGATAAAATAATAATAATAATCATAATTAAATATCTAATAATTCCAGTAACGGAGAATTACTGAGCTCAAGTTGTTCATTCATTAAAGGTACCCTGAGTTTGTATTTGTATATCTGAAAGGCTTTTAAAATGTCTAATTTGCGTTTGTTATTACAAAAATGTAGGAATTTAATATTATTTTGAGGAGTCATTGTGTGATTTTGTTCTAAAAGGTGTTTGGCGTAATTCGATTTTTCAGGATGTTTATTTTTGTAATGACGTACGTGTTCTTTATATCTTATGTCAAAATTTCGAAGTGTTTGTCCAATATATACCGAACTACAAAAAGAACAATTTAAACGGTAAATGTCCGATTTCATAATAGCATGTGTTCTATCTTTAGCATTAAATAAAAATGAAAAAGTGTTAGTGTTGGTTTTAAATGTTATTTTATAATTGTTGGTTTTACTTAGTATATGTGCAATTTTTTCTTATATTTTGCCAAAATATGGTATAGATATGTAATTTGTGTCTTCTGTTTGATTGTCAATGGGATATATTCTTTTGATAGCTAACCTATAATCTTTTTGTTTAATTAAAGTGTCAATCATGTTCGGATTATAATGATTTGCATGTGCTAGTTGTTTAATGGTTGATATCTCTTTGCTAAAATCTGATTTTGTTAGTGGAATAGTTAAAGCTCTGTGTACTAATGATCTGTAGGCTGCTATTTTATGTGTATTATGGTGACAAGATTCATTTGGTATTGTTATGTCTGTTTGTGTTGGTTTTCTGTATATGGAAAATTCAAATAGATTGTCTGCGTTAATCTTGATATTTAAGTCTAGAAAGTTTATAGCCCTGTTTTGTTCTGTTTCCAGTGTAAATTTTATATTAGGGTGGATACTGTTTATAAGAATTAAAAATTCATTGATAACCTCAAAAGAACTGTCAAAACAAGCTAAAATGTCATCAACATAACGAAACCAGAAGATAATGTGTTTAGAGAGGTTTAATTCAAATATTCGATCTTCAAACTTGTCCATAAATATGTTAGCTAACAGAGGACTTAGAGAATTACCCATAGGTAAAACATGAAAAAAAACCACTAGTGGTTTTTTCATATATAATATAACAAGTGGTCTAATTTTTTTCGACAAAATTTGTCATTTCAGATATGAGTAGCTTTCGCAACGAAAACTACACGAGTGTAGTCCGAGCAGGAGACGAGTGTAATTTTCCAAAAGCAAAAGCTACGAATGTCTTAAACGATAAATTTTGCAAGAAACAATTAGACCATGAGTTGAATTCGGCTTGACAATCCATCGAGCAAATTTTTATTTAGCGTATGTAGTTAATATTAATTTAATTAAATTTGACATTTCATTTTGACATAAATTTTTTCACTAAGAAAAAACCACTAGTGGTTTTTTCACTATAAAACTAATTTCATTGGTCCCAAGAATAATTCTGTAATTTGATTGGTTAAAGATTTTCGAGTTGGATTGTCTTAGTGAAAAATTTTGTCAAAATGAAATGTCAAATTTAATTAAATTAATGTTAACTACACACGCTAAATAAAAATTTGCTCGATGGATTGTCAAGCCGAATTCAACTCGTGGTCTAATTTTTTCACTTATAATTACACGAGAGCTTTTTTTTGTCGAAGTAAACTTGACATTTCAATGAGAATTTTGTTGCCTGGCAATTTAACGAAAAAAACTGCCTCTGAAAAAATTACGAGTCCGTAGGACGAGTAATTTTTTCTGGCAGTTTTTTGAGTTAAATTGCCTAAAGGCAACAAAATTCGAATTATAAATGTCAAGTTTACTTCGACCCAAAAAAAAAGCTTGAGTGTAATTCGGTAAGACAATTTAATGAATACGTAAATCACCAAATTAACAAATAAGGTATAAATTAGTTTATTTAATTTAACGGAAAAGTACAATTGTTAAAAACACAATTCTTATAAACAACTTGATTTTCAGAACTTTCGTTTTTTTGTTAATAGTTTGCTGCATGCTGGTATTTTGAGCGGTGGTAGTAACTGTTTCCTGGATGGTAGTACGAATGGAACCAATGATTTCTCTATGATGTTCTTGATCTAACTGAAGGTACGGTTTTAATGACGATGGGTTGCTATGACCCGTAATTTTCACAAGTTTTTGTTCACCTACACCAGGTGATGGCTTTTTCAATTTCTCCACTCGAAGACTCTCCAAATCGCAACATTTTCACAGATTAGATACTTTTCTGACAACGCAAGGTTGAGAAAAATTTGTTTACAATTTTGGTTGTTATGCAAGGGTTGCTAGAGACCGATGATGCAGACCTACTAGAATCAGACGCTTTCAAAAGTTAGGTTCCGTTTTGTCGCTGGAAAAGTTTGGGGAAACTTTTTTCGCTGTCATAATGACAAAAACACCGCAGCTTATGAGATTTTTTGTGTATGAATTAAATTGTCTTGCAAAATTTATCGTTTAAGACATTCGTAGCTTTTGCTTTTGGAAAATTACACTCGTCTCCTGCGTCGACTCGTGTACTTTTCGTTGCGAAAGCTACTCATATCTGAAATGACAAATTTTGTCGGAAAAAATTAGACCACTTGTTAAATTACACTGGCCAACAAAAAAAATGTTTGTGCTGACTTCGATCTGACACTTGATTTTAACTAAAATTGGTACGCTAATGCCAAATATAAATCCCGTTTTTCCCTATCACGTCAGGTTTTTTCTCTACGGCGTTTCTTGTTTGCCGAATCCAAAATTCATGAAAATCGTTAACTAAATGCAGCAAATTCTTAATTGTTTACGGAGTTCTTAGACATTCCAAATACATTTAGTCATTAGCATAATATACACTTGTACCTCATAATATTTAAGTACTTAATTAGATAATTAAGTAATAAACAATTGTAAAGTAATCAAGTCTACTAAGCTAGTCCTCATCGTCAACATATTGTAACATTCTTTTTAAAAATAATAATACAAGTGCTGTTTAAATCGTCTATTCACAAACAAATATTTATTTCTATACACTAATGAATACACTATAAATTAACGCTATGATTATAAACCATGAAAAACTATTATTTACAGACTATGAATTTCTAATACAACATTTATATTCACTATTTATTTTGTAATACACAGTTAATGACTTGCTGTTGACTCCCCTTTTTATCCGCAAAGTCGCTTTTATACCACCATACAAATCTTCCAGAAATCGCTCGAACATACCGGTATATTGCTAGAATACACTAGAAGGTTGAGTGCATTGCGCTGCCGCTCCGGAATGTTCCACGACCCATTGACGGCCAGACCAGACGATGCGTTGCACTCGTTACAATATTAGGGTCAACATGTGTGGAAAATTTGCGGCAGTGGAGCAAAGGAAAACGTCAGAAATTAGCTTTTGGCGTTCCAATGATATGGCGTGAACCGAAAAACCACGTAGATGATTGTTACTTTTGTTCAACTCAGACCTCCGGTTATCATACCAAGAATAAGAATAAAATTGTATATCCGAATATTGACTCCGCGATTCGACCAGTACCTCATTCCGATAAAATACCTGTGCCAGTTTATAAAGAGCTTCCTTCACTTGAGCACTCGGATGCTGAATACATGTCAGATGTTATTGAAGAGCAAGATGATTCAGATGTAGATTCTGCCAATGAAGATATAATTTCTAATTATGGACCACAACGCTTTACTCAAGTAGAATTAAATGATTTAGTAAGGGATTTGGGCCTATCAAAGGAATCATCGGAACTGCTAGCTTCAAGATTAAATGAAAAGAACTTACTCAAGCAAGCAAGTCAGTGGCGTTTATCGACAGTTCCAGCAGAAGCCTCAAGTGTGTCCTACTATACAACGGGAATGTTTTCGGTTCAATTCCTATTGGATATTCCGTTCAATTAAAGAAAACATATGACGTCATTGATAAGCTGATAGATTCACTAAAATATACAGACCATAACTGGGTCATCTGTGTGGATCTCAAAATGGTAACCTTTTTACTTGGTTTTCAAAGAGGATATACAAAATTTCCTTGCTTTTTGTGCCTCTGGGATAGTCGAGATAGAAACCAACACTGGATTCAGAAACATTGGCCTCCTAGAACATCCTTAGTTGTTGGAGAGAAGAATATTATAAGTCAACCTATAGTCGACAGAGAAAAAGTAATTTTTCCACCTCTTCACATCAAACTGGGTCTTATGAAGCAATATGTTAAAGCACTAGATTGGCAAAGTGACTGTTTCCAGTACATATGTGAAAAGTTTCCACGACTAAGTTACGAAAAAATCAAAGCTGGGGTATTTGACGGACCTCAAATTAGAACTTTAATGAGAGATCCAAATTTCATCAACTCTATGAACGAAGCAGAAAAAGAAGCATGGACTTCATTCACGACGGTCGCGAACAATTTTCTTGGAAACAAAAAGGCATCCAATTACAAAGAGCTAGTGCAATCAATGCTTGAAAATTTTCACAGCCTAGGTTGTAACATGAGCATAAAGCTATATTCCTTCATAGCCATCTTGATAGGTTTCCCGAGAATTTAGGTGCTGTAAGCGATGAGCAAGGCGAGAGATTTCATCAAGATTTAAAAATCATGGAAACTCGGTACCAAGGAAGATGGGATTCTCATATGATGGCCGACTACTGTTGGAGTGTTCAAAGGGACTGCCAAACCAAAATGCACATCAGAAAGTGCTACAAATGAAAATTTATTCCCTGACTGTTGTTTCTTTATTACTAACACTTTTGTAGTTTTTTGAATGATCATTGTGTAAATATTGTACCTAAATAAATAAATGAATTATTATAATTTTATACTTTGTTTATATCGTATAAGTTCTTAAGTTACAACTTAGCCGCATTTGCAATTCTTCAAAGAGCATAAAATGATATAGAATTAAATTTTGATGTGATACGCAAAAACCAATATGATTTTCGGATTCAGCACACCTAAATTAGTAAAGAACAAGTCTGATATACAACTCAGCAAAAAATGTGTTGGCCAGTGTTATATATGAACAAACTTCAATTTACTTAAAACGTTTTTACAGATCGGATATTATTATAACAAAAAAATAACACTTGGAAGTTTTTTTTGTAGCTGTTGACGAGGGTTAGTTCCCGATCTCTTGAACGTTTTATCTTTTAAAACGAAAAACCATTCGTAAATAAAAGCGATAGCTAAAGTTTCTGGTGATCTTTTTGGTAAATCGATAATTCTATTATTTGAAGGGCATTATATCCTATCATCTCAATTTTCTGAAATCTGTTTCTCTAATAGTTTTTTATTGTGCTCTTGAAAGCTCCTGTAAAAATGAATAATTATTTTTAAAGTGTTTAGAAAAGTTTTTCAAGGTTATATGTAAAATTGTAAACTTGTAGTGTTGTTAGGTCCCCTCGGCGGAACTTAAAATGATAAAACACGTATAGTACACTAGGGACTTGTTTTACCGTTTTAAGTTTTGGTAGAATCCTTCCATGGGGTACTATTCAAGACACAATTTTCACATAAAAGACATTGTAGTGGTATGTAATTTGTTTGTACCTCATTCCACCTCAGAAACAAAGTATGTAGGCAGGTTCTAATTGAGTACTTGACTGTTTTTATTGAATAACAAGGAAGGTAAGAAGTAAGGATAGAAGTTTCATTTTACATTTAAACTTTCATATTTCATACTGTATTGTATTATCCATGTTTACGTTAGCGATTACAAACGGGAAAATGCGGTTTTACACGCAAGTATGTAAGTAACACATTTTTACCGAATTTAAATAAATAAAATCAATCGACTGAACAATGATTTAGTATTCAGTTAACAAGGACACTTGTTCTTCATAGATGTCTATATTTTGAATTCGGAAATTTATTTTAATAATCTTTTCTAAATTAAAACAGTATTATAATAATTGCAGAATGAAATAAAACATATTACGCTAAACGTCCTGGAAATGTTCTTACAGTCTCGTTTCGATGTTCCAGACTCGGCTCCTTCGTCGCCTTGTTCGTAACATCTCACCCGACTGTAAAACTCCATTTCCGGGACTTATAACGGAAATAACTACCGAAATACAGTAAAATAATATAAATCTATATACCAGCGCCCTGGGGACGGCCGTAAGACCTCATGAGTGGTGGCACAAAAAATTACTTAAACTTAAAAACGGATACGATTTCTTTTTGCCCTTTTTATATAGTTTACACAGTGTTTTTTTATTTAAGTTCTTTCAAGTTCTGCATCTTTAAGTCACGTGCAAGGACTTTATTCCGGAAAAAAGGTATCATTAACCATGATTCCATGTGCTTTGGACCGGAATATTTCAAGTATTTCAGTGTTGGAGATTGAAGCAGAATTTATGAAGTTTTAGACTTAACTGTTTTTCTTTAGTAAACATGATTTTTTTCATGCTAATTTTCGGTTCAGATACATGGCGAACTATCTGGTTTCATCCCTGATGATAATTTACTCTAATTGGCGGACAATTGCCTCTAACAATTTTTCACATAATTTTGGCAGTACCGGAAGCAAACTAAAAAGAGAGCAGACTCTATACAAAGTAACTTCTTCCAACGGCTTACCTAGCTAGGGGACCAAGATTATTTGTGCTACCTTCCACTGGAAGGAAATATAGCCTATTGGGGAAGCATTATAAATTGTGGTTAATAGTTTCATCCTTTACATGATGATTCTAGTAGGATTTTGACGATGATGGGACAATTTCATAGTGGCTTGAGCAATTTGAGCAACTCTATTTTTTTCATGACTGGTTCTAACTATTATTAGATTAAGTAAGCTTGTACTTTCTATTCAATTATATTCAAAAAGAATTTCCATTCATAATTTATCTTATCTTGTTTATAAAAGGTACTACTATTATTAAACAGTAATCATCCTAAATACCTAAACAGAATGTTTTACTTAAAAATGTATGCTCAACCACGTTAACAAGTTTGTAAGAGGTGAATGGTTTCAAGAAAGTTGTGATAGTGTTAGTAAATACAATAGCGTTTTTATACTTGTTTATAGTGTGTTTTTAATATATTTATTAAATTGTTTCATTTGTGTGAGAGAGATATTTATGACTACCCAAAAAACCAGAAATAATAAAAGAATGTGGGTGCAACTCCATGTATTTTTCTTAAGACATAAGAAAGTGTCTTTATTCATTTTCAAATTTCAAGTGAATTTTTGAAATAATACATGCTTGGCTGAATGGAGAATGTTTTGTTAAAGCTATGAATGACTTAAAACTAAGAAAGAATTTTATTCGCAATTATATTGCAATACGTACCTACATTTCTAGCATTGTAAAAATCTTGGAAAGTAAGCAATTGCTACAACAGCAGCAAAGAAGTTAACAATCTCGTTTACATGTCTGTAAGACTGACCAGTCAAGTCTTGTCTAAATTTATTTGTAAATAATTTAACACAAGACGTTTTATCCGATTTAAGTTTAGATTTTTATAAATGTATTTAACGTTAAAAATATCTTTTTATTTAATTATGTTCTATTTTTATTTTTTCATATTATATATTTAATATATACAATGGAATTATCTAATTTTTCCAATTTTAAAATACTGAGAGCATACATTACCATCTAGCGGAGAACAATGAAATTTTACTTAAAAGTTCATTAAGTCGATAGATGGCTGATTATAATTTATTGACAGTTTACAGAAAATTTATTTTAAAATTTCTTTAATTTTTTATTTTGGTTATTTAAGTCTAATGATTGTGAATAAAATAGTATAGGTACATGTTTTGTTGGTGAAGTTTCCAAGCCTCGCGATATTGTTTGACCTTGACATACTGTTTCGGTCAAACAATATCGCTTGGCGTGTAAAAATGTCCTTTAGCAACTCAACATGTAATATACTATTATGATAGGAGAATCTATTTATGTACTGCTGTGCTTTTCATTAAATTTAGTTATTTTCTAATGGAGAATTTTGAGGGAAAGTGATTAGATGATTAGTTAAAGCGATTTTAAAACGAATATATAAGTTTTTGTATTAGGTAAAATTACTATCTGAATTTCCCGAAACTTCCCGAGACTCAGAAACACTATATTTTATGTACTATATTACCTCATTCTCAAATATGAAGTGGACAATCTTGACAAATATAGTGTTAAAACTGCCTTCTGAAAGCAGTTTGCTGTGTGAGAGAACTGTGCCACAAGTTCTAATTACCTGTAAATACTAAAGAGACGATTATTTCCTGCAAATAATGAATAGCTGTTGAAGATGGTGGATACCATGCTTTAATTTTGAGCAGAATTCATTTCGCCAATTATACGTAAATCAAATCCCGGAAATAAAATCTCTCGTAAATAATAAATATCTTGAAATAAACAAAAACCCCATTTTTGTAATTTTGAACATATGAAAAATCTACATACAAGAACAAAAATACTGATTCATAAAAAATATAGTGTTAATTAATACACGAATGCATGAATTCTACGCAAGAGAACTAAAAAACATCTACTGCCCGTTTGCTTATTGACCTTATGTACAAATACAAGCAAAATAAACACCGCACGCTACAAGGAAACCTAGGTTTAAATGTACTAGAGGGGTTAGCAGGAAAAGTAGAAAAATAAATAAAACAAAGGATTCTAGAAAAAAATCTAATTTGTTGTCTAGCTCAGAGGTCTATTTATTCTCGAAATTTCCTACGTACATACTCCTACGCTAGAAATTTCATTAAAGTTAACAAGTCATATCTTAGTAAGACTTTGTACTAGACGTATGTCTACGCATTTTGGTTACGTAAGAGAATAATTTATTTTTTCTTTATAAATCTTCCACCCACTTGGAAGAAGTTTGCAAAAATGCGTTATTTTAAAGAATTTCAAACTATTTACTTGGCTTTATACTTACACCTGTAAAAATGCACAGGAAAATAAATTGCGACTTTTTCAATTCAGTAACTTGAATGTAAGTAGAAAGAGTTATGAATAATGTATTATGTAGTTATAATATTTTTATATAAACTTGTGGAAACAGGAAAGATTTTATGTTCTCCAATTTATGTTCTTCAAACATTCAGGGATAATTATTTAGTCCATAATGGCCGTATTGCCCGAAGAAGGCATCACTTATATTAATCACCTGGACGTACCAGGGCGGTAAAGATCAAAATGTTAACTTTGCGTAGAAGCATCGCCTACACACGTGCTATAGCTCATTTTGACAGGTTCGGCGAGCAGACGAACTTTTTTTCATTTAGTGCATCCGGAAATTCAGAAGGTTATGTCAGGAAAACTACTAAAAACATGTAACCTCCTGGAAAAATTTAATACAATGCAGGGTGAGTAAGCTCTTTTCTTCACCTCGGTCTTTAAAGTGTCTCTGTGGCAAAAAACTTTAATGGCGCATCTAGCAATGTAAATAACTATTTCTACTCCAGTATTTGACAGTAGGTTTTTTCACTTGTCTTTAGACAATTATTGAAAGTTGATGTTTTCTTAGAAACAAACAGAATTGCCACTTTTGCGTTTGTCTCCAATGGCAACGCCCTGAAAAGTCTTTTACGCTTGCTCAAAACAAACAACAGCGATAATTTCCATTATTTCGCGAAGGTCATGTAGGTATGTTGATTTTACTATTAATTATATTATACTATTAACTTTATTGTAATATTTCTTTAATATCCTTGTTGTCGTAGAAACTAGCTTGCATTATTGTTAACGGTGTATTATTAACGGAAAGTGTTATTGCCGCTCTCGAGAGATAGCTTTGCTTCGCGTTGTGCTAGTAAGTTGTTTATAAAGCAACTATCATAGTTGCATAACTAATTAAACTAAATACCAACAATAACATTGTATTAAAGATAACAATCATTCGTAAAACCCTAACATTAACAATAATTCACATAACATTAAAGTATAGTATCAAAGTTAACAAATTATAAATTATTTTTTCGATTAAAGATCATTACGTGATATGTACACTAAAATCTTTTAAAATCTTTGTTGCAATTTCATTGTCTAAATATTTCAGCAAACCAACAACGTTTTTCTAAATCTTATGTAGTTTTGAACCAATGTAGTCTGAAATCCAAACAATAAACCAATGTTGTTATTTCACTCGCTTGGAAAACATTTAAAAATATCGTTTTCTTTAAATTATGGTGAACATAAATATTATTATTATTATTAAACATAATTCAGTATACAGGCAAGACCTATAATGTACAAACATAATATTACCATCGTGTCATATATAAACTAAATTCAACAATTATTCTGTTAAACAAGACATAAAGAACAATATTAACACCTTGCTTTTACCAGCTAATTGCAAATGCACCTGCTAACCTTCTCGACCATGCCCACGAATCATTTCCATCACATGCCGATAACTAAAGTACATAATCGAAGATCTACTAGCTTCTAAGTAAGGGATACAGCCGCCATGCAGCAATTTTAATTTTATATTTCAGTGGTTATAATACTCAAAAAATACAAAAATCAACCCAATATAGAAAAAATAGTTATTTCTGTATTAAACTGTATTAAATCCACTAAAGATGAATTTTTTATTACAAATGTTGACTTAAATTATAATACTACATGATTTATAAGGAAAGATTAAGTTTTTTCTGGAATAAGTGCATTTTATGTAAATAAATAACTGTAAAAACTAAAACAGATGTATTTATAAAAAATAATTGCAAAAAGATTTATTTTCAACATCCTATTGTTACGTTGTTTTTAAATAATACTAAAAGTACTGTTTTAATCGTCTATTAACAAAGGAAAATATCTACATTAACACGAATTACAAACACTATAATTATAAACTGTAACGAACTTAAACTAGATTATTTACAGACCTTACTATGCGCGTATTCATTTAACTCGTTGGCTAATAATAATAATTCCTTCTTGCTTTGCGGCGCGTTATATATCCATACATACACGTTCTAGAACAATCCACCGCCCGTCTCGAACATTGTAGATGTGCCGGGAATCTTCTCGCATGTTAGCTGCCCAAGTTTAGGGATTTTCCCATTCATTTCACTATTTATTAATATTACTGTAATTAAACGATTTTACATAAAAAAGTGCAATAATGAAATACTTTACGGAGGATTTTAGAAAAAGTATTTTTTATAAGTTATTATCAGTGTGTTTTTTAAATACCTTTACACGTGTTCAAGAATTCTCTCAAACATGATCGATTCTAGATGCAATTGTATTCATTTCTTAATTTATAGGCGTGCATTATTTAAAAGTGCTACAATAAATTACGTGCTAGAAATAACCATAGCGCATGTCGGCGCTGCAGCCTCTAGACGTTAGTGATATTTTAAGCTGAGCAGTTTAGACAGCTGATCATCAACTTCAACAATGTCTCAGCCATGCTTATCCAGGGAAACACCTGAATCAACTATTCAGCGGCTGGGCGGCTCAATGCGCCCATTGTAAGACAGCTGGCGTAAGTGCGTTGCAGTTAGTGGAGGGGGGGGGGAGAGTGCGATTTAAATAAAATTTAATTATAATAAGATTGCATGTCTTTTGTTTTATAATAAGGTAGATTTTTCCACTTCGCCTGGTATTTTGAATAGAAGTATTATTTGGTATATGAAACTTCGATTAGATGAGCCCTTCAATAAGGTTTCGTCAATAAAACTGTTCTTAAGCATTTTATTGGTTTTCGTATTTTAGAGAAAGTAATTTACGAATATCAAATAGCATTATAATAGTATAAAGTTTAGATATTAATAGTTAGGACATTAACATTTGGTGTATTTACGATGGAAATGTGTTATTAGTCATTATAAAGTAACTGCTATAGTATTATACTATTAGTATAGCACTAATTGCTTCAGTTTAACTATGTCGTAACAATCAAAAATATCATTCTCATTTTCTCCAAGCATAAACTTAAGCTGTTTTCCTGATACTTACATATTAAGTGGAACTACTGTGTGTCCAGTACATATAAATATATTGTAACAAGAGAGAAAAAGAAGGAACCTCTTTTCGAGCAACAAATGGTGTGTTCTATCGCATTCGAGAGAATGACGCATCGCGCGGGCATGTGAACCAGACGCGGTTTATTCTGGTGTATTCTAGAAATACATGGTATGTTCGGGCGACTTCTGGAACGTTTATAGGATGGTATAAAGTCGGCGTCGCGGAGAAAAGGAGTAGTTAACAGCAAGTCATTAACTGTGTATTACAAAATAAATAGTGAATATAAATGTTGTATTAGAAATTCATAGTCTGTAAATAATAGTTTTTAATGGTTTATAATCATAGCGTTAATTTATAGTGTATTCATTAGTGTATAGAAATAAATATTTGTTTGTGAATAGACGATTTAAACAGCACTTGTATTATTATTTGAAAAAGAACGTTACAGTGGTGTTACAGGTGTGAGGTTTTAAAATAAATAAAATCGCGTAATAATTAAATAAAGTGCTGTGAGAATAAATCTTTAGTGTTAAAAATAATTTCAACAAACAATTAAAATGATGATGAAATTGTTGAAAGATCTCTTAGTGATAGATTTAAAACGGGAATTGGACGAGAGGGACTTGGATAGTAATGGAAAGAAAGAAGTTTTGATAAATCGGCTAAGAGAATGGCTTTTAGAACAGAAGGAAGATCCTGAAAATTACCGCTTCGAGATAGCTGGACCCGCAATTGATACTAGTTTGTTGTTAAGTAAAATGGAAGAAAGTTCTAGAAAAGCCGAAGAAAATTCTAGAAAGTCCGAAGAAAATGTTAGAATGCTAAAAGAAGAACTACTGGAAAAGTCCGAAGAAAATGCTAGAAAGATGGAACAAAAAGTTTTTGAAAATTCTAGAAGGCTTAAAGAAGATTTACTAGAAAACACAAGATTGCTTAAGGAAGAATTACTAGAAAAGTCCGAAGAAAGTTCTAGAAGGCTTAAAGAAGAATTGCTGGACAATGTCAAGGTGTTAGAAGAAAAAGTTTTCGAAGGATTTTTGGAGAATACCAGCGCGCTAGGGCTATTGGAAGGCAGATTGGCGGAACAAGATAGGGTAATAAAGATGGTAGAAGAGAAAATAGCCCAAATGCAATTACCATCAACAGCTAAGAAAGACGACATAACCGATATGTTGGAAGATAGAATGAGGCAACTACGGTTTCCCTCAACTTCTGAGTTTAATGAAGTAAAGAAGCAAATTAAAGAAGAAAGGGGTCCTGCCGTAGGGATAAAAGTAAAACCACCCACGTTCGATGGAAAGATACCTTGGTCCACCTACTACAAACAATTTGAGGCGGCCGCTGGGGCCAACGGATGGACAGGCAAGGAAAAGGCCGTTTCTTTAACTGTGGCTTTGCGTGGAGACGCGTTGAACGTCCTGCAAACAATCCCAGCAGGACAGGAAAATGATTATCAATTGTTAGTGTCTAGATTGGAGATGAGATATGGAGACGCGCATCTTCAACAAGTGTATCACGCGCAAGTGAAGAATCGTATCCAGAAGAATGGAGAAAGCCTGCAGGAGTTTGAAGCCGATGTTGCGCGGCTTGTCCGATTGGCGTACCCTACGGCACCCGATTCATTTCTGGGACAGCTCGCTGTGCAGACCTTCATTGATGGGTTAAGAGACGGGGAAACACAACAATCATTGAGGCTAGCACGACCAAGAACAACTGATGATGCGCTTGCTCACGCCTTAGAATTTGAAGCTGCAAAGCAAGCGTCCCGAGGTCACGGGCGTGTTCGGGCCGTTGTGGAGGAAGAAGAAGGTTCTAAAGATCACCTAGAGGAGTTAGTACTGAGAGTTCTTCGGAAGGAAGAAAGCCGTAAGAAGAATCATCAAGAAGTTCGAGGGCCTCGTTGTTGGAATTGCGGCGAACAAGGTCACATACGACGTCGTTGCCCTAAACCAAAACAGGTTCAGCAGTCGGAAAACTAAAGAAGGTCGACGAGTGGGGGCGAACGTTGACCTTGAGTAGAGATGCCCCGAAGATCACCATCCATGCCGTAACATCAAACAATAGTACCAGTAGTTTGTTCGTAGATGGGAAAATTGCTAATCGTACTGTTCCACTACTCATTGATACGGGGGCGACAAAATCCATCATACGCCCTAACGTTCTACGAACAAGTATGAAGCTGTTACCAACAACTACTCAACTCCGTACAGCAACAGGTGAAGTGATACCAACACGCGGAGTGGTGAAGATGAAGATTGGCATTGGAAGTGAAGAACGTGATCATGAGGTGCTGGTAGCCGACATCACTGATGACTTCATCTTGGGAATGGACCTCCTGAGAAAATTTGGTTTTACGTTGAATTTGAAAGAGGGTGTTTTGAAGGTCGGTAACGAAGAACTTCCGTTGCACCCACGAGAAGATCCGGTTGTAAGGGTTTTGCTGACTGAAGATGTGATATTGCCGGGTCAAAGCGAGGTGGTTGTCGAGGCGGGTTTGGATGGAGATCTTCGGGTAGGATGTGTGCGAATGATGGAGCCTGTTTGTGATAAGAAGATCCATAGTGGCATACTGGTGGGAAAAGCGCTGATCAAGGTTGGAAAGAGAGTACCGGTGAGAATTATGAACGTTAATGTGGATCCGGTGACATTGAAGAAGAGTACCCTTGTGGGACAGTGTGTGCCAGTATTTCGAGTAGCCAGGTGTATGGCTGATGTTCCAAAACCAGTGCCCAAAGACCATGGTGGAAAATTAGTGGGTATGGTTACTAGCTCGTGCGAAGACCTTAACAGAACGGAAGTGAAAGAGGTACAGGGTTTGGTTCACCGATACCAAGATATCTTCGCTCTTGACGATAGCCAGAAGGGACGAACAAATATAGTAAAACATAAAATCAATACAGGCAACTCTATGCCTGTCCGTCAGCAGCCGAGGCGTCTACCTCTAGCAAGGCGAGCAGAAGCCGAAAAGATTATTACTGATATGGAAGAACAAGGGGTTATCGAGCCATCCAGCAGTCCATGGGCATCACCGGTGGTCCTGGTCAGTAAGAAGGACGGGTCAACGAGATTTTGTGTGGACTATCGGCAGCTTAATGACGTGACCAAGAAAGACAGCTATCCCTTACCACGCATCGACGACACGTTAGATACCCTGTCTGGTTCACGATGGTTTTCGACTTTGGACTTGAAGAGCGGTTATTGGCAAGTTGAAATGGAACCTGAAGACCGGGAGAAGACCGCGTTCACTATTGGTTCCGGACTATGGCAGTTTACAGTTATGCCTTTCGGTCTATGTAACGCTCCGGCCACCTTTGAGCGTCTAATGGAGACCATCCTGAGAGGGTTGTCGTGGAAGACCTGCCTGGTATACCTAGATGATGTGATTGTAGTCGGAAAATCATTCAACGAACATTTGAAAAATCTAGAGGAAGTGTTCCGAAGACTACGTGGAGCCAATCTGAAACTGAGTCCGAAAAAGTGCCACATATTCAGAAAGGAAGTGAAATATCTCAGGCACGTCGTATCACAAAATGGAGTGGCAGCCGACCCCGATAAGATTCGTGCAGTTCAAGAGTGGCCAACACCGAAAGATAAACACCAAGTTCGTAGTTTTCTTGGGTTATGTACCTACTACAGGCGTTTCGTTCCTGGGTTTGCCAATATAGCGAAACCTCTGACAAGGTTAACTGAAGATGGGCGCGAGTATGTTTGGAGCGGAGAGTGTGAAACAGCTTTCCAACAGCTGAAGCGTGCCCTGACAACAGCACCAATATTGAGCTATCCACGGACAGAAGGGAAATTCATACTTGACACAGATGCAAGTAATTTGGCCATTGGGGGGGTACTTTCTCAGATACAGGATGGACAAGAAAAGGTCATCGGCTATTTTAGTAAGGTTTTGTCGAAAGCCGAAAGGAATTATTGTGTGACCAGAAAAGAACTATTGGCCGTCGTGAAGTCTGTTGAGCACTTCTACAAATACTTGTACGGACGGAAGTTTTTATTGAGGACGGACCATGCAGCGTTGAAATGGCTTTTACAATTCCGTAATCCTGAAGGCCAGGTCGCAAGGTGGATCGAACGATTACAAGGATACGACTTTAACACCGAACATCGAGCGGGCACTAGTCATCGAAATGCCGATGCTCTTTCAAGAAGACCCTGTCCAACGGATTGCCGTCATTGCTCTCGTTTGGAAGAGAGGGTTTGCCAAGTATTAAGGACTACCATCGTCAACGACAATTGGTTGCCAGAAGAATTGCAACGACAGCAGGAGGCTGATCCCGAACTAAAAATGGTACTGGAATGGAAGCGCGTGGGAGAAAGGCCTGCCTGGGAGGCCGTCAGCCCTTTTAACAGAACGCTCAAAGCATATTGGGCCCAATGGGAGTCCTTGAAGGTGGAAGACGATCTCCTGAAGCGAGTACTGGAGAGTAAAGATGGCACCACCATTAGGTTTCAGTTCGTGGTTCCAAGAAGCCGAGTGGCTACAGTATTGCGACATCTCCATGACGGTGCCTCCGGAGGACACTTCGGTGTGAAAAAGACCTTGGAGAAAGTTAGGGAGCGTTTTTATTGGGTCAACTGTAAAGAAGACGTGAAGGAGTGGTGCCGGAAATGTGAATTATGTGCCACTGGCAACGGACCCTTGGGGAAACGAAGAGCACCTATGAGGCAGTACAATGTGGGTAGTCCTCTGGAGAGAATAGCTATAGACATTGCCGGACCATTTCCCGAAACTGACGATGGGAATAAATACATCTTAGTGGCAATGGACTATTTTACCAAATGGCCAGAAGCATATGCCCTACCAAACCAGGAAGCTGCGACTGTTGCTGACGTACTAGTCAAAGAGTTTTTCAGTCGCTTCGGAGTGCCCATGGAGCTGCATTCGGATCAAGGCCGCAATTTCGAGTCTGTACTCTTTGGAGAAGTCTGTCGATTGTTGGGCATTCGCAAGACTCGGACCACACCGTTACATCCGCAGTCCGATGGAATGGTAGAACGCATGAATCGAACAATGGGCAAATATTTGGCCAAGGTCGTCTCCGATCATCAACGAGACTGGGACCAATACCTGCATCTGTTCCTGATGGCTTATCGTGCATCGGTCCACGAAACAACCGGTCAGTCACCAGCGTCTGTGATGTTTGGACGCGAGTTACGGTTACCGTGTGATCTGGAATTTGGGTCTCCACCTATAGAGCAGGAGGTAGCCGGGAATGATTATGTCATCAACTTAAAGAAGAAGTTGGAGGATATTCACGACCGAACCCGAAATAATAGTCGAATCGCGAGTGACCGGATGAAGGCTACGTACGATGTGAGAGCCCAAGAAGAAGGGTTTCAACCTGGAGAGCTTGTCTGGTTATACAACCCGCAAAGGCGTCGTGACTATTCTCCAAAGTTACAGCGAAATTGGGAGGGTCCATACCAGGTGAAGAAACGAATAAATGACTTGATTTATCGCATCCAGAAATTGCCAAGAGGGAAACCAAAGGTGGTACACTCCAATCGTCTGGCGCACTATGAGGGAAATAATGACGCAGTTCCGGAAGATGAGGCTGAGGTGGCTATCAATATCGTAAGGCCTGGAGATGATCAGCCAACCTTTAGAGAATTTATGGCTGCGTTTTCTGGAACTAGAAAAGCGCGATTCGGAGTCACGACTGAGATGCAACAAGATCTCTTTCGGGTCCCTGGTGATTATTCCATTGCCCACTGTGTCTCCGAGGATCTCCGTATGTCCAGGGGGATCGCAGTGGTGTTTAGAAATAAATTTGGACGGCTGAATGAACTTCGAGAACAAAATCCCTCTGTTGGTAAATCCTTACGCTTGCCTGATCATGACCGATCCATTTACTACTTGGTAACCAAGCAGTTTTACTACCAGAAACCGAGTTACGCCGACTTGTGGAGGGCACTATGGAATTTGAGAATCGAGTTGCTTACCAGGGGAATTAACAAATTGGCAGTTCCCAAACTCGGCTGTGGGCGGGACCAGCTGGATTGGAGAATCGTTAGAAACATGCTGGAAGTTGTCTTTAGAGGTACGGACGTCAAGATCTTCGTCTGCAGTTTTGACCCACAGCCCGCATTAAGGCCAACGAAGAGTGTAGACTGTTATTTCTACCGTAATGGAACGTGTAGTCGAGGTGAAGACTGTCGATATCGTCATGACCCGTTCTACAGGAACCAGAGCATAAAACCTGTTCTGGGACAGAACAGACTTGAAGAGGTGGGCAGTGTAACAAGAGAGAAAAAGAAGGAACCTCTTTTCGAGCAACAAATGGTGTGTTCTATCGCATTCGAGAGAATGACGCATCGCGCGGGCATGTGAACCAGACGCGGTTTATTCTGGTGTATTCTAGAAATACATGGTATGTTCGGGCGACTTCTGGAACGTTTATAGGATGGTATAAAGTCGGCGTCGCGGAGAAAAGGAGTAGTTAACAGCAAGTCATTAACTGTGTATTACAAAATAAATAGTGAATATAAATGTTGTATTAGAAATTCATAGTCTGTAAATAATAGTTTTTAATGGTTTATAATCATAGCGTTAATTTATAGTGTATTCATTAGTGTATAGAAATAAATATTTGTTTGTGAATAGACGATTTAAACAGCACTTGTATTATTATTTGAAAAAGAACGTTACAATATGAAAATTGTGTAAGTAAATACTAACCTTTACTTGCACAAAAATAAATTTTTATCTAATGGTGTTTTATTAAATTAAGAGCATATGAAACAACATGCCTTGTTATTACACCATGTTGATTAAAGGCAAAATAAAGTATAATTAACCTTTCCAATTGTGAATTTGCATAAACTCGCTTCAAATATGTAGGATCCTATACATGCTTTAAAAATAAGTTAATTATGATAGTAACAGTATCTCTGAAATGTGATGATTTATGAAAGCGCACATTCTTTAAATTCGTAATTCCTTTGAAGAATTAATCAGTAAACGAATTCGGAAAATCTTATTTAGGTAAACGTCAGTAAAAACAAGTTGAAGTTACTTTGAAGCTGTACTTAAATAAATTACACACACATTATTTTCGATACAACGTTGTAACAGTTGTTTATAACAAATAAGAAGTTCTTGAATCACTTATTACAGAAAGGATCTATGTCAAACTGAGTAGTTTTTGAGACAAGTGAAAAAACGCATTTTAGCAATTTTTTAATTATGGTATTGCTGCTGATGTAGGATAGTTTTAATGGGAACTTCCTAACCGGCTAGCTCGCGGTGTTAATAAGAGATTCAGCTATATTAACATTTATTACACAAAAACATTAACCTGAAGCTTATTAAATTTTTGAGTCCGGCTAACGTCTGCTTTAAGTTAACAGTTGCCGTTTAAACTCCGCACAAGCAATAAAGAAATAAAAGGCACAGGATACAAAAGAAACAGAAAGAGATTTATTAAATAGAAAATTAATATCCAAAATCAAATAATCAAAATAAAAAATAGAGAATTAATCACAAAAAATTAAGTTAAATTAATTCGCAAATAAACAATTAATCAATATCAACGATTTTTATACAGTTCTTAAAATACTATAATTTCACATAATCAAAATAATTAAAAAGTGTAACGGAAATGTATATTACTTACGATCTCTGTAGAAGAGGTAATTTATATTACAACTGGCAACTACGCCATAAATATATTTGAAACAACAAAAAAATAGCTACTCTAAAATAAGTTACTCTATTACTAAACCTAAAAATAATGAAGAGAAAATATGTTTATACAGTTATGGGTGGAAATTCTGTATATTGAAGGATGTATTGTATTTTGTTCTTCTTGCTGTACGTAACTGGGATTTGATAATACACTTGATTTTGCTAGTTGGGTCCAAAGGGTAGTATCGTGGACAACAATACCCAACGTTCCAGAAAGTAACTTTCCTGTAACGTAAAAACGTAGCGTAAAGCTCAAGCTACTAAAAAAGAAGCCGAAATAAGATGATTTCGTTGGGTTTCTGTGACTATAAACTATCACCTTCGCGAAACAAGTAAACCACCAGGAACTTATTTACTTCATCCACAAAAAACAACTCCTAATGAGGGTAATTAACAAACTTCCTAGTACATGAATGAAGCACACAAACTACTTGCAAGATAAATTTGCAACTTACTCCACAAAAGGAGATAATTATCTTGTTTTGAAGAATTAAATAAAAACAGTGATAAGCAAAATTTACCAATGACGAAGCGTGAACAGAAACATAACCAAATAAGGAATAACCAATAAAAAGATGTGCCCATAAACACGACCATATTTGAAGTGACAAAACTAATATTAACATAATGGGGAAAAGCTTTTTAAGTTAAACACTATTAAGCGAAATTGAATTTGACAAAAGCAAAAAAACATAGTATTTGTCTTCAATGTCTTCAATTTTAACTAATTTTATTATTTATGTCATATCACAATGATTTACGTTGAAGCAGCTATTCAATAGTTATACTCACAGTTTATATTCCTTATGGAAAACTTGTACTTTATTGTTCTTCTGGAAGAACTAGGCAATAATGAATTGATATGTAACAGGTACCTGTACCAGATTTTAAAATTCTACTAAAACAAAAAGATGTATACCCTTTTATTTAAAGATTAATCTAATAATATTACTAAAATAACATTAACAGCTGAAAAAGTAAAGGAATTTAAGCAAAATTCAACTTTCAAGTTCTCACCTGAACACCGAAATGTAATGTGGTGTATGGCCAAACTTAAATTTTCTTTGTTTGTAAATTGACTTAGTTGGAAATTGGTACACATATATTAGACGTAAATTCCGACTTTGACATATAGATCCAAGATGACCGTGGTCTGATTTCGTCATAAACGAACCCAAATTACGATTTCTGAATGGAACCCCTGTATATTTTCGCGTTTGGATTTAGATTATACAGGTCAAAAATCAGTATAAAGAAGGCAACAAAGACATTGCGAAATGTTAAAAAATAATTCCCAAATCTCCTAAAAATGTTATTTCATCAGTACCATAAACTACAGCTAATTGGTTACAGCTGGAGTACTTTTAAAACTGTTTTTCACTGATAATTTGCTTTTTTTAAAGAGGAACAATACGGACTACCTATGAAGGATAGGAAATTAAATTACGAGTTGAACGATATACAAGGTGTTCCGTATCGTTATGTTCAAACTTCCGTAGTGTAAACTAGGTTCTGAGTATGTAAAAAACTCCGAGTATAAAAAAACACAAAAGTGGCGAATCGTCCTTTATTTGTTGATACAGGACTATTAAACTTTGAAGGGTATCCATGATTCAAGAAAAACCTACCTGGATCCATAACCTATATAGATCTTGCTTAATCAAACAAAAAAACCCATTGGCACCTATTTTTATAACGTTACATCAATTACCCAAGGTAGATTGGTGGTGGTGAGCCGGTTGCACGATCAGTCTCAAATATCCTTAAACAATGATTACAGAACATTCAGCAAGCTGTCGAAGAAAAGCGCGGTATAAGACGCGTCACTGCATCTGTCGGCATGCATTAAAATTTAAGTTAGTCACTCATTCATTCCTTTTGTTTGTTGCTCTTCGAAAAACGAACTGTTTTATTACTGCAAAATTGTTTCATAAACCTGTATATCCGAAACAAATAAAAATCGACCTACCACTTTTGTGTTTTTTACTCTGAGAATTGAACCTACCTTACACTCCCGAAGGTTGGTCATAACGATACGGGATACCTTGTACATTAAGGCATATTTGTTTCAATCATCTTCACTAAATTACAAACATATCTGAATTGAATCAAGAAAATAACTTTTTAAAGGGTTATCTTGAAATTTGGCAAAGTGGTTATACCTATTAATTCTTAACGGTAAAATAAAAACATGCCGGAAGTTCCATTCAATAATCAAAATTTAGGGTCATTTGCGGCGTCGTGTATTATTATAATTAGTTAATGCAATTTGCAGCGTGCGAATTAAATTTTTTAAAAAGTTGCGAAAATTAAAAAAATACTGGATTTAACCAAAAACTACGCCGAATACCGATATAAATATTGTCATGATATTTGACATGCCAAAAAAGAATTTGCCCACGTTATAATATTAAATAAGCATTTTAATGAGATTTCAATGCGAGACGTTATATTGGTTGCATAACCTCAATTTCCAAAATAATAATTTTGAGTAATTTTTCTTTTATGAAGTAAAATATGATTATTTATGAATAATAGACACACTTGTACACTATAGTCTGATAAAGGATATCTGGAAAACTAATTTTTCCATAGAAGTTAATTAATTTTCCTTATCCATTGATGTTGTTTGAGACGATTATCTAATTTTTTGATTTATTGAAGTTTGGATCAATGTTAATGTAAGATTTAACCTCAACAGACAAGGTGTATTGTAAACTGGAGGTATACAGTATTTACTATCTTACCTTAAAAATGTGTTTTCATGATAACAAAAGTCCTCAGTTGAATAAGTTTCTTATATTTCAAAATTTTACAACTCTTGGTTAAATTATTTTGGTAGAGATACGAGGATGGTCTGAAAAGTTTCCGACCTTAACATGAAGATGGCAGCACTCGTCAATAAAAGCTAGGGAATGTAGTTGCGCATCTTTTGACAGGTACTCACCAAAATTTCAGCCATTTTGGACGCGCAGTTGTTATTTGACAATCGTTTGAGTGAGTCGATGTGAGTGTTTTTGTGAAAATGGAAAAAATCGAGTATCGAGCTGTCATTAAATATTTGTTTTTGAAAGGCAATACGCCTACGCAAATCAAAGATGAGTTGGACTCTGTGTATGGGGACTCTGCGCCATCATTTACCACAGTGAAATTTTGGGCAGCTGAATTTAAACGTGGCCGTACCAGCTTGGGAGACGATGAACGTTCGGGACGCCCAAAACTGCAACCACTGACGATAACATCGCTAAAGTTCACCAAATGGTGCTAAACGACCGTGGAATTAAAGTGAGAGAGATAGCAGAGGCTATGAATATGTCCAAAGAACGTGTTTGTCACATATTGAATCAAGATTTAGGCATGAGAAAGCTGTCCGCGCGTTGGGTGCCGCGTTTGCTCACGTTAGACCAAAAACGTGTTCGAATGAACATTTCCAACGCTGTGTTGGCGCAGTTTAGGCGCAATAAATCAGAGTTTTGGCGCCGATTAATTACTGTAGATGAAACTTGGATACACCATTATACGCCTGAAACAAAGATACAGTCAAAACAGTGGACTGCGAAGGGGGAATCGGCTCCAAAAAAAGCAAAAACTGTTATGTCGGCTGGGAAAGTGATGGCGACTGTTTTTTGGGATAGTCATGGAGTTATCTTAATCGATTATATTCAAACAGGAAAAACCATTACCGGAGCATACTACGCATCATTACTTGACAAGCTGAAGGCAGAAATTGCGGAAAAACGGCCACATTTGCAGAAAAAGAATATCCTGTTTCACCAAGACAATGCGCCGTGTCACACCTCCGCGGTTGCCATGGGCAAAATCCACGAATTACGGTTTGAACTGCTTGACCATCCTCCTTACTCACCAGATCTAGCCCCAAGCGACTTCGTTTTGTTCCCTCATCTAAAATATGCACTCGGAGGACAGAGATTTTCGTCAAATGAGGAGGCAATCACCTTCGTGAACAATTATTTTGCAGAGAAAAACGCCGAGTAGTATTTGGACGGGTTAAAGAGATCGCTGGGAGAAGTGTGTAGACTTACAAGGAGACTATGTAGAAAAATAAAAATAAATTTAAAGAAAAAATGTCTTGTATTTTTGTTAGGTCGGAAACTTTTCAGACTACCCTCGTATGTAAAGCTGCTTCATTACCGCATAATTGTTACTTTTTTAAATGTAGGGGCTGCTGTTTATTAATAATATCAAATAAACAACTTGTAATTATGATGATTCTTTGGAACGTTCATTAAAATACTGTAATTGAGTTATTATTTAAATTTGTTGTCATTTAAAAACATGTAAATAATGCTATAGGATCATATTGTTTAAATTTGTGAAGATAGGAAGTTGTATAAAGGTATTTTCAACTAATTGCTATTAATAATAAATAGTTGTTTGAAAATTAGATTCCATCTGAATTCAAAGAAGGGCTTATTTTGTATTGAACACATAAGTGTAGCATACCAATAGATTCGGAAGTTAATTTATATAATTAGTTTAATTGTTAATTAAGATTTATAAATAAAAATAGGGTTAAGAATATTTAGAAATGTCAGAAATTTTATTTTATTTTTTATTTTTATTTATTTTATTTTTATTTTTGTGAGAAGTTTATGCAAAAATCACATCACATTCAATTGTTTCGACAACAAGATCTAAAAGGACGGTCATTTTTGTAACAATCACTCTTTCAATTTACATCTTGCAGAGAGTTCACATGCCTTGTTCAAATTAATAAAAACTAAGGTTATGTTGACCTAATCTAGAAATTTCAAAGTTTTGAGGTTAGATTAAGCAGTGTTAAACAACAAGGTGATTTAATTAAAAATAAAAGTGTTTATTTAAGTAGTAACTCAATTTAAATAAGTGATTAATAAATTCTACTACTAAATTTTGCGAACAAGACGAATTTATGGAAAATTTTTATTAGTATAATGGATTTTGATAATAAGACGATTTATGTACTTACCATTGATTAATAACAGTTACTGAATTTTGTATATCAATTTGTAAACCTTTTACTGATTTGGATATATTTATGATTGAATTGTTGGCATTGTTTCTTCAATTCTTTATCGAGTTAATGGTAGCAGACAGCTGATACCAGGAATTTCAGTATATCAAGTTGGTATTTTCAAGGTGCCAATTTTAAGAAAATTAAAAGGAAGGAACTGCAATCCTTGTAATTCAAAAACCGTGAGTTGTTTAGTAGCCATTAGTTTAATTAGTAATAAAAAGATTTTATGATACCAAAAAGGGCATACAAAATTGTAAACAAATTTATTCTCTGAAGCTGTATTCTTATTTATTTGCTATTTAAATTATAAACAATTATTTTTGTTTTTTGTAGTTCTTGTAAAATAAAATATTTCTTTGATGGTATCAATTTTCGTTTTTTGTTTATTTTTTAACTGTTACTTGGCAATAAAAATAAAATTGCATTGTTATTATCTATGAGTGTAAAAGTTAACCACTAGTGGGAAATGCGATTTAAAAAGCAACAAACTTTTAACAGTTTATAACGACTTGTTTTGAAATTATCTATTTATTTATTTTGATAAATGTATTCGTAATACAGTAATACATACTATTGTGTCCGTAAATATAAGAATTTAGTAAGAATTATCCACTGAAGCGTCCCGCCAGAGAGAGTCTCAATTTGTGGAGGGTTAGACTTTTCACAGCTTCATATTTAGCCGGAGCATTATTTCAATTAAACGTAAGCAAGTAGTAGGTTGAGTAATTCATCTTTGTTAGAATCGCATCTATGTCTGTATCTAGTAATTAAATAATTTTTTTATTATAATAAATTAAATTACCATTATAAATCTAATAATCATATCATTAGTCGTAGCAACCTGAGGCATTAATAAAAACTTAAATAAACCACCCCTCATATTATATCGTATCAATATATTAACCAAAAATACTTTTTAAATATAGCATAAAATCGAAAATATTAAAAATATTTAAGGTATAGGTAGGTATTCTTACTAAATTAATTAAGGATTTAATATGGAGAAAGTTAGATTTAATCTCAAGTTTGTGGTTAAAAAATAATCAAGTACTGAAGCCTAAAGAGAAGGTATGTATTTGTCTACAAGCACACACTGACCTGTTCAAGAGTTTAATAAGGGTATATAGAGTTAACGAGGTAACCACAGAAACAAGATTAGTATTAAACGCAATGTTACCTTTGTTAAATGGTTTAGCTTTTATGTTGAAAGTTTAAATTTATTCAATCCTTCAACACATAGAAAAAAAGCGTATCACGATGTACCACAGAAAAAGCTTTTATTTCTAACTTGGCTTTATTTTTAGTTCTATTGAACTGAACAATAAAATCAGGTCTACCGTCTACTACATGTAATTCCTTCCATCAATTTTCTTTATTGCAGCATGTTCCACGACATTATCTATTCTTGCTTTTTCCCTTATGTTGTTTATCACAAAAAGCACTCAAGAATGCGTTCTAATAAGTGTACGTCTCTTCAATCATATATCCTACTACATAGATGCTTTAAAAAATTTCTCATATGAAAAATTTGCTTTTTCTGAAGTTGATAAAAAAATTGCCTAGTTCTTTTGTTATCAGAAAAAAAATACCTTAGAAAACCAAAAAAATATTTTATTTCTGAAACCGATAAGAAATTCTTATCACGGCTTTTCACTCTTTATTACTCTTTCCACTTTATTCTTAACATACATTCGCGTAAACATGAAGTGTATATTGATGTATCTAATTGTTCTTCCATTTCTTCTCTCTTGTTTTCAAACATGATTATACTGATTCGTTTAATATTACATGATTATTGCGATTCAAACACTGATAAATTCGAGGGTATTGACAAAATCTTCCTCGGAAGTGTGAGCTTTAGGTTATGGTTAGCGTGAAGTGAATGCGTGTTCTGAGAAAATTGTGTTTTGGACCGTCTGACTTCTGAAATAATATATTTTTCAGCCATTGTGCCGCAGTCTACAAGGTGAATGATATCGTCTACGGATATTATTATTTGGAAAGCCCTTTAAATGTCACCTGTTTACTTGTCAGACATTATACCACATTAACAATGAAATTAAAAAATATATATCTTCAGTAAATTACATTTTCGTTAATATAAGCAGAACAACGACTGGCTAACTCTGAAGTAAGAAATTTTATTTAATTTTTACTCCTAAATATTATATTAAAAATATGCAAAAAATATAAAGTAGGAGAGTAGTAGAAGCTACTTATTAATTATTAGGCATAATCTACGGAATAAATCCCTGTTGTGATAGACAGTCTTTCTCTTTCATGTTCCAAATACAGCTACTTTGGAACAATAAACATTCAACTTTTCGTTGTCCATTGTAGCATATTTGTTAGCTTTTCGTGCGTAGCGTTTCGTGCGGAACTGTAAAATGTTCTCCTTTCGTGCGTCAATCAGATGGACAATCAAGTTCGGTACTAATGACTTCTGGTTTCGTGCACTCACCCAAAATTTACCTGCTGACTTTGGATACTTTTTAAAATAAGATTTGTACATACAAATTGTTGATTTTGTTTTCAGTATTTTATTCATGTATGTTTTCACACCAAATACAAAAATCTAAAGTATTATAAAAATTATTAATTTAGACCAGATACGAGTAAATAATTGTTCTCATAATTTTTTAAATAAATCATGTGATTTTTTAAACTAGTTCGATTGCTTGATCAATTATATGGATTTTCTTTTAGCTCCTAATTAATAAAAAGGAAATAATAATGGATAAGTACATATAAATAAGAAATTTATTAGATATTAAGAATAAAAATGTATCAGCTTTAACAGATGACAATCGACAAAGCATCCACATGGACACTTAAGGAAAGTAAGGTTTTCCCATATTAGTGTTTCTTTAAATTCTGTATATTATGAATTGCTGTTTCACATTGCAAATTTAATTACGTTATGAATTTCAAGAAAATTGCAGATAATATTAGCGGTACATAACAATGTAGGTATGTAGATCTGTATTATTCATCAATATTCTAAATTGAATAAAGTTTCCGTTTGTTTTTTAGCGCTACTAATGGTAAACAAATGATGCCTAAGTAAAAGAAACCACCAAAGAGAGATGAATTCGCTTACTTTTTAGCTGACTCTGTCAAGTGTAGAATATTAAAGTTGATATTATACTTGATATTCAGATAAGATCAGGTAAACGTGTGCAGGTAATAACGCACGAAATAAGAAGTCACTAACGCCATCATTTTAATTCCGCACGAAACGAGAAAGTTTCAGATAGATTTTCGCAGGCGCACGAAACAAGAATATACCCTGTAGCAAGTAGCACGAATTCGTATGACATATAAAACTGATTTGAATGACCAACTTTTTTCGATACGCAATTTACATTCTGTGGCACATTCTGTCAATTTGCATATGAAATTGACAGAACAAATGAATGGCGGCATAAAATGTTTTATAATACCGGCCCTTAGCCAGTTATTTTTGAAAAAGTAGTAAACAGCCATTTAAATACAACCTGTTGATAAACAATCAATAAAGGGAACGAGATTAAGTTTAACCAGGACATTCATTAAGTAAACCTGTACTTTGTATTCAATTATATTCAAAAAGGGTAACCATTCTGAATTTCCTATCTTATCTATAACTAGTACTAATATTTAAATAGTAGTCTTCCTAAAGACATGATTAGAATGTTTTTACTGAAAAATTCATATTGAAGTACGGCCTTGATCACGTTAACTACCAGTCCTTTTCAATATGTAAAGGATTTTAAGATCGCGCTAGTCTTTGTGAAGACAATAGTGGGCTTTTATAATTGTTTATAGTATGTCTTACGTACTTTTTAAAATTTATTTTATTTCATTTAACTTATCGGTAAGTCCAAAACCAATTAATTCTATTTATTTATGGTACAAGTGAGTTAAGTAAGATATTATCTACGAACGAAAATTTGACCCGTATCTGTTGGGATTAATTTTTCTGAGTGGATAATATCATTAACTCACGTGTTCCATACAACGTTTTATCCAACACCTCCTTATATTTCATGAAAACATGTTATTAAAGATTTCATACATTAGAAATGTTATTTCATTATGGCACATGTATTAGTAGGTGGCTGAAAAGCAAAAAAGTAGTTGTTAGTTTAACATTCCTTGGCTTTACAATGAAAAATAATTTGTGTTTCGGTTTCTTCGGTTCTTCTTTTACATTAAAGGTAGCCTATTTTAAATAGCTCTACTTACTATTTATAATTATTAACTAAAAAAATGGATGTTTCTGTTACTATCCCAATTAAAAAACATAATATGAAATATTCAACTTGTGGTGATAAAAAATACATATGTGTTTGTGAAATGAAACAAAAGAATTTCATTGAAGGAGTAAGTTTATCAAAAATAGCAACCCACGTTAAGGGCAACGCGGGTTATAGTGCAACGAAAGAGTAAACAAAAGCACTATGGTCTAGTCCCTGCAGTTGTTTCATTACCAAAAAACAACACCACAACAGATTACATCACTTTTACACCGGAAAAGATCGCTCACAAAATAGTCATTGAAAACCAATTCTGCCCCAGGCATAGACAAAATTTTTATTCAAAATACTAAAAACGTGTTCAAACGAACTGGCACTACCTCTCGCTGAAATTATGACAGTTTCGGTAAGGAGCAGTTCTCTCCCAAGTGAATGGCTTGCCTCTACTATAACGACAATATTTAAAAAGGGTGATTAGCTGGACCCCAATAACTATAGACACATAAGCTGTAATAGTTGATGACCTTTTGGACTTCTCGTTGAAGAACGATTTTATTCCAGTCAAGCAGCATGGTTTTGTTTCAAGGCGTTCTGTGACTGCCAACTTACTTATATGTTTACATAACTGTACAAAAGGATTGGACCAACAAAACCCTGTCTATGTTATCTACTTAGACTTTACTCGCGCTTTCGATGAAGTGGCATTTTGTAGACTCCTACACAAACTAGAACATATGCACACACATATAGGTGTGCGTGGTAAATTATTAGTGTGGCTCAGTTCGTATCTTACAAAACGTAGATTTTGTGTACGAGTGTGTTAGTTTATCTAAGCAATATGAAGTGACTAGTGGCGTTCCTCAGGGATCACTCCTCGGACCAATCCTGTTTTTGTTTTACACGTTGTTTTTACCATCTTCAATAAAATTTACTGTTTCGATATACGCTAATGACAGTAAGCTGCGCGGTAATCCATTTACATATTATCCAATCATTCAAAATGGTCTGCAAACCATATCGAGTTGGACAAACGAGTGGCTACTACCACTAAGTATTAGTAAATGCTGTGTACTTTGTATGGGTAAGAACAACCTAAATCTATATTACTTACTGGGTAATACTCCACTAACAACTGTTGAGACACAAACAGGTTTTGGTGTTATTATATCGAACGGCCTTAAGTGGGAAAAGCACATTACGTTTGTTGCAAATAAAGCAAATTATATTTTGTACCTACTTAAAAACGTGTTTCGTAACCATCAACATTAGCCAAGTTAATTCCAACATACATCAGACCCACACTAGAATTTGCTGTACCAGTTTGGTATCTATATCTTGTAAAGAACATAAACGTATTAGAGAAGATATAAAGAAGATCAAGATTGTCTAAGATTTTACAAAATTATTCCTATGAATAATTGGCACATAGAAGGTTACGCGGGGACCTTGCATAAATTTTTAATTTTTTAAAAATTTACCGAGATTTTCGGTGGTCATTTTGACCACTTTCCCAAAAAGATACAAAAAAATGTTTCAACCAAAAGTTTCTTAGAATTCTATGTACTATAAGATTCCAAAAAAAGAAAAATTCAAAAAAGTCAACATGGAAAAAGGCGACAGACCGACAGACAGACAGACTTCACGAATTCAGAGACGAACTTTTTGTTCGTCGAAAATATTCCTTAACCCTCCAGCGGTCGCGCCAAGTCTCACAAACCCATAGCGCACATATTGTCGTTTATTCCGGAAGTGGGCGGGGTTGAATGATCGTCTGTTCGAGTAGCTATTTTTAGGTTTAGTACGTGCACATGCAGTGGCTAAACTGGTTGTGTTTAATTTGCTGTGTTATTCAGTTTTAAGTCCCACAGACTTGGCGCGACCGTATGTGTTAGAAAATTTTTATTTTTATATTAGGAAGCATCTTTTTGTTTTGCCATTCTGGTAAGTTATATTTTTTTTCAAGTATTAACAACTAAAAAATGCTTCTTTAGAGAAAATGTCGTACGAAGCCGAGCAAGCTCGATTACTTCGTTTACTAGATGAAGTTGATTCAACTGAAGGACCTTTTGACGACGAGTCCGAAGATGAAGAAGAAGCTCCTGCAGAACCGTTTTCCGATGCTGAAAGGGAACAAGAAGGTAAAAGTGATGCCGATTCCGACATAGAACCTGCTGCAAAAATGTCAATTCCATCTTTTACGGGTAAAGATGGCACTACCATTTGGGGAAAACACGTACCTACAAGGTCAAGAAGGACTTTACGTCATAATATTGTTACACAACGACCCGGTGTAACACCCATCTCTACAGAAGCGAAATCAGTGACTGATTGTTGGAAACTTTTTTTTTCTGACAATATTTTGAACATACTTGTCGAAAACACAAACAAATATATTCAAAGTGTTGCATCAAACTACACAAGAGAACGAGATGCAAAAACAACAGATTTACTAGAAGTTAAAGCCTTGTTGGGTTTGCTCTATTTAGCAGGTTGTTTGAAAAGTAGTTGCTTGAATACGGACGAATTGTGGGATAGAGAAAACGGCAGCGGAATAGAAAGATTTTGGCTGACAATGTCGCAACGCAGATTCCTTTTTTTGTTGCGATGTCTCCGTTTTGACGACATAGAAACAAGACCTGATAGAAAAACAATCGACAAACTTGCTCCGATACGAGAACTGTTTGATATTTTTGTTACTAATTGCAAAAACAGTTATGTAATGAGTGAATATGTAACAATAGACGAAAAGTTGGAAGCATTTCGGGGCAGATGTGGTTTCAAACAATATATTCCGTCTAAACCAAACAAATACGGAATAAAAATTGTCGCTCTTGTAGATTCTCAAGTTCGCTATACAAGTGATCTGGAAGTATATGTGGGGCAACAACCCGAGGGACGATATCGTGTCAACAACAATCCTGGAAGTATTGTGGAGCGATTGGTTACACATATTTCTGGAACAGGTCGCAACGTAACTTGCGACAATTATTTTACGTCGTTTCCTCTGATTTCAACCCTCTTACAGGATCACAGGCTAACATACGTAGGAACAGTAAGAAAAAATAAAAGAGAACTTCCACTAGAATTTATCAATACCAAATCACGACTTATTGCATCAAGTGTTTTTGGATACACAAAAGATGCAACAATAGTTTCCTACGTTCCAAAAAAGAACAAAAATGTTATAGCTTCGGTTTATACTAAAAGTAGTGGAATGTTCTGTTTTCATTAACTAAGGTAAAAATCAATAAGATATACGTACATTTTTTTATCACAATCGAGTTTTTTTGCATTCATTTGAATGAGTAAGGTAAATTACCCGACAAAATACATTTTTATGCAAATTTAACTATAAAGCTGTAACTATAACTATAACTAGGTTAGAAAACCAGAAGTCATTTGAAAAATATGAGTTATATTGCATTGGAGAATAAACTGATTCATATAACCTTCGAAATCCAACAAGTAAAAACTCAAATCCTAGGTTGTCTAAAGTAACACAAATCTACAAATGACAATGTGTTGGTATTCAGAATGATTCGAAGATTTGAAAATATGTAAAGATTACAGTTAATTAGAAACTCGACTATAAAACAATTCTACTTTATACTTCAACCCTCCAAAATTCATTCAGATTGATTTATAAGTAAAAGTTTTATTGGTGACATGGCATGGAACACCCGGTACATCATCATACTTAGACACATCTAGGATTTCTGGGTATCGCCAATTTTCTATTCCCGGGACTCGAGAGTGTTTTTCCGGAAGTCCCGGGAATTCTCTGGAATCAAGGATAATAATTTTACACGGCCTAGGACATTTGGGCGCGGCCGTTTAGGGTCGGCCATTTAGGCGCGGCCGTTTCGGCGCGAGGACAGTTTGATGCGAGACAGTTCGGTGCAAGGACACTTCGGCGCATGCACATTTTGGTGCCGGGACACTTACGCGCAAGCACACTTCGACTAAAAGCAGTTCGGGGCATGTACATTTTTTCGCGGCAAATTAGTGTAAAACTTTCGGAGAGCTTTAGATAAAACGTTGTTTTTTGGACCATTAGTCTAATTTTTTGGGAAAAGCTGCCCTATTATCAGAGTAGCCTTTTTTATTTTTATGTACACACCTACACATTCTTAATTCCAGAATTTCGCTTGTATTGATTAAATTACGTTATTCCAGTCCTTTTTGTCTTTAAACAGTGGACACACATTTATACCTACACAAGTGTTACCTACTGAGAAAAAATTCGTGAAGTGGGACACGCATTATCAGTGGTACGATATTCAATGTTAATATCAATTTTCCTATTTAATTTAACTGATTTTATAAAATTTTTGATTTTTTAAAATTTATCGCGTACATACATAAATTTCTAAAAGAAATGCCTTTACAGGATTTTAATATTTTTGCAATTTGATTAAAATGATAGATAGCATTAATATAAATATATACTTAGGTTGCTGTTTGCCGAGTTTGAAAATGTTTGTTTATTACAGGCAGACATGTATATAATCAGCTTTTTCCACGTAATAGAAATAAAATAACGTATATTGACTTACAAAATAATAATCAATATACAGAATTGCAACCTTAAAATCTTAATATGAATGTCAATAATTCACGAATGTAATTCTGCAATTTTGTTTGCGTGATATGTGATCGTAAGCAATAATTCATAAATAATATTAAAAACTAACGTTAGTTTAGTTTTTCACCAAAGGGTTATTATTAAGAAAATGCATTAGAATATTAGTTTTTATGGAATTCACTAATTAGTGTTAAATAATGATATTGGTAAAATGTCCAGCCTCACTAGCAGAGCGAAAGAACCAAAAACTTCACTTTTATACAATAGAATTTTACTTTTAATCTCATTGCGGAAGAAGGGCGTAAGAATTACCAACAAGCAAATATGTATACGATTTCTAGGAAGAACGAGCAGGTTGTTTATTATATTTATTATATATATAATCTGGAAAATCCTACCAATAGGTACTTTTAAGCATCCCCAATTTCATTTTCTACTAAAAATGCAGAAATGGGTATGTCAAATCAGTGTTACCAATCTAGTTATAGCTATTCTACCAAAATTTAAGTATCATTTTTATGAAGATTTTAATCAGTTTTGTCGCCTGCTGCTTGTAACGGTGGCATTTCATAACCACTTCTAAAATAATCGTTTATTGTAGTATTTTGTTAAAAGCTCTATAAGCTGTAATTTTCTTTTTTGCATAGACGACCTAATTATCGATTCTCCATAAATCTAGTTGAGGATAAAAAGGTCAGTAGAGTACGATTCTATTAATAGTAATCTAACATGAAAACAATAAATACACTCTAACACAATTAAAGTTAATTAAAGAACAAGACAAACGAAGAAATTGATAAAAGGAGGGAAAAACCTGTGAACACTTATAAGTTAATGAATTACAGCATAAATCTAAGAACTGGTCGATACTGGATAGAGATAAGAAAACGGCGTGAATGATCAAATTAGACGAATATACAGAACAAGGGCAAGGCATAATTGGATTCACAAAAATGTCGAATAAATTTGTTCTTTTTATTTGAAATTTCTTATTCGTTATGATAGATAAGTGTACGCGCAAATACAAATAATACAAAAAGTTTACAGCAATTTTTATCAGATATATTTAATGAAAGTGAAATTATGAGAAAACGTACTGAGAAAGGCAATGCAACTATAGGACTTTTTGATGTTTTCTTAGTTAAATAAATGACAATTACAATGAATGTAAATAATTTGTTAGAACAGTTTTTAAATATTGCTTAATTTATTTGTTCTCAACAATTTAATTGTACAATCTATTCTATATATACCTTTATAAAAACACGAATCTCTGCTTTAAACATCTTATATTTTTATTACCAAAGGGAAAAGCTTTTGTATAACGAAAAATACTGTTAAATCATAACTATACAGGATGTAAGTAACATAATAAGAAACTTCGTAATCTGACCTTTCTGAAAGCTGGTTATCTCCTGATATTCCATTAAATTTTAATTAGTATTACCGGATATGAACTAGCAAGAGCGGACAGAACAACAACAACCCGCGGCGGGGGTCTGTGTTGGTATATAAGAAGTAGTTTGAATTTTAAATCCATTAATACAGAATTTCTAATTTGAAATAATACTAAACAATTGTGGTCTCACTAAAATTGGGAAAACAAGAAAATTGGTCTGGATGCGAAATTCGTTTCCAGAATATGTAATATATCCTTTGATTTTGGAGTCTTTAATCTCGAACATAATAATGGAAGTAGATGATCTTATTTTAGTAGGTGATGCAAATATAAATTTAATGGAATATACTGCGTATACCAGACATTTTAAAAATTTTTTAAGCTCTTTCAACTTAGAACAAATAATAAAAGAACCAACGAGAATTCCAAATATGTCTGCGACATTAATAGATGTAAGGTATAATTATTAAAAATATTGAAGTTCTTGAATTTGGCAATATGGACTTACTTAATTCTACAGAGCATATGTTATCGTACTGCAAACTAAACTACTCAGTAAAAAAGCCCGAATCAGAATTATAGCCTACAGAATCACAAAGGCTACTGTTATATATATAAATACCTAACCTACCAAAATATAGCTGTGCTGGAAGTATCAGTATGACCTAAATAACACTACTTTAGTTTATGCAGGCTAACTCCAATAAGTCAGAGAGGGGCGGGGTAATACAAGATATACAAGATAAAAAAACAAGCGCCACTTCGTTTTAAAACAATTCTCCTTATTAAAGCTTCAAACTTATTCGATAAACGAAGAAATAGATCTTTTACCAAGATATATGCAACTTCCACAATTTTGGTCGTACGGTGCATATACACTCACAGTTGACGAGCTGGAAAGCAATATTAAAACCACACAATGAATAAATAGAAATAAATAAAACACAAACGTAGTGAAATGTAAACTTTCTAAGTAGGGCTTTATTGTTTAATGCAAATTGTAAACGGTAATTATACTGATTAAGGATTTTGATGTCTAGTAAAATTAACAGAATGGTCATTTGTATCACAGTGGTTGTAAATCTTAAAAACTACCCTACAATAATTTCACTACTCGAGATCTCGCTTTAACTAGTTCTTAAAACTAACATGCATGAATAAATAAATTATATAAACGTTTTATAAATATATAGACACATAGATAAAATGACACAATATATATATATACATACAATTTCACACAAACATCACACCATTCGATGACCTACGGATGATACGGCACAGTTTAAAAGCCTTGCTTAGGGTTTTTCGTTTCACCCTATGGTATAATTTTTTTATATACACCCAGTACTTGTGTATGCAGGTACGAACCCAAAGGGGAAGACCTTCAAATTAAACCCAAAGTCAAAGGGGCAGGAATAGGAAAACAAACAACGAGCAACGAAACCCAAAACAAAAGACCTACAAATAAAACACCCCGTATGTTGTATTAATTGTAAATATTTAAACAGAATTTTTACCTTTCTATAAACTGAAAGTTCTTTTATTACACGATTCCGTCAAGGTAACTGATAGGGAAAATGTTACCTAAAATAGAAAAAGATTTTGTGAGATGAAACATACGTTTTTCTGTACGGCAAAATTAACAATAGAAAACAATAAAGATTATACTTACATTGCAAAGAAGCTCAAGATTACCACGGTTTGAGATTTAGCTCTATCTTACAAATTTTTGTATTCAGGTCGCAGGTATTGGTTCTGCAACTATCTTATTTATGAAAAGGAGTAGCTAAAGGGTTAGAACTCAAATAAAAACTCTAAAAGGGCGCCATCTGATTATGAAGCTTAATGATAATGTTTAATTAAGCCAGAAAAGATATTAAATTCACTAATCAGAAAATGAATTAAATATACTAGGTTTTGAACAAAGATTTTGGTTATGTTTAGAAAAATTTAAAATAAAAATTGAACAAAACATTCATAATTATATGGTTCCATTTAGATCCTTGATATAAACTGAAAAACATATTTATTGGATGGTAAGAAAATAAAAATAATCAAACACATATATAAAAAACATAAACAATATAATTCTATTAAACTTAAGATTAGTCATTCAGTAAATAATTATCAAATTACTCCGGAATTATTGAACACCGCACAATTCAAAAATGTAGTTAAGATTTATTCAGAATAAAAGAAATATTTAGATTTTAATGAACATAAATCATTCAAAATTTATTAAGATTAAGAAATTATTTAGATATAAAATCCTTTGGAAAATTTAACAAACAAATATCTGTAAATTATTACGGAGTTGAGTCTACTTAAATATTACTAAAGTTAATAAATTTGAATTTTACTAGCAGTGACAAACTAAAGTTAAATACTACTAGAGAGCTCTCTTCTTATAGAAAATTATAAAATTCACTTGTTCAAATAATCCATAACCAAAACTTCACAATAATAAATAGTTCTTAAAGTACAGTACCTTAAATCTTATCCAATTAAACCTTTGTTTATTGACCTTGCAAAGCAAGCCACACTGGCCAGCTAGAAGTTGGAAAAGCCTCTCTTAGAAAAACCGTGGTTGATTCTAGATGATTTTAAATTGTTATTTGAAGGTAGCAGGTCCAAAGAAATACTTTTTATTTCGAATACAGTCAATCACTCATATAATTTCACAAACAATCTTGGTTAAACACAGTTTAAACAATCCTGTTTCTATTATTGTTTATTGTTTATAAATTTACTCACGAAGGATAACGGTAATGTCTTTTAAGAACTTGAACAAATTTAGACCAGATAACACTTGCTACAATAGATTCCTCTCGTAAAATAATAATTATTTGTCTTTGTCTGCAGATAGAACGGGAATTTATTATTTAAATTATTGGCCAGTTTACGTGATATTTAATAACAAAACTGCACTATTTTTAAAGCGCGTACTGAAGGGAGTAAATGTTCTTAATGGTCCATCACGATGAAACAAACCATAGATGATTATTAACGATACGATATTAGTAAATCTTCTCAAACAAGATTTATCAAAAACTAGACAACTTAAAAAAATTCACTTCACAACAAATAGCAACTAAACTGTACGGAAACTGTATTTAGAAATTACATTAATTCTAAAAAATTAAAGATAAACGGAAATTCGATAATATCGACCCAAAGTCGCCACTTCGAAGCAAGTGTCTTAACATTTCGACCCCTATTTTAGCGCGAAGTAAATATGTTTTTCTATAGAATAAGGAAGTTTCTACTAGCATTCACGCGTGATTTTCGACCTAACAAACAAAAGTAGAGATCGAAATAACGCGGGAACAGCCGCGTCAACATGTGCCGACTAGACTTGCAAAACATGCAATTTTTTTTAACTTTAAGACACAGAAGCCTAGTTGAAATTGTGGCCGCCTGTAGATGTCACCTTTCAAACAAAGAAAAAGTTGATCTTTCACTAATGCATTCCCAGAATGTAGACGGAAATGTTTTTTTCAAAGCAAGATGACTTGAATACATTTTATATTTTATCAAGGTTCTTTAATTTTTAGCAACGCAACCGTTCCTACGAGTGGACAAACAAAACTCTAAAAATATCATTTATTACTTCCAAGTCCTTTAAATTTATAGGAGTTCGAGAACAATCTTATTAAAATGTTCGTTGTAAATGTGTTTATACGACAAAATTTTAGCTACAAATAAAATATAGTTTTACAGGACCGAACTTTAAATTTTTCAATAAAAATACATGCCAAATTACACATATCTAAGGCCGATAGAAAATATACCGTTACAGAGATTTCAGCACATTGTGAGAAAATAAAAAGGTTTACCTAAATGGTTAACACTAGAATTTACTCCGTCCAATTGACGATTGATCACATATAAACAATCAAATGATCATTTTGTTGAATGCGAGATTTTCTCCGCTAAAGCGAATAATATCAAAACCAATTTTCTAATTCATCTCCCATTAAACTTCTAATGCAAGCCAACCACTTTTTAATATCCCAACTCCACTATTCAGAATGCGCTAGACCGCGCAGGTGCGACTTTACGATAAACAGAGGGAAAGGGGTAACCAGTGACAACCAATCGAACGGAGAAGCTTGGTTTTAAACAGTGACCGTCAAACAATCAATGGGTTGTGAATTTCAACGTTATAACATATCGAGATTATAAAAATTTTAATTTAATTAACTTTGAAATAGACGCAGCTATGATTAACTAGTAGTATGTGGAGGATTTGCAGGGAATTGACAATAAGGTAGACTATCTCAATTCTAATATCCTGGCTTTAAATAATATAATTTGTTTATAATTTCCTTTGTTATTGGGATCTTGTAATCTTAAAATTAATTAAAGTTTAACTTATTAAAAAATCACGATTTTTATTTTAGTTGTTGTAAAATTGTGCCACAACTATCCCATCTCTATATTTTAAAAGTGAAGCCAGTTGCTATCTTTCTACCTTTTATATCAACATAAAATGTCAAAATTAAGATTTTTGATTGATATTTGCAATGATACAAATCAATACTTTTACTATCCCTGCCAGTTCTGGCAGGAGCAATCACTATACTATTAACAGATCGAAATTTAAATACAACTTTCTTCTTAATTCAACTTAAACAGCCTTGGTAGTGTAATGCCTGGCGTGCCGGACTTTCACCCAAGCGGCCCGCGATCGACTCCCGGTGCCGGCAGATCTGGTTAAGGTTTTCTGCAGTTTTCCTTAGCTGTGACACAAATGTGGGATTTTCGCTGGTCCATCTGTAAGTCGGCTGCAGCCGCACATTGGGCCTACATAATAATAATAATCGCCCTCTCCCTCCCGCACAAGCTTATAGCTTCTGGGGCCTTGGTTTAGTCTATGGGTTGTAGTAGTTATTATTAATACAAAATATTAATATATACGTAATTAAATTGCAATTCTATATTTTATTTGTTAACAATCGGTAGGCCCAAACTTCCAATATTTCCAATTATTCTTAGAAATCTTTATTAATTCATAACTTTTCCCTTCTTTGAGGAATTAACTTTCGATGTTATTATTATTTTTGTTCTTACCTATAAACAATTTTTTTATATTCGATTAATCACTTTTTAAGTTTGATGTTTAAAAAATAATCTTAAATTTCAACCGACGTAAAGCAATTTCAATTATTTTTCTTTTCAACATAATCTTACAAAAATCTAGTATGAAGAACTCCAGAAGTGCATGTTCTCCTTTGGATGATTTAGCGCTACTTAATTTTTAAAGAAATATTCCGTAATATACCTTTTGATAAAACAATTGAATTTTTAACATTAAACAAAAGAAAATTACCAACAAAAGAATTTCATCTGATCCTAAATTATTTTAGAAATTTTCATTTGAAGAAAAACTATACCATCTTTTAGATCACAAAAATAAGAATCTGTTGATATATAACATTTGGCATAAATAATAGATTGTTTATCTAAATTTTGTTGTCAACGAAACAACATTATATTCAACTATAACAATAACATAAATTTATAATAGCACAATTTTCCAATCTTCCTTGCTTATAAATATATGTCTTACACCTTTTATGATCTTAATTAGATATCTTCTAGATTCTACAAAACACTATGCAGCTCAAATTACATAAAATTGCCTTACGTTACAAAAGCGTAGCCTGTTATATGCGTTTTTCAGATATTATTTAAAATTTATTTTATTTTATATTCACATATCGTTTATATAAAACGAACCAATCTTTATATGATAATTAGTATCAATCATGTGGTTAAGATGCTACTCTAGTCAATTCCAACAAAACATTTTATCAAAAAGTTTTAAAAATATCAATTGAATGTTACACAAAGGTACTACACAAACAAAATACCTTCTTAAAATGAAACACAAATTTCAGTAATAAATACTACAGATGACTATTCTTGTATACATCTTAAATACAACCTGTTCTGTCTGTTTCACACAAGTTTCGACTTTGAATAAGCACCAAAACTTCATTAGGTTTTAACGAGTATTAACGATCCCCACATCGTTAAATTTATTAGTGAAAACTAATTTTTACCTACAAATACAGGATTTCCCTATATCTTTTTTATGTTTAAAACGTTTTAGTGTGCATGTTAGTTTTAACTATATTAACTATAAGTTTTATTTATATTAACAAAGTAGTTTTCCCTAATTATATAAAAAAGTGAGGTTATGTCACTTATAGGACGAAATCTCTAAAATTTGCATGAAATACGCCTGCTAAATATTTTATTACGGGTTGTATCTTCCTAACATGAAGCAATATATACCATATAAGTATTTAATTGTGAGTTATTCTTTTTTGTAAATATTATAATTATAAAAAAATGTTTATTTATGAAATACATTATTAAAAGAGTTATCCGGCTAGGGATAGAACCAATGGTGTCTCTGAATATCGGTTGCTTCTTTTTGAATGTCATTTATCTCCTTATTCACTTATTAATTGATTAATGTTAATTAATCGACAATTAATATTAATTAATTTACGCATGTAAAACAATTTTGCGTTTGACCAAGAGTGGAAATGATGAATTTATTGAATTTATATTAGAGGTAAACTCGTGTGTATGTGGAAAGAACCGCTTCACGAGCATTCAAGAGAGCCCTTAAATGTTTCGAAATAACTCAGTAGAATACTCCACATATGTACGTTTCGGTTTGTCAGACCTTTATCAAGAGGTTTCAAGAAGTAGTATGCTTATGGTCTGCTAAAATACAATGTTTCGTTTCCAGTCTAGATTACTCCCATTTCGAAGCTATTCACTTGGTCAACAAGCAATGTTTTTTGAAATATCCATTATCAGATTATCACATATCACTATAAGGTTACAGTTTCATAACTCATAAATCATTCTGTCAGCGCTTTAAAAAGCAGACATTTTAAAAATCCTTGTTATTAAATAAGCAAAAAACTTGCATAGGTACCTTTTCTGCTGAAAAATACTTATCTTTATTAATGGCAGTTTCTTCTCTTTTGGGAGTTAGTGACAAATAAAATCTTAAATTACAGTAAAGTATAGTATATACATACTATATACATTACATCATAAACCTCTCATAAATAACAGGTTGATAGCCTTACCTTTATAAAATTAATCACTTTTGTAATACTTAAACATTATTAGTCGACGTAATATAAAGGGGAGACACGACGAGAGGACATTATGAGACACCTGGTGCATTTGCTTGTGAAATTGGAGGTTGTAGGTCGCTACTCCTGTGTTAATCTTAATTAATTTAATATCTATTAAGCTGTTATTTAGGTGGCTAAACCTTGATTTTATATTTATACTTACAAGCAAGTATGTTAACATTTATTTTCCACATCACAAGCTTTATTAAAACCTCAGAACTTAAGTTGCAGTCCGCCAATTCACAACACTTCAAAGTTCACAATCACCTTTGGGACAAGAAAATAATTTTCAGTTTTAATTAGTTAATTCTCAGGGTGAGTGCAGTTTTGCATAACTTGTACAAATTTATTTGTACAAGTTATGCATTTGTACAAGTATAGTGAAATGTAACTCATCAAGATACACAGACAAAGGAAATTATATCTACCTGCAGGTCTTAGTTCAACCAATTAAATACTTTTTATTTTTAATATTCATATTTAAACTTATAGGTATAGTATAGTAATCCGTCGTAGGCGCTAGGTGAAACATTCTAATATGCAAATAAAAACACTTAAGGCTAAGTTTCACAAATAGGCATATTTTGTTAGCGTAATCGCGATTTCGGTTTTAACACCATCATCTGAAGACATCGACGAAGTCTTGATGATGGTGTGAAGGGGTGGAGGGGAGGTTAGGTACCAATAGGTACTGACTAACGCCACAATTCTATAACCTATATCATATATATACTTTATAATTTTCTAACAAATTTAACGTAAATCCAATTTGAACCTAAGGTTGCTACTGTAAAGGAAGATCACTTAACCTAACTTTTCAGGAAGTGATTGGATTAAGGTGGCGCATAAAAGAAAGTTATTCTCCTAGGCTAGTAGGTTCTGAAAATATATAATATGTTATGCTTATCCTTAGGATGGTCATTTACAAAAAGAAAACATTTCTTACGACTAGTCATAAGTATTATATCAAAGATTAAAAACCACATAGTATACCTTGGTGTAGCTCGCATTGGGGCGCTTCGAATGACATATAACACTGCCTAGTTTGGAGTGACATTCGTCGAAATAGACAGAAAGAAAAGTTTGTTGTAGTTTTGTACTATACATTTTGGATTCGACCTCCCAGGCGACCCGGACACAATGCATAAGTGTAAGTGTATCTGAAGCGCAATTTATCGTAGATTCTGAAGATATGCAGCTATGGTGGCAAACATTCTGAATCCATAAAAAAATTCTTAAAATTACCAGGAGGTTCCATTTTTTAGCAGTTTTTTTGGCAGTACTTTGTGCACAGTAGCAATTTCTTGTTCTACTCGCTGAGCCCGTCAAAATGTGCTATAGCATGTGAGTATACGATGATTCTACGCAAAGTTAGCATGTTGGCCTTTAGCGCACTGCTGCACCCAGCTTTTCAATGTAAGTGATGCAGTCTTCGGTCAGTACGGCCTTTATGGGTTAAGGAACCATCCCTGAAAGTTTGAAGCAAATTTTTTGTTTCTATTATAGGCAAATTTATTTCAGTTTCTCGGAGACAGTCTCTTAAATAGAGTGACCAGATTTTTGAAACTGAAAAGAGGTACATCAAAAAATCAATATTTGGTGGTGGTTGGTGGGCTGAAGGAATAAAAAGCATTTTTATTTTATACTTTATTAGATAAGAAGTTTGTCGATATAACTTTACTTTTTACAATAAAGTTTTTATTTTTTTATAAACATATTTTTTATTTGAATGAATATATTTCAAAAGTACTATTGGTTTCATAATAATCTGGACAGCAGGGCTAGTTATGTTGCTATTTTTTAGTATTTCTTTTTGTAAAAAATTAGAAAATTCTTCGCATGTGTAATTCAGATTTACTTTTACTGCTATGACTGCTGATAATAATGTTTCTTCTGTGACTTCACTCGGGAGGCGCATCGAAACACATTTGCCTTTTGCTCGGGCTTGCTTGACCGTCCGAACATGCGAGAACCTTGATCATTATTAATACTTTATTAACTAACTAAAAGGAAACATAATTAAGATAATAAATTATCTTACAATAATATAAAGATTATTAGTAAACGTAGGTCACAAAACGTATAACAATACTAACAGTAAATGGAAATTTTAGTTCTAAGTTATCACTGTTTGGTTATAGTTAATATATACAAACGTACTGAACTGGAGCACTAGAATTGAACAATTTTAAATTTTTAAAACTTCATTTTTCTGAATTCGTTTTAAATGGCAAAAAGTATACATTTTTACACTAAACATGATACTAACCGTTTTGTCAGTGACACTATGTGTAAGAAAACTATAAATTAAATGTGTTATTCAATTATTTACATACTGATCAAAAGCATGTGAAGGTTAGGGTAATGACGAAGACAGGAATAAGATGTATGCTTGACGTACTAATTCTAACGTGCCAAAGATATACCGCGGGGTCCGTAATTATTACATGCCATTGAGCATCGCTTTGGAATATTAAATGTGGCATGAAAAAGAATTATAATAGAAGCACGTAATTTTCATATGAATTTCTATTACAGCGCTACTTGGGTTGCGACTATGCAATTTGTGCTGGTAAACATATTGCAAATTCCACTAGTATTTTTAAATCTCTCGAGGGAATGTGTTGCACTTGAAAGTATTTAGATATTTCTACCCACCGCATACCCATATCGGATTTGGTATCCTTCTGTTCATTATTCGTTTCTGCATAAATAATTATACATATATATTCACTTCATCAACCGTTCGTTTTCGTAAAAAAAAACTTTTTTGTGTCATAGTCTACAGTTTTCATAATTTCTTTCCAGCTTATGTTACGTTTCAGCTTTAGGTGTGTTGTAATATCCAATTGTAATAATTAAATTCAATATTTTATAAATTACGTTTTCTGTCTTTTTATCAACATGAATTGTAAAGTCACATAATCTATTTTCAGAATGTAAAATCATTACTTTGTATTTTTTATGCACTTGCATTCAAGACTACACGTGTATCCTGTGAAATATGATATTAATGCGTTCCATGAGAACCGCAAGCTTGCATTTTACAATAGCAAGCAAGTCTTAAAAGAACAATGTAAAGTTCAGTTGGTAAATATCGATGTAACAAAAAGGAACAACTCTTTTACACTTTTAGTTAATAAATGTTTTGAATTTATAATTGGTTATCGTTTTATTTATGAAGGTCTATAAGTAAAACCTCAATCAAGTGGTTCACAACAGGTGTTTCAAAAAACACTAGTACAGCAATTTCTAATAATACGAGAAGTACATGAGACCTGGAGAGCAGTACCGCAGCAGTACATGTCAATAGAGTAGTACGAAATGTATTACAAAACAGTACTGTACTGCCCAAAGCAGTACGCATGGTCACCTTATCTTCAAGCACTTTTATCCTTTCTCATTATACCAACAACGTTGCACAAACAAAAATAGCAATCTGTCATGTGGTCTTTAGGTTCACGCCACACAATTGGTATACCAAACGCCAACGACTTCCGTTTGCCAAAAAAAAACTGCCTTATATTTTCGGTACACGAAGAACATACGTAATGTGGAGCCCATTTTTTATCCAAATCACTAAGAGACATCCCAAAGTACGCTTTATATGCATTTTTATAAAAGTTTGTTAACTTTCGTCTCTGCTTTTGTGGAGTATAACTACCACATGTATAGCAAAAGCAATCAGGACTATTTACGCACCGACGACGAGCATTTTTTACACACACACACATCCAAACTGACTGGAATTCAAAACTCCACTGACTGTCGCCAGATCATTTAAAAAACTAAAATATTTCTTATGAATGAAGTTTTACAAAGAAAATCTTCAACTCATCTCTTTTGTTACTGAGAACAAACTGAAGGGACCTGACAGTTATAAAGGCCCGGGTAGGTAATCCCTCGACTACCTGTAAGCACAAGCAGATAACAAGAAACAGAATCCAGGGGTGGGAAACTTGAGAACCATTTATTATTATCTTGTAATTGTAATTGTCTTTAAATCTTTTTAGGAAGAATTTTTTTTTAAAATAGGAGATAAGATTAGAGATTATTAAAACTGTTATTTTCTATAATGCGATTTCTAAAAAATTGTAGCCTGTTGAAACAGAACTAGCGCTGGTTTGAGAGCTTTCATGTGCTAAGGAATCAGAAACTATCAACAGTTTCATTCAGCATGTTAGAAGTATGGGAGCAGTCAAAGATAAGTGAAACAAATTATAAACATTATGTATAATAGTAAGTACTTAAGCAAAATAAAATAGCAATAAAATTTATTCTAAGGCATTTTGACCAGCATCCTGAAAGGGTTGATTTTTATGAGAGTTCTGAAGTGGTATGATTTATGTAGCCCCTGAGGATACTTACTTTTATATCACTTTTGAGGATAAATATATTTAACTTATACTATAGTTATATACTAACTAATATGTCACATGATGATTGAGACATTTCGACACTAAATAATATACGGTAACTGTACAACTTCTATATCAAAGAAAAGTTACTAGTACAGCCTTCAGAAAATATTTCAAAAAGAATTACTATCCCTTTGCGATAGAATTATTTATAATAGTTTACTTATTGTTGTACGATAAAACACCTACGGCAATCAACTACCCGTATGTCTGCTTTTAATCAATGCAAAGACGTTTTACAAAATAATCTATTATTAAATTAATTTAACTATTAATTAAAATTTTAATGCAAAAGTCTGTAAGAATAATATAAATAATTTACTTCATAAAATAAACTTTGTTAATTCCGGTAGCTTACAATATTCGAACTTTATTATTTTATACCTAATGCATTTTCATTCTTTTATTCCTGTATTAATTAATGAATGATTTCACGACAGCGGTTTCCGTAGAAAACAAGTCTGATCTACTGAGGATAATTTCATGCGTAATAAATGGAACTCCCAAGACCTAAAGGTATTTCAAAGCTTAATGTACAAACAATTGACGGCATGTTCTTCGTTATCTCCCCAGGGAACATATTTGAAATATTGAGTGTTGGGATTTTGAGCAAAATGTCTGAAACAGTGTCTGATTAAATAATTATAAAGATATGCTATTATTATCCAAAGATTTATTATGTTGTTTTTTATGTCAGTCAGTAATTGTGTACCGTCTTACTTAACAGGTACATTTAGAGGTTTTGCGTAATTGACTGTTTTTTACTACTATTAAAATAATTTTTTATTTTATTATTTAGATTAGACGATTAAACGAAAGTATAAATTCCAAAAGTAAATTCATCTTAAAAAGTAAATGTTTTCAAAAATTTTAATATTCCAAACAACAGCATAAATTAATAAACGAATACTAGAATTTAAAAATTATTATCAAATTTAAATAAAGTTGTTGTTTAAATACATAAGAATACAGTGGTTACTATAATTAAGACTATCAAATGTAAATAAAATAATAACACAGCAAAAAATAGTACCTAATAATATAGTGTGGTGAATGCCCCACAATTGGGACAAGACAATTATTGATGTGTAACTACACGTTTGAATTTTATTATGTGCTACATCCAGTTCCTTATAAACTAAAACAATAATGAAATTCCCAATTATATACGATATCTTACTTTAACGCATTAAACTGAAACGAAGGTTTTTTTCTGCATGAGAGAACAACAATAAAATGCCCCGCGATTGGGCGACAATTGAAACGAACGCTTTTTGCCGGACTAAATAAACAATAAAAATTATACTTACGTTAAAAGATGCTCAAGATTACCACGGCTTGAGATTTAGCTCTATCTTACAAATTTTAATTTCAGATCGCAGGTATTAGTTCTGCAGTTGTATAATTTATAAAGAAATGGATAAAGGTTTCAAAAACACAAAAACATACACAAGAATGGCGCCATCTGATTATGAAGCTTAATAACGATAATTAAATAGATCAAATAGATTAAATAAATCTAATAAATCTGTCTGAAATCACTAATCAGAAAATGAAATCAGACCGATATAAATTTAGTGCAAAATATTAGTTAATTTCAATAAAGTCAGAAATTTAGTTTAATGAAGATATGAATAAAACTTTCATAATTATATGGTTCTTACTTGTTTGTATTACTTGTTTGTTTATATTTATATTGTTTTTGATAATGCCAGCTTAGCTGTCAAAACTATATTTTCAGGTTATAATTTAATAAATACTGTGAAACTTTTTATTAACCTTTATTTATTTCATAAAAGTCTTTGTAACTTAAGTAACATTTTTATTAGCTAGTAATTAGTTGCATTTTGATAAGCTTGTTTGAGTCATGGTTTAATGGCGTCTGTAACTATTAATAAAAACAATAGAGAGACAATTTAGCCTAAATTTATTATTAGTGGTACATGATGTCACAGTTAGCAAATGTTGAAGCTTTCTAGAACAGAACATCTCATCTAACAGTTACTAAAAAATTGCAAGCTTCTTCCTTTCTCGGGTATGTTGAATCGAAGTTAAGTATACTATAGTATAAGAAGTCAAGTCGAGAGGTCTATGCCTCGTAATGTGAGTTTATACACGAGTTAAATGGTTCGAAGAAGTCTTCCCCCGTTTTAAGTAGTGCAAGGCTGGTACGAATTTACCGTTTGTCGAGTTTTATATTTTAAACCGTTTATTTGTGAACATAAATATTATAATAAATTACCGTGTGTTTGCCGGTTTAACAATGTTATTTAAATTGAAAAAGAGAATGTATGTTTGTATTGTTGTAAACGGGTTTCTTAAATTTAATTTAATATATAGAGTTTAAAATTATTACTCATTGCTGTAGTTTGGCAAGACGAATTGTTGGTGTTCCGTTTACGAGATATATCTGAGATTTAAAATAATGACGATAAATAATAATTAATTTAACGTAAACTAAAGAGGAATCCTTTCGTGAATCGTTAATTCCAATTTTTAATCTTAAACAATAATATTAATCATTTTGAGTGGCGTCCTTCTATTTTTTATTACTACTGCTTCATATCTAAAATTAGTAAACCTTTGCAATTAACACCCACGACTTCTGAAAGCAATTTCAATCAATAAGAAAATTGAATCAATTAGAAAAAGAAATATTACACAACAGTTTTAAAAAATAAGCTACATGAACTTATATGATCTACAGAAATTCTGTATATGTTGAAAGTGTAGTATTGTATTTTATTTGAAAGTTTAAAATAAATTAAGCTTTCAACACTCACAAGTTTGAAACTCTTAAAACGTGATAAAATTAAAGACTGCATGGATGAAATGTTTGCAATCAATTTATATTTTAAAACATACTCTTTGCTATTATTTAAAATTTAAACATACTTTAACTTCTGGGAATTTTATCTCGATAAAACGAATTCACATGATCTGTAAAATAAAATCGTGGCATGTATACAAAGAATTCTATTTTAGTAAGTGATTTTATATGTCTGTACTATTAATAACCTAAAATTCTATACTTAATTATAATGAATCCTTAAATAGATAAATTTCATGTTTAATCAGTGAGGCTATATCTCTAAACCGTTTCTTGCATGTACATACATATGAAAAAGGGTAAGATACACATACTTTATTGTTAAGTATTTTTTTACTAGACTTTTCAAGACGTTTATTTCGTTTCGGAAAACCCATGTTCATTTTACCATGGTAGTCTTATACTATAGTTTATGTGATATGCCCCTTATTCTTATTATCAATTATTGTTAGTCTGTAAAATTTACGAACAAAAACCTGTAATAAAGTATTTCAATTATTCCAATACTATAAATAAAATGGAATTTTAAAATAGAATCTTATTTCTCCTTCATTCTCTACTTACAATAAAAAGATCAACAAAACACAATAATGGTATCAGAAAACAACTTTTCTCGAAACTTTTAAGTATCCGAAAAAATGGGAAGCTTTCAATTTAACCATTGATAAGGTTGTTTTTGTTATAAATGCTTATTTATTTTTTCTTGCTTATAAAATTCTTTTGTTTTGTTGTAGGATGATCCTGTTTTCCTCAGAATGAAAATTAAATACTTCAAACCAAATGAAAAACTTCACGGTAGGAAATTAACAAAGTAAAAAGAAGATTAATGTTTCAGTAAGCTTGTAAAAGAAAAAATTAATATATTGCGAAAAGACTGCTTTAAAATATCTTAATAATTTATCTTGCCGAGTTATAAATCTTTTAAGAAGAGTGCGTTTAGATTTACTTGCTATATAATTTCCGAAGGGTAGCAGTTGCGGAAATTAGTGGATGTTCATGATTAGAAAAATAAATATTCTCAGGATTTAAACGAATATTTGTACATACATATATGTATATATAAACATTTATAATCATTAATTTTGATCTACTTTGTAAATACGGAAATTAAAATTTGTTTTGTTGAATTACAAAATGTACAACTAACCAAATGCGATATGTTTATGTTTTTTAATTTAAATTTTTTTTTTGTATATTTCAATCCTTTTATGATTTATGCAGCTTAATTTTGTTAAAGAGCAAATATAAACTATATAACTAACTTTACCGACTAGGGAACTACCTACAACATAGCCTTTCAACGTCTGACCTACCTCTAAAACTGTATTAATAAATCAAATAGATACGCTGGAGAATTAGGTGGTAAATTTGATGCTGATATTGCCTACATAAAGCAAATTCTATCTTCAGTGGGCCACCATCACAATGTTAATCATATTCACCTATCCATCACCTAGTGATCTTCTTATAGAGATATATTTCAGTGCACCTTTTTTTTGAAAACTTCAACTGCTTATGTAATGGATGCTCGAAATTTTAAGAAGTATGAGAGCGAACTTGATTTTAAATGTTAATAACTTCTTGAAATATAAAATTTCTGTTCTAACTTTTAGGTTATGTATTATATATACAAACTTTATTATTGTATTTGATGTGGATATACGAGGGGAACTAGAATAATTATCTACCTAGCCATGACTGAAACAACTGACAATCTTCAGCGTTTGAAGTTTCAGTGAAATTGACCTGTTACTTTTTGTTTTGTGCGCGATTAGTTGACAAAAAATGAGTGTTTTGAAATTGGAGCATAGGAGTGTGATTAAGTTTCTCACAAAAGAAGGCAATGGTCCAAAATTTATAAGAGAACGTATGATTGCCGTATATGGAGATGATGCCCCATCATATTTTACGATTAAGTTTTGGTCAAAACAGTTTCGTTGGGGACGTGAATCCATAGAGGATGACCCTAGAAGTGGAAGACCACTTGAGGCAACCAACAGTGAAATGTGTGACAAAGTGGAAGCTATGGTTCTTGAGGATCGCCGCATGAAGGTCTCCACCATTGCTACTGCTCTGGGAATATCAGAACCTAGCGTTTTGACCATATTGCACGAAAAGTTAGGCATGAATAAAGTCTCAGCGGGGTGGGTTCCCAGGTTGTTGACTCCAGAGCAAAAGACGCGAAGACAGCAAATTTGTCAAAACAATTTAGATCTTTTGGAAGCTGATGCTGAATTCCTAACGAGGATAGTGACTGGAGACGAGACCTGGGTACATCACTGGGACCCTGAGACAAAGCTGGAATCTATGCAATGGATTCATAAGGATTCTCCACCCCCAAAGAAAGCTCGCACACAGCCCTCAGCCGGAAAACCTATGGCAACAATTTTCTGGGATTTACATGGAGTTCTTCTGATCGAATATATGCCTAAGGGCACTACAATAAATTCAGAGGTTTACGGTAATACGCTCAAAAAGTTACATTCGGAAATTACCAAAAAACGTCCCCACTTGAGGCATAAAAATGTGCTCCTTCTTCATGACAATGCGACGGTTCATAAAGCCGCCAAAGTTCGTCCAATTCCGAACGAATGTAACTTTGTAGAGTTAGACCACCCACCTTACAGCCCAGATCTGGCACCCTCAGACTTCTACTTATTCCGAAATCTGAAAAAACATTTGAGAGGCCGCCATTTTGAAAGTGATGACCATTTGAAACGAGCCATCAATGATTATTTTGGCAATCAAGAAGAATCATTTTTTTTAATGGTATGAATTCATTGCAACACAAATGGCGAAAGTGCGTTGAAGTTGGGGGAGATAATATTGAAAAATAAAATTGTTTAAAAAATCATGCGTCTTTTGTTTCATGCTTAGGTAGATAATTTATCTAGTTTCCCTCGTAATTGAACGTTACACGGTAGCTAGATTTAATTTAAAGCTATAATAATAAAAATTTTGGTTTTATAATTCTCAAATAGTAATAATTAATAAATGTTATCTTTTCGTAATAAAGTGTTTTTTGTCATTCTGTTTTGTATAATTAATTTTGGCACTTCAAATATTACTAATGTATGTAAACATAATAATATATTGTAGTGGATTTTGCCCTTCGAAAATATTTTAGTTAAAAAGGAAAATATTTTTTTTAGGCTAAGGTCAATTTTGATGATGTTAGGTTTTGATTAATAAGTTTACGGTATAAAAGAACGGAATATGAATTTTCTTTTTGCGATTGAGCCCCAATTTATGCGACGCCTATGGTGGCCAGTTAACGTTTGGATTTATTAATAATTTAGATTATTATATTTGCTTCCTATTTAGGATCTGTTATACAAATGACATTTTCTGTTATATCTTTTTATGATGTTAGATTCTTTAATGCGATGAGATTTCCTTTTATCTCGTATAAGTTTTTTTTAATGGAATTTTTCTTTTTATTAATTTATTAAAGAACAATCAGATCATTTAGTATTTTAATTCAAATAATAATTATAATGTTTATTATTGTCAAATTTTTATTGATCACATGTATTGTATGTAGAGAGGGAGATTTTTGTTTGTATTTTTGAAATTTTGTTGATGCCGTTTTAGTCTGGCAATGATAGTGAACAAGAGCAGTCAGTCTGTTACTCTGCTTAAAACATTTAGTTTGGCAATTTAAAAATTATAAAATTTGAGAACAACTAAAGATGTGTTTTTGTTTTTAAGTGGTTTTTTTGTTGTATTATAAAAGCTAATTTGAAAATGTGATGTTCATACTGTGTTAAAAAGTTATAATTTGTATTTTTGGGAAAAGATTTGGGGTTTTGAATAAAAATTCTTTAAATAGTTACTAAAGAGTTTAATTTCTACATTTCTACAGAAGTACTATTAGGTACAAAAAAGAAACTTACAAATAAAAAGTGTGTTATACAACAAGTTAACACGATTAAACATTATTCTCTTCATTTATAAACAAAATATTTACATAATAATAATTGATACAAAAGAATAATTAAATTTTGTGTTTAATAAGAATAACCAGTGCTAGTTTTATTATATTCTGTGGCCGAAGGTTCTTTTTAAAAACTTTTATTTATTTAATATAATAAAACAAATTAATATATTTCGTTTGCAGTCGTAGAATATAATTTATTATTTATAATGAAGAGAAAACTTTATCTCTTTTTTACATTTACGATACAAATGTATAAAATATTACTTTGTCAGTAATTATTTGAATGAGTTAAGAAAAGTTTAAATAATATGATTTGAATTAGCACACTTAACACAACAATTTTAGAATTCACATTTAAATGATATTAAACAAAACAATCAATTAATACTCGTATGAGTCTTTATGTTTTTCTAGTAAGACAATTTTAAAGTCCACACCTAGATGATCTGAGATTGATTAAGACTTATATAAAGACTCACCAATAACTGTTAACAACTGGATCAAGATTCGATAAAGACTTGATCTCGATAAAGACTGAGTTTCTTAAGATTAAAATAGAGGTATTTATACAGTGATACAATCTTATCTGCCTACACAATTCTCATGGTCATGAGAGAGTTTATACTAAAGAAGTTTTCATGAAAAATAACATATACTTATCATTAAAATGTAATATATCGTGTGCTTACAATCCTATGCAATTCTCATGAAAGATAACATAACCTTATCATGGAATGTAATATGATCTTATCTATAGTGTGATTATAACGTACGTTACTTGCTTACTCTAAATCCTCCAAGTCTGGAAAAATTGTTAAATTTTCCATCCGCTGCAGAGCCCAGCAGTCCAGTAGCATTTTAGGGTAGGTTCCCGCAACACGAAGCATTCCAGGCCAGCATCCGTCTCTTGGAGTTTTCTTGAGAAGGTAGGAAAACAAGTTTGTGTTGTGAAACGTTTCTAGTTTTTCTTATGCTGGTGATTTATCAACGCCCAACGTATATAATCTTTTTATGCATTTCATGATTCAAACCAATGTGAGATCTGATTGTTCTCGCTTTGTTAATATATGACCATTTATTATTTTTCAAGATTAATTTTCTTTGAAAGGTGGTTGAGAACTTTTCATAACATTTTGCCCTGAGAACATTTTTTTACGAAAATTCTGTACATAAAAGATTTGTCATTTCATGTTCTAAAAATGAATTAGCCGGCGCATCGAATTTTGATATTATTGGTCGATTTTTTTTATATAAATCGACAGATTTCACTACAATATATAATATTAATTCTATAACTCTAACTTCTAAATACTAATTATTTAATTAAATCTATTTTATAGTATAATTATTGTTATTAGTCTTTAAATACTGATAATAATAAATATTAATATAAAAGTTAAAAATTGTTTAAATTGACGATTATTATACTCACTTTATAATGATATGTGTATAATTCACAGACGGCACTCTAGGACAACTGTTTCGAGCTTTTGTCTCTCCTCAGCTAGAGCAGCACGTCTGCGAATTATACACACATTATTATAAGCTCGGAAATAACATTAACACCAAAAAATATGTGTGCTGCCTCCTATAGGTATCAAATCGCACTAGTCTGAATTATGCAGATATCATTATAAATTGAGTATAATAATCGCCAATTTCTAACTTATTAACTAAACACTATATCGTTGTTAAACCGTTACACAATTTAAGTAAGTTTAGAATAGAAATCCCTATAATACAAAACAGAATTCCAGGAAAAGGTTTCAAACTGGGTTCCTGATAACCTACTCCTCATAACCTATATCTATGAAACGACGCGATCTGGTTGAAAATTATTTCCATTTTTTTGTAGTATTTAGAGCTAATAATCCATAGTACCCAATCTAAGAATAATCCAAAATTACATACAAAATACAGCTTTTCATTCTCCTCCAAAAAAATAAAAAACAGTGTTGCTCGAAAACTTCTAAACCAATATTTTTAATTTATACACTTATAGAATTACACTTTGTAGAATTCCTAACGAATTCTAGCGTGTAAAAGCTTAGTAGTGCTGATTGTTAAGAGACATGCAGTAGAAATAACCCATGTTGAGTTATTGCTATTAGATACACAAGCTACACGTGCATTCCTGCATCTCCCGTTCTTTTGTCGAACGACGGATTTATCTACCAAGCAGAATTTCTATGACATTTTCCGTGAGAATCGAAGACATATTATACACATGTATCTGGAAATACGGAGCTCTTTTTACCCATCGAATTACTATATTCTACAGATAAATCCAAGTTAGTGTGACCCCAGCGTTTTTGTTATACTATTAATAATCCTTCCCCGGGACTTGAATATAAAAACAAAAGAGACTTGCACTTAAAGAAATTGAAAATGCAGAATTTGTAAATTCATTGTTGATTGGATGTCCTGGAGGAGTGACTTAGCGATTATGAAAGAAATACTACAACTAATGCACTAATACATAATAAGTACTATGCCGGAGACATAACTTCTTGGTATCGAAAGCTGATGTTAACTACTTACTCACTAAATAAACACTTTTATAATTGTAATTAAGTTACATTGGAACCCTAAAATTGAAACGATGGTTTTTCGCCAGACTAAATAAACAATATTAAACAATAAACATTTATACTTACTTTAAAAGATGCTCAAGATTACCACTGCTTGAGATTTAGATCTATCTTACAATTTTTTTTGTTCAGGTCGCAGGTATTGGTTCTGCAGTTGTCTTATTTATGAAAAGGAGTAGATAAGGGTTTCAGAACTCAAATAAAAACTCTAAAAGGGCGCCATCTGATTATGAAGCTTAATGATGATAATTAATTAAGCCACAAAAGATATTAAATTCACTAATCAGAAAATGAATTAAATATACTAGATTTTGAACAAAAATTTTGGTTATGTTTAGAAATTTTTTAAAATGAAACATTCATAATTATATGGTTCCGTTTAGATCCTTGATTCCTAGATATAAACTGAAAAACATATTTATTGGATGATAAGAAAATAAAAATAGTCAAACACATATATAGTAATAACATTGACAACATAAATTTATTAAACTTAGATTAGTCATTCAGTAAATAATTTTCAAATTACCCCGAAATTATTGAACACAGAACAATTCAAAACTTAGTTAAGATTTATTCAACATGAAAAATATTAGATTTTATTGAACCTAAATTATTCAAAAATTTATTAAGATCAAGAAATTATTTAGATTTTGTTGAACAAAAATCATTAAGAAATTTAGCAAGGTCAGAAATTATTAACATAAAATCCTTTGAAAGTTTAACAAACCAATATTTGTAGAGTATTACGGAAATGAATCTACTTAAATAATACTAAAGTTAGAATATTTGAATTTCACTAACAGTAAGAGACTAAAATTAAAAATACTATTAGAGAGCTCTCTTCTTATAGAAAATTATAAAAAAAATTCACTTGTTCAAATGATCCGTAAACAGAAAAAATTACAAAATAAATAGTTCTTAAAGTACGATACCTTAAATCATATCCCATTAAACCTTTGTTTATTTGCCTTGCGAAAACAAGCTACTCTGGTCCGCCAGAAATTGGAAACGCCTCCCCTTGAAAAGCCGTGGTTGATTCTAAATGGTTTTGAATTGTTGTTTGAAGGTAGCAGGTCCAAAGAAATAGATTTATCTCAAATACTGTTCGATTACCCATATGATGTCACCAACAATCTTTGTTAAACACAGTTTAAACAATCCTGTTTCCGTCATTGTTTTTGTTTATTATTTACACACAAGGAATAACGGTAATGTCTTTTAAAAACTTAAACGAACTTAACCACAGATAGCACGTGCTACTTTAAATTCTTCCAATAAAATGTATAATTATTGGTCTTTATCTGCATATAAAACGGGAACTTATTATGTAAATTATAAATCAATCTGCAAGATTTTTAACAACAAAACTGCACTAATTTTAAAGCGCGAGAGGAAGGAGATAATTGTTTTAATGGTCCATCACGATAAAACAAACCACAAATGTTTATTAGCGGTACGGTATATGCAAATCTCTCAAACAAGATTAATCAAAACTAAACAGCATCCAAAAGCTCACTTCACAACAAATATCAATTAAACTGTACGGGAACTATATTTAGAATTTGCATTAATTCTAAATAATTAGAGTAAACTGTAGTTTTTTTTTAATATCGACCGAAGTCGACTATCTTCTCTGAAAGTTCGTTCGGAAGTGTTCTTTAACATTTTCGGACCCCTATTTTTTGGCGCCGAGGAGCTATGTTTTTTCTTTCGCTCAAGATGTAGATCGGTCCAACCAGTCAAAAGCCTATATCATTTTGTAAGAGCAGATCAAAACTAACACACGCTTAGTACACGTGGACTCCTTAAGACAAATTTTATTAGCTTTTTATATGAGATTTTCATCCTAATGAACAAAAATAGTACTGGAATAGCGCGAAAGCGGGTATAAAGACGCTGTCGTCTAAGGGGATAACATCTACCGACTAGACATGTAGATCATGCGATTTTTAAGTTAAAACGCAGAGAGACCAAACTAAATTTATCAACACGTGTTAAATGTCACCTTCCAAACAAAAGGGATGTTTACTTTTTACCATGCTTTCTCAGAACGCGCTGGAATATTTATATGAAGCAATATGAACTTAAATACGCCATAGATTTTATCAAGATTTTTTTTGACAAGGCAACCATTTAGCGGGTACACGTAAACAAGCAAAGTACTAAGAACGTAATTTTTACTTCAGCGTCCTCTAATTTTATAGAAGTTCGAAAACAATCTTTTTAAAATATTCTTTGTAAATGTGTTTATACGACAAAATTTTAGCTACAAATAGAATATAGATTTGCAGGACCGAACTTTAGAAAATTACACATATTTAAGGCCGATAGAAAATATACCGTTACAATAAGAAAGTACATTTTTAGTTTAGACTTATACGTATTAACCAATATAACATACCGCACAAGCTACCATGGAAAAAAATTTGGTCCCAACTGGAAGGTGATCTGATGATGCGAATCATCAATACCGCAAACTCCATATAAATCGGAATACGTAAGGAGATCAAGGTCCGTAAGTCTAAGCAAGCTTAAAAAGATAGTCATCGCAATTCCACCATTTTTATGTTCAGTAGCAGTGGCGATCGAAGCCGATCATCTACAACGTTGAGTTAACGTTTCGCTTCACAGTTTATGAGTTTGTAACGAACTGAATTTTTGGGGTATTTATTTCCCTTTCTTTTCAATTTTCAACAAGGTTTATTTATATGTATAATTCTATGATATTTCCTTCTTTCTTCCAGTTAAGACTTTTTTATAAGACCGTATTCCTTTTCGCGCACGTAAAACATTCTGCTTATTTTATTGTAGAAAGTCGAACGATAAAAGTTAATTCTTTTAAATTCTTTAGTATGGTAATAAATTCGTTTTAACAGAATTTATCGCATTATTATGACCCCTTTTAGACAAAAGACTGTAGTCTGACGCAAAATATCTTCAATATTAAATGTTCACAAAAAACGTTTTTAAAAGTTTAAATTCATGTTTACAAGACGTTATAACTAAATTGTACTTTGGATGTTCCAGGGACCCGCTACTGGAACTGTGGCGAACAAGGACATGTACAACGCCGTTGTCCCAAAATAAGAAAAGTACAACCGTCGGAAAAGTGCCGGTTTCGAATTTGTTTTCCCACTTAGCTAGTAACATGTGTTGGAGTAATACATATTACCTTGCAACCTTCCGTTTCGTTTTCAGAAACTTTTTGCTACGGTATTGTTTAATTGGTTTTATTGTTTAAACCTTTGTGTGTGCGAATTCAGTGTTGCTGTCATCTAATGTGCGCATCGTTTAACTATCTGAAGTAATAGAACGTACAGGAATTAATGGTGTAACTTCTTCAAGAAACGAGAGAATTTGTGTCGGTGTGGTTATCATCTTTATAAATTCTTAGTAAAGTCCGAGTGTAACTAAGTCTAAAAGTGAAATGATTGAAGTTTTGGTTTTTATAAAAGATGTTCAGGGTTCAATTACACAGTAAAAAATGCAGTGGTGGTGAAAAACATATTTGGTGTGGTGAAATATCTGAGTGTAAATTTCTACACTTATGTGAATGAAATTAACAACTAAAATTAACACGCAGCACCAGGTTTCTTATGAGTGTTATCTTAATTTAAAAAATGGGTAAAAATAATGTTTTTGGTGTACAAAAATCATTTGAATTTAGTAAAGATACTCTCGTTAGTGTAAGAGTCATCTTTCAAAAAATGTATTTCACTTTTCTAGCATGTTAACAACATTAAAGAGTGTTAATAATATCCAACAAAACCGATTTAACCCTCGCGAGTGTCATCCACCGAACATCCACCTCAAACGCGAATAATCACGATTGGACGTGAGCACTTTTATTTACTGTTTGTGTTTGAATGTAGTTGGTTCTCTTTGAAAGTGACAACAATGATTTTTAAGATTCAACTAGCCAATAAAAGTAGATATGCTAAAATAGAAGAGGATGCATCTTTCTACGATCTTGTGCAATTAAGTAAGTAGGATTTTAAAACTATAATTTCCAGTCCTGGTTGTGTCTATTCAGCTTTTTCTTATGTAAAAGTTTTAGCTGCCATGTTGATCCATTGTAATTTAAGTCATCATTATGCATAAATAAAAATAATTATTTTTACGTGAATTGTGGATAAATAATAGATAAAATTATTTTCAGATTTTTGGTTTACAATGAACAATTTAAATGCAAAACCGTTTCTGGTTCCTGCTATGTAGTACCTAACCCTAAGTATGTATATAATGAAATTATACTTCCATAGTTTAATTATTGCCGCGCTCTATGCATTGGTATAGTAGGTATTGACGGCCGAACTCAGCTTACAAAAATGGCGGCGATGGCGCACATGTGTTTATAAAATTCACGTGTGATTTTTAAGAACTGACATTGTGATTAGTGGCATTAAATGTCGTTTCTATAATTACAGGTAAGGTTTGTAATGTAAATTAGAATGTGTCAATAATAAATTTAATAAAACTTTAATTACCGAAACTGGTGGTCATGATGGTGATGGCTGGGTCATTTACCGTAATCATACAAAGGAGCTCATAGGTAATTGTTCAAAACTAATGTTGATTTCCTAGTAGTAAAGATTCACTTTTTTATTATTTTAATATTATCAGCCCTACTTATAGAAAGATTTACACGCGTGCAACATTAATAAACATTGTGTTACACGCGTGTAATTTATCTATAGTACGGCTGTAAATAATAATATGTAAATAATATAATATACAAATTATAACATTTTGCCTATAAGGTATTCTATAATATTTAAATATTTTACCTATTATATTGTACATATTTTTATTTATTAATTCGGTATTTATAATTTAACCATTTATCTTTTTTAGGCCATAATTTTCTTTTAATTGGATTTATTTTTCTTTCTATGAGAAACACTAGATATGCTTTATATACACTTGTTTCTATTTCCACAAACCTTATTCTGTGATTCACTTTATTTTCTTTTGTAGCTGCATGCTGCTTGGTGTTATGCCCTTCAAGATTCTGCTGCTGTGGTACTCTCAAAACCGTTCTCTGGGCTGGATAGCGGTCAATACTGAAATGGTGAGCTCAACTTTCTTTTTATTTATTTACCTTTTTAAATAGCATTTCTTGATTACTATTCAAGAAACATTATTGCTAACTTCTTCTTCACTTGTTGCTGGTTTCTTGAAAACAACCGTATGTAGGATACTAATTAATATTTTACGTTCTTCTCCTGTAGTTCTTTTTTAATTATTTTGACCAATAAACTATACACTATTAACCCAGGATAACTTCTTAAACTTTTATTTATTATTTTATTTATAAATTATACATTTATTTACTGGACAAACTCATTTATAACCATTTTTATCATTTTATTAAATTCATCTCCCCCTTTTATGTACATCACTACCCCTTGGTAACTTAATATTGTTTTTCTTGCAATTATTTTCCATATATTTTGATAGTTTATAATTTTATTCAAAAAATAGCTTGACCTTGATCATTATTTCAGTAATTTGATTATTGTCTATAAAGCAATTGTATTATGTACCTACTAACTATATGTTATATGGTCGTCAAGACCATTTTTATATTGCTGTTAATAATGTTTGTACTGTTTTATAAACCTTTGTAACTAATACATTTTCTTTTTCAGATTTAACTGGAAGTGAAGATCCTGTAGACCCAAAATTGTTTTCCTGATCAAATTTTGTTACTATATACATGTATCCAATAAATAAATTAACTCAAACTTGAATAGTTTTAACAATAAATCCTTTTAAAAATTCAATTCATAATTACAAATGATAAACACAAACAGTCAACTTTGAACTTTTTTACATTGGGTAACAAAATTAAGAATTCATGATTTTCAAATAATGAGGGAAAATCATCACAATATGTATTTACATTGGTTTATTTAGATTTAGAATGTATTTATATTTTGCATTTTGTTTTAAAATAAAACTAATATTTGTGTGCACTATTTTTTTACCTTTTTCTGTTTTATCCTAAATTACAAAAAAAATATCTGAACCAAAAAATAGAAGTATATAATTACACGAACAATATAGTTATTTACACTCCAATAACTGATTGTAACCACTATAGTTGGTTCCTTTTCCATTAAAAGAATGTTCCTTACCATTATAAGCAATACTTTTTACACTAAAAGAATGGGAAATTAACACTCAGTTCGTGCATACTTTACACTCGACAAATGTTTTCTCAACAATATGGTTGTCATTTTAATGACTTTAACCTGCATTGAAGGTTAAGTTGTTATATATTTTACCACTTTTAATACCAATGTTATTTACACTCGTCAGTGTGGATAAATAGGAACCACTCTGGGTGTTATTTGAGTGTAAGATTTAACACTCCATTTTTTACTGTGTACCGCTGCTACGTTCTAGCATCTTTACTATGTAAATATCCGTTTTTTTTGAGTTGTTGTGATGATTAGTTTTACAAGTGTTAGTGCCAAGATGGTTTAAGATTAAAACAAATACACTAGCAGAATCTGATTATTAACAACACATTTTTTCATTAAGAATTTAATAATTAAATATTTTGAAATTGATTTACGATGGATACGTATTTAATACAATTTGGCTGGCGCTTTCTGTATTGTTCAATTGTGATTAGCACTCACGAAAATAATTTTGTGAAAAAGTAAGAAGTTTCTACCGGGAGCTATAAATATTGTAAGTATAGGACTTATTATGGTTTATTGGTTTATTATTAATATGGATAATTTGAATGTTGCAGATTGATACACTGCCATTCCGATTCTTCGCCCAAAAATAAATAAATAAATAAATGTTGCGACTTTTGTTTATTAGTTTGTTAGATAAACTATATCGCCTTTTTAATGTGTGTTGCTTGTATAGTTTTAATAAGACTAATAAGAGACTTACTTCAAAGTAACATGATAAAGTAACTTCAAAGTAATATGATACAAGCAAATCAGCTTGAGAACAAACGGCAGGAGGGTAATAAGAAACTGAAACCAAATGCAGTTCCAACTTTAAGTCAAGTTTTTAAAATGAAACATATACTAAAGATGTCTTCAGTTTGTTGCCATTAAAATATCACCCTTTATGTACGTAGATGTTAATTTATCTAAATTTTATCGTACTCCTTATTTCTGGTGTGTATAATTTTCTCCTGCATTTCAAAGATACCAGTGAAGACAAATAAATTAACGGAAGCACTAAATTATTTAGGAAATTATTAATATCGAACAAGCTAACGAAATCCATAAAGAAACTGGAAATGGTGATAATGTGGTCTGAGATTCAAGCTTGAAAGTCTGACGATATTTGAGACAAAGTATGAAAGGTGAGAAGGTAACTCTGAGAAAATGTAATATAAGCTAAATTCAAAAGGTATTTCTTACGCCGATAGAACGTACAGATTCGATGCCACTAATTAATTCCGCAATTGAGAATCTCTTTTGTACCTTTGCGAATTGGATACCTTTGTTTAATTTATTCTTCGCTACTGAAGCTCATACTGCTGTGGTTCACCGCCTATGTTGCTCGTTTTCAGTGAATTATATTTCGTGTCCTTATTCTTAGGTTCTTTGTTTTTTTTAGTGGTAAGATAAGTGGTGTTTAAATTTCTTTTTTCAATTTATTTCTCTTCCTGTAATTTAAGGTAATTGCAAGTGACTAATAGAAATGTTTAGTGACAGTTTCAATGCTTGTTAGTTAATTATGTCGTTGATGAGTGCTTTATTCCTAGCATTTCAGTAAATGAATGCTTGGATTATATAAATAAGTATTTAAACTTAAACATTACTGTTGATCTGAAAACAAAATATTTTTTGTTTGAATGGAAAACACTCTCAGCAGCCGATACTTTAAGGTTGTTATTTAAACGACGTATAAAATAAGTTAAAAACTCCCGGAACTTTCAAGTGAATCTTACGTGTCATACAGCGTCAACATGGTCACGAAACCATGTAGCGGCCAAAACGAATGTAAAAATGGAGCGGGAGTAAATATTTCTTTTACATAAAACATTCTAATATCTCACATGCACATTAGACCACTTTATGTAGGTAAAGGATATGTGGAAATCTTGTTTTTCCATAGAAATAGATTTCTCTTTTTAAATTAACGATTTTGGTGACGTTAATGTATTTTTTTAATTAAGTTTGTTTGATTTTCAATGTATAATTTTACCTCGAACAGACAAAATATATTGTATTATGGCTGTATGCAGGTTTTTAGCAACGGTTAACAAGACTCTTTCGGTTTGCAGTTTGCAAGTATTTCAGAAACTTAAAGCTTTTGGTTGGATTGTTTTTGTGGAAAGTTGAAGGGTGACTTTGCTACCACAGAATTGTTACACTTTTTAAGGTTAAGCTTGGATCGTTTTGATTTTCTTTGTGAAAAATGTTTTAGCAAGCTGAACGTTCGTAACGCCTAAAATATTTTTATAATTTTAGCAGCAAATATGTTTTCCAGCATCTGAACGTTATGAAATCAGGTTCATAAAACATGCACTGTATTGTTTTTTTAGCTAAAGAATAGAGTAAGTTAGTATTTCTGTAAAATTATGTTAATTAGTAATGATAGTAAAAGTTTTGTTCATCGACATTCAATTTGAAAGGTTAATTTTATTTGATGACTCAAGAGTTGTATACCATTAGAATCGTAATTTTGAGTTCTAAAATATGCAATTGATAATTTTCCTGAAAAAAATTATAAAAAAATGAAATGGTTAAAGAAAATTATGATAAGTCAAGGTTTATTGGTATTCTTGAGATTTTGCATACAAGCCTTTTGCTTTGGTCAAAATATATAAAAGGACAGCCATTATTTAAAATTCTCTTCTAATTCCATTTTTCAAAAGGAGCACACTTCTTGTTAGGATTAAAGAAAATTAAAGCTATGAACATGTCAAATATGTGAGGTTAGAATAAGTTTTGAGAAACGTAAAAGTGAATTAATTTAAATTTTATAAATTAGTGTTTATTTAAAAGTGCCAAAAGTTAAACAAGTGTTAAATTAATTCTTCGATTAATAAATTGTCTACAAAAAAAAATTTATAAAAATAGTATTGAATAATAATTGGAATTGGATGTTAACAGAAATATTATACTTACCTTGGTTTATGAAAGTTTATATGGATTTAGAATTCCGATTTGTAAACCGTTTTTTTTTTCAGATCGATGACACATCTTTCTTGTGTTATTTGTCAACTTTAATGAAGCAGGCAGCAGATACATAGAGATTTGGAAAATAAAGTTGGTGATCTTGTAGTGCCAATTTTTAAAAGGAAATAATCATATGGATATTAATAAATAAAATGAAAACATGAGTTTTTCATATTAGTTTAAAAAATGTATGATACGAAAATACATTAAAATTATAAACAATTATTATAATCTTCTAAGATAATTTTTGTGTGGTTCATAATATTTGAGATTAAGTGATTTTTTTAAAGTAAAGTTACTAATCTCCAAATAAAGGAAACTAAGATTTTTCAGTCTTTTTAATTCACATTATAAAAAATCTATTTTTTGGTATCAATTATTTTTTTGCTTTTCCTTACATTGTTTGTGTTAATAAATAAAATTGAATTATTATTATTTTGGAAATTTATTTTTCTTTTATTTTGTCCATAATTGATAAGAATTTTGAATACATTTAAAGCGACCCACCTGAGAGAATCTCAATTCTGTGGAAAGAAAACCTTTTCATTACTGCAAAACATTTAACCGAAGCATTATTTTATGGTAAGGTAAGCAAGTTGTAAGTTAGAATTCTTTATGCACCTATTTGCAATCACATCTTTGTCTGTGTCTGTATCCATTATATTAAATCTCCATATAAATATCGTATCAGTATGTTTGTCCTCTAAATATGTCTGATGTAAGCTTTTAAATTTTAAGAACTTTTTTTAAACTGTTGCTTCACCGCTTCCGATAAGAATCTAAAAAAACATTATGTTAGATAACTATAACATTTTTACCTTATGTGTCTATTCATAAATGGCAGTGTATAATTCTTTTTATTTTTAACGGCACGTGCATGTCTAAGAGAATGTAAGTCAGTTTTTATTGTGTCGTTTTGTAGAAAGTTGCATATATACTTTAGAATATAGTTTTCGGATGTCAGAATTCCATTTCTGAATACAGAGTATTACTGTAATACTCTAATCTTTAATACTAACCCGAGAATAGATTGTTGCGGGACTTCGAGCATATTCAAGTAAGTTCGTAATACTGCACTTCACTGTATTATTCCGTAGTTTAAATGAAATTCTACTAGGATCGTGTGGACATTTTATTCTGTTTAATAACAAGGAACATTGGTAAAATCTTTACAATAAACATCTTACCCTTTTAGAATGGTGTTCACCGCTATTCCTAAATATTTAATTTTATTAGTACATTTGATTTCAGAAGTAAGCAGTGTACTACTGAATGGCACATCATAAGTTTATTTTGTAGTCAATTGAAAGTAACATACTGGAGTGTTATTTAATAAAAAATAGAATTTTGCCTCACGTTGACAGCGGCATTAAAATATTGGAGTGTTATTTTAATATGCCCACGTTCTAGGCAAACCATTAAAATATGAGGTGTAATTTAATAAAATAAAATAATATAACCCCAATATTTTTTCCCAATGGGCTGACTCAGGTTTAATTCGATAGAGCATGAGATAAATGAAATAATAAAATTTTATTGATTCTTATACCTGGAATAAACGAACTTACTACCAAGACACTTGGACTTCCGCAACTGGACAGCAGCAAGCTAAACTCTAGATGTGAAAAGAAAAAGAAATGGATGCTTGCATACACATCAAATAAACACATAGATAAATTGAAAACACAGTCTTTATTTTTATTAATGAAAATAAAAAATAATCTAATTTAAAAAAAGTAAGAGAAAAATTATTTATACAAAACAGTAAAAAGTATAGGAAAATCTTCCTTGAGCTTGCTCAAATGTATAAATTAGTTGTTATTAACCTGACATAGGGCTATAACTGTTCTCCATTTGAGCAAACCGACATCAATCAATGTTATCGATTAAAAGTAGGTATTAGGGCACCTGGCCAGACTCCCACTCTTCCTACTTTTGGCCACGCCTGCTGCGCTCTGATTGGCTATCCCCACTCCTGTAGACACGCCTCCTACTCTCTGATTGGTTACCCCCACTCCTGTAGCTCCTCCACTTGCTTCTGATTGGTCGATAGCGGCCATTTTGGAACGTCGGGCGCCATTTTTACCAAGCCCGCCATTACGGGGATCTGTATTACCGGCAATCTGTGTATCGTCAATAGAGGGCGTCATGAAGGGATCTGTATAACCGGCGGGCTGTGGTACTACTACTAGAGGGCGTCATGAAGAAATCTGTATTACAACCGGATGATGTAGAAGCAACCATTTTATATAACAGCATGTAGCGCGCTAAATTTGCATCTGTACTGAATCTGTCAATTTTAAAATTTGTCATTTTTGCATATGTCATTTTAAAGCTGTCATTTTAAATCTGTCAATTATGCATCTGTCATTTATGCATATGTCATTTTTGCATATGTCATTTTAAAGCTGTCATTTTAAATCTGTCAATTATGCATCTGTCATTTATGCATATGTCATTTTTGCATCTGTCATTTTAAAGCTGTCATTTTAAATCTGTCAATTATGCATCTGTCATTTATGCATATATCATTTTTGCATCTGTCATTTTAAATCTGCCAATTATGCATCTGTCATTTATGCATATGTCATTTTTGCATCTGTCATTTTAAAGCTGTCATTTTAAATCTGTCAATTGTGCATCTGTCATTTAAATCTGTCAATTATGCATCTGTCATTTTTGCGTCTGTCATTTATGCAATGTCATTTTTGCATCTGTCAATTATGCATCTGTCATTTATGCATATGTCATTTTTACATCTGTCATTTTAAATCCGTCATTCTTAAAGTAGCCATCTTGGATTTCCCCAGATTTGAATCTTTCTCCTTCTCGACCTACAAGTTCTGCTACCTTTCTCTCTCTCTTTCTCTCTCTCTCACGCACACACTGTACTCTTTCTACCTTTTCTAGAAGAAATAATAATGCCAGATAGGAATTAAAATTATGTTTCTACTTTTCGTGTACTCTCCCTCGCGGATAACGATCTTGCCCATAACGATCTTTTATATAGTCGCCCTTCTCCCTTAATCATGCTAGTAAATGAAACATCAACGTTTAAATATATTATTTATTTAGCTATCTTTCTCTCTCTCTCTCTCTCTCTCTCTCTCTCTCTCTCTCTCTCGGTAACTTTCGTATATATCCTTCTCTAATCTAGTAACTATGGTTGAGGATCGAAGCCCGTCACGCGGTTTAAATTAACTCAACAAAGGTTCTTACAACGACAACGACAGCTCGATAAAACGTTTAAAATTTTGAATTTGTCATTCTTGAAGTCATCATAATGGATTTCCCGCCCTTGAATTTTATATTTCACATCTGACTAACCACGTGATCAAGACCGCTGTATTCTAATGAAACTTTCTACCCAAAGAGATCATGAAATTTAAAGAAACCAACAATCGTCAATGATATCAACGAGTTTTGCAAGCTCGACTAACCGATATATCTATGTCAGTAGCTACCCTTCGTGAAGGGCTTTCGGATCTCCATGTTAAGAAAATTACGTTAATGAATACACAGGCTCTTGAATCACGTTCAGGGATCGGCCTGGTTTCTAACACTAATATGTATTATTATCAACAACTGAATTAACTATTTAAAAAGAGAAAAAAAACTAATTCTAATGCAGAAAAAATAACTTACCATTTGCGCTTTTTAATACCAGATATCACTTTAAATTAAAACACCTTAACCACCTCTCATCAAGAAGGAATATACACTAATCATCTTTTAAATTTAAAAACGAAAACACGACTATACTGTAGAAGGTACCAAAATAAACTGGAGTTAAATTTTACCTTACCCTCGACGACGACAAAAAGGGAAACACCCTGAGGCAAAATACATTCTTTTAAAAAAGGCACGCTTCGACCTCCAAATCACTAGAAATTTGCGGTTTTATACCTGCTTCGAACTCAAAACAGGTAAGTTTGAATGGTTCTTTTCTGTAAAAATTCTCTCCCTTTTTCATCATCAATATATAATCTTTTGAAACTTCCTTAAAGACAGCTTTTTTTTTGTAAACTTGAAATCGAGATAATTATCAGATTAAAATGCATCACTATACCCCAAAAAGGTCGGACTGACTACCTGTGGCACGATAACAGGTACGAATCCTCGAACATTTAAGATGTACAGTAAAAACAAAAGAGTATGGTTGATGGTTAGGTTTTAACTTATTTCCTTTCCAAATCAAAATACTTAGATTTTCACATAAAATCTTTAGGGCGGTCTGTCACTTTTCGTTTTTAATAAACAAAAATTTGTTCCGACACTTTCCTCTTTTCCCCTTAATTTTAATATTACAGGAATCTAATAAACAACTAACCTATTTCGAGGGGCAATAAGTCAATCACACAGGTCTCGTCATCATAACAATAATTAGTTATAAAATGTGGTCAATTCCCAGTAAATCTAGAGATTATAAGAGTAACAAAATATTTAAATAAATGCAAATTTTTATGATTATGGAGTTCCACAAAGTAAGGCTGGAGACAGTAAACGCCATTGATGTATTAGTTTTAGACACGTACAATACGTACGGGAAATAGACAATTAGTAATTACCATTTCACTTTATTCAATAAACACTTAACGTTGTCATGCTATAATAACATTAGAATTTCATGTACATGAGATAGAAGGTTCAAATTTATAAAAAGAAAGTTAAAAATTTATTCAGTAAAAACTTAACGTTGTCGTACAATAATAACATTAGAATTTTACGTACATGAGATAAAAGGTTCGAATTTATAATAAGAAACTTACCTAATGTGTTACACCGCTGTAAATATGCACTACGCGCAATTTTAAACAAAAAACTCTATACGTTAAGCACACGCACGCAGTAAATATGATCAACTCAATTAACACCAAAACATACAAATAGTATAATTTAAAACAATAAACCACGACCCGAACAAAATAACCACTCAATGTAAACACACCTATCTGGTGCCAACTAATAATGAGGCTTCACTATTATAACCACCCCTTTTATACGAGACCATATGCAAGTTCTGACAAGTCAAAATTCTTGCATATCGATATCTCAGTTATCTGGTTATCCGTTCGAAATTATGGGTTGTTTGGAGATTTTATACCTGAACAAAAAAAAAGCTTATTATACCTAATTGACATATCCTCTTTTGTTATTGATTAAACAGATCTAGAGCTCTCGTCTTAAAATGTATTACGCCATAAATTAAAACATCCCTTTTGTATGTACTATCACCAAATATTTAAATTCATCTTGAAATTACAAAATGTATCACTATTTTTAAAAAGGAGTAAAACCATTTTCTCATAAAAAATTATAACGGTGATAAAAAATCCAATCTCTCTCTCTCTCTTTACAGGTAATTGAAAAATAGTTTCAAAATATGAAATGAAAGTTTCTTATTATAAATTCGAACCTTTTATCTCATGTACGTAAAATTCTAATGTTATTATAGCACGACAACGTTAAGTTTTTACTGAATAAAGTGAAATGGCAATTACTAATTTTCTATTTCCCTTTGTACGTATCTAAAGCTAATACGTTAATAGCGTTTACTGTCTCCAGCCTTACTTTGTGGAACTTCATAATCATAAAAACTTGCATTTATTTATGTCAATATCATTGATACATAGTAGATGTTTTTCCATATTCCAATATTTATCCAATTCTTTCATATCTTCTTGTGTATAGTAAAACCGTTTAGAAATTTTAATGACAGATGCATAATTGACAGATTTAAAATGACAGCTTTAAAATGACAGATGCAAAAATGACATATGCATAAATGACAGATGCATAATTGACAGATTTAAAATGACAGCTTTAAAATGACAGATGCAAAAATGACAAATTTTAAAATTGACAGATTTAGTACAGATTCAAATTTAGCGCGCCACATGCTATGATATAAAATGATTGCCTCTACATCGTACCGGTGGTAATACAGATTTCTTCATGACGCCCTCTATTGACGATACACATATTGCCGGTAATACAGATCCCCGTAATGGCGGGCGTGGTAAAAATGGCGCCCGACGTTCCAAAATGGCCGCTATCGACCAATCAGAAGCAAGAGGAGGAGCTACAGGAGTGGGGGTAAGCAATAAGAGAGCAGGAGGCGTGTCTACAGGAGTGGGGGTAGCCAGTCAGAGCGCAGCAGGCGTGGCCAAAAGTAGGAAGAGTGGGAGTCTGGCCAGGTGCCCTACTACCTACTATTAAAAATATTTACAATTGTTAAAATAAATTTAACTTATGACAATTAAATTTTAATAAACAAATTTAAATTGTTCTATTTGGTAAAATTTTATTCTTGAAAAACTTTTAAAGTGAGAAAAATGAATTCTGAATTTATTCAGATTGTCTTGATAATTTTGTTAATTGAAAAATTTAATCAAAACCTTTTATTTTGACCAGCCTTGTATATATAAAGTACGTCGAGATCCACTTCAATCTTATTTAAATTGGTAGCACTGCATTTCAATCTGCCAGATGATTTTATAATGTAAATGCGTCGATTATCCAAATCAATATTGGAAACAAAATTTTTCTTGAATTTATTTTGAAAATAAATCATTCACAATTCCATACAATTGTTGAATAACAAATATAAATCTTCTTTAATTTAAAATGTTCAGGTAAATATTCTTTATAATTTGTTGGATTTTCGTTTGTTGATGTACAAACATATGGTTGTCAGCGTCTTATCGACTCAAATTATTAATTTTTTCTGGCTTTTGTATACGATTTAGCAAAACAATTGCCGGCTACGTCAGATTTTCGAAAAACAATATCAACACGCTATGTTTATTACGTCGCTTCACCAAGACAGCTGTTTGTGATTAACACTTATCTTAAATCTAAAAAGATAGAATTGTAGCTGGCAAAATAACTATGAAAACAACATAAGACACTTATAGTCTAAAATTGATAATAATAACTGAGAAAATTAACAAAAACGATTGACGATGAAGAAATCTCATTAAACTTAATTACATGGATACACAAAATCTGCAGCTCAATCCTTTACAAATAACGAATACATCACTACACTAGGTAACTGATACATATAAAATTTACATAAGAAATTATTTACAATAGAAGAAAAATTCAAATTAAAATCTGTTTTTTACGATTTATGAGCAATGATGCTATACAACCTCCTACACCAATCTCAACATAATTGAAATTAAATTATAGTTAAACTTGTCCAGCATACAGTCCTCCAAGTGCTTGTCTTCAAACAACGGTGGAGAATGATATATTAAAAACAATATTTGGAAAAAACTAAGCATACCAGCAAAGCCGAAACCTTCATTAGAATAAATGCTCTTTATTAGTATTCAAGAGATTGTAAGTTTAATTGTGCTAAAGTAGTCATTACAATATTGACCTAATTTACATATTTTTAGTTAAATATGATTCCGAAACTGAATCAGTCGCATGGGAAACAGAAAGAATTTCTCTACGTTATCCATCGTTGAACTCAAATCTAATCAAGAAAATTAAATCTTCCAGACAAATGAAAAAAACATCCTAACATAGACATGGGTTGCATAAAACATGTATTATTATGAAAACAATATAAATGATTGATATCCTTTTTATAATTTAGACTTTTTATATAAACATTTAGGTTACGTCTGCATGAAATTTATCCTTCTTTAAGTTGATAAATCTATCTATGACCTAACATGTAGCTTTTAGATTAAATAAACCCAACATCCTAGCATGTCAAGAAGATATAGAAGGTCACTAAGAAATTCAAACAACGCGGCATATTGCGAACACTGTTTTCAGCCTAATGTATAGAATATTCCATAATACAAAAAATACAGAAGGTATTCTTACTAAGTAAATAGCACATAATCAGCAGAAGAGTTATTTAACAAACATAAAACTAAAAAAAAACCTGAAATTGATCAAGAAGTAAGTTCAGAAGTACAAGTTACAGATGGGGTGCCGCAGGGGACTGTGTTAGGGCCTCTGTTACCGGATGGTACCGTGTATTATTTTTAATTAATATAACTGATGTGTATAAAAAAGTAAAATTTATACAGACCTAACCACTTTGAAACATTGGTTTGGCAGTATTGAGATGATATGAATTCCTCTGATTGAAAATTTATTGGACGATTTGATCGTAAACACAAATATAATTATTTCATGCAATAAAATAAAATAAAGGATAGACATGCTAGGATGTTAGGTTTATTTAAACTAAAAGCTACCAGGCTCTACCAACACTGTGTGTTGATAGCATCAGCACTGTATATTACGAGGTTGGCGTTTGGTATTGCTACACTATGACTAAACTGGTTTCAGGGTCCGTCCCTTAGTTTGGGTGCTGGCTCAGAACGGGGCTAAATTGCAGGACGCGAGTCGATACTAGTAAAGTCTATCCCGGCGACGACCCAGATCGCTGTCTAAATGGAGACTGTATTGCCAGATGCTTGTCCCTGGTTAGTCGCATTGGATGGATGGATGATGTCGATGGATGACACGAGGGAAACCTTGCGATTGATTAGTAGTTTGAGTCACTTCGGTGACTTAAGATCTATAGGTATGGCCGATCACAGGATGGTTATTAAGAGTGCAGACGGGCTCTAACGGGGCTCGCCAAGCCTTAATATGGTACGGGTGGCTAAATTCTAGAATATCTTGGGCAGACCCTGTTTCAAAGTCTCAGTCGCACTTGAGGTTGGACTTGTCCGGGCAGTGAAAATCCGCTTGCTGGACTAGGGGTGATGGGGCTCCATCGGAGATGAATTCCGACGAGTGAGCACGTTAATAGCTCCGAAATTAGCCTGGAGAACTAACACAGGGTGGATAGGCAACCTCGCTGGTAGTTCTTACAAATGTAACTGAGGCGCTAATTGAGCGTAATTCAATTTGTTGCTCCCTAAGGGGGACCACGTTCGTAAACTAACGAAGGTGGGCCACGTTAAATAAAACTTTGGATATCTGTATACTTGCACTTATCTCTTAATTAACTAATTAATTAGCAAATGGATTAGTAATTTTTGTTTTTTATGCGAGTAAAATCGGTTGTTAGTTACTAACAATAAGTTGTTGTCTTTAGGAGTTATTTAAAATTCTTCTAAGGCGTTTGTCCAGGCTAATAGAACGATAGAGTTCATAGTAAATGCAATTTAATAAGATCTCGTTTAATTTTGTTAATTAGAGACAAATTGAAAATGTGTAGGTGTAAGTTCTTTATGTTTATTTTTATTAATAAAGTTAACAATAGAAAGTTAAATATGTATTTCAGTCTTTTCATTCCAAATACGTACAAACTTCAAACAGATTGTTATACAATAGCAATTAAAAAGCAATTAAAACTGTGGTTGGAAACTGGCGTGATTCATCAAAATAAAATTTTGTTGTATTGTACTACTTTATTTTACATTACCCACTGTAGAGCTGTCGTTAGTTGTTACGGTTTGCTATTTGGTTATTTACATGATAAACATCTTACATAAGCAAGGAGGAATTGAATTTACCTTTTATGGTTAATGAGTTGTAGTTCCCTCGATTTTGATGGACCTTTGGCAATTTATATAATCACATTTTCTAATATTTTATCATTCACGTTGATAATGATTAGGATAGGTATATATTTATACAAAAGCGTGCATTAGTAAATCATTTTTCAGCTAATATAAAAATTATGGTTGTTTACACGTCAATATTAATTAAAATTTGAATTATGTACGTACGATTACTTTAATAGGAGGAAAATTAGGTGTATATACTAACTGCTGTATATATTTAATATTGACTGTAATTATTTTTTTCTATACATAATTCAATAAATGTAAGAAATTATTTTAATAACAAAATTATATATTTAGAAAAATAAATTATTGCCAAGAGATAACAAGTTCGTAAATACGCGTATTTGTTCAGTATGGGAGAATAGTCCTACTTTTGCTTGAACGCACGGCTATCCCTATTTCCATGCTGTAATTTTTATTTTTACGGTAGCTTCCGTTATCTTTCCCGTTTGGATTTCTTCTTATCATCCGGAATATACTCATTTCCTTGAGGTTTATTTTCCTCACCTTCTTTTTAGAAATGTGACGTTACAAAAGTATTCGCTTTATGAGAAGAAGATAAAAAGATAAATTCTTATTTTTAACAGATGCTTTATACGGGAAGATTATTTTATAATTTGTGTTTATTTAATAATTCTAACTAAAATATCTTAGATTTGTATGTAAGCCAAAGCAAAATTAATTAATTTAAAATGCATATTTTTTTCTTTAGACTTACCCGAATAATCCAGTTCTTTCTCCTTTAAAATTGCCCATAGTTTTGTTTTTTCGAATAATTATTCGTTCGGATTAAAATTTATTTTCTAAAACCAGGATAATGTAAAACATTTTATGTCAGCATATGATTGATTCCTTTTCGCAATATTTTCTAGTGTAAAATATTTTGTTTAAAACTTTACCGTGAGATGCAATAGTAAAAGTTCTCCTTTCAAATTGTAGACTTATTTTCATGTTCTTTCTCTCTTATCGCCACATACTGTATAGCTAGCTCACTTGTGACGGTTTATGGCAAACTGACGTGCAACAAAATTGTATTTCTGCGTTTAATTTTTGCAGTGCAGCAGAAGATTTTTCTGTTAGAATCCAATATAATTTCTATAACATTTTTAAAGAAAACAAATTTGAAATTAAACCAGAAGCTTAACTAACAATAATATGAGTTTGTTTTGTTTTAGGCCGAGGACTCGGAATCATCTTTTACATATTTAACATATTTCGACATATTACTATGATCATGTGTTGACGTTACATTAGAATTTCACTTCCAGTAAGGAATTTTAATGTGTCAAATATCGAATTCTCATAGGCCCTACGGCGTTAATTTTTTCTCTGCAATGAAATAGAATTGATCTGTCGGATCGAGCCTGCCACCCTTGTATAATTAGGTAAACATACAAAACACTAATCTGCCAAGACTGATCATTAACAATAGCTTTTATTTTAGAAGAATTTGTTCGCCTGAGATATACTTTTTTAGAATATTTTTTGGGCGAGAATAATAAAGTATAGAGAATTATAAAGAATCTAGAGAGAATAGGAAAATGTTTGCTATTAAGACTAGAACATGAGCTGAATCTCCGTTATAAATGGACTTAAGAAATTTAATACAAACGTATTTGAGCTTATTAAGGTTACGTAAATAATATTCGTGTATGAGGAAGCGTAATATACCTATATTTCACTTCGTAAGGGTTTGTGTAAAACCCCAGCACTGCAGATGCATAAAAGGGAATCGACTTAGGTACACTGTAAAAAATGAGTTGAAATTTACCTTGGGAAAGAGTTAACTTTCCTCTCTTATTTGCGGTAGTTTTACTATAAAATTTAACTTTACCTATACGTTAATAGTTGTTTTACTATTTGTGGTAAAATGTTCTTTAATTGTGTAAAATTACACAAATATAAGTAATTCTACTACATTTAACTGGTTAAAATCACTATCCATAATATAAATTCACATAACTCAGAAAATTTTTGAACCCATTATGAACAGTCGAAATACGGCTTATGGGGAATGGTCGGAAAGGTGTGTACCATTCTTTTATGATTTCTTGTTACAGGTTTCGCAATCGGCGAGGCGTACCCTATCGATATCGAACGAAGTGTTCATTGCTCATTAATATTTTGTTCTTCGTTGTAGTGTAGTGCGGATTTATTAAAGGCATATATACACGTCTGACCCAAGATGGGAAGAATTTTATTTTATAGTAGAAGTTAAAAAATAATAATCGGTAAGTACCTATATGTTAAAATTACAAATTTAAACCAATAAAATAAAAATATTTAATTTAATGTTTTTCTAGGATGAATCAAAAATTGAAGAATTCGAAATAAACTAGCATAACTGCAATGGTACTCGTGTATAATTGTTTATATAATTTATATTTTTTTAATTTTCTAGGTGGAATCGAAACTTTATCTGAATGTCTTTGAGAGACCAAATATTTCCGAAAGCCCCTGAAAAGAAGTTCTGTTAATGTCTTATATTTTATATAAGTACTTACGTTCAATAAAAATTACTTTGATTTTATTTTGTTTCATATAATTCATTTACCTAATAATATTCAGAGGAACGATTGAATTTGCAAGTACTTCGCAAGTCATCGTTACATTCAAGAAGTATTTTCACATTTGTATTTTAACCCTGAAAAGTACTATTGCCATGAAATATTAACTTTGTCATGTAACTTTACACAGGTGTTTTCATGTTAAAATGTAAAAGTACATTGAGGTTGTAATTTTAATCTGTAAATTTATTTATAAAAGGAAACATTACAATGCAAATTTAACCTAATGTTGAAATTTTCCACTTCCTATGAAAATTACACTTTGAAGTAAATTTACCCCAAAAAATTGAGGTAACATAGTTGCCTCCATTTTTTAGGGTAAATTTACCGGTAATTTTTTAGAGTGTATGCAGGTTTACTTTAGTTGATTAATTTTCCAAGCAAATGTTTGGTCTTCACCGTAAGCTTAACTAATAATATTTATTTTGCCTTGTTTTAATTTGAGTGGTGGAACAACTTTCGTACCTCATGGAACGGATTACAATACGGCAAAATGTTTATAGGGTAGAATGTTTCTACATATGTTAAAATATTTAAGTACAGTACTAAAGTTTTTTATAAAACGTTAAAGCAAAACATTTATGTCAATTTGAAAGATATCTGAATTTTTATTGGGACAGCTTTGGATATCATTAATATATATGTATTAACTATTAAAGTTCGCATTGCTAAAAGAAAGATGAACATTTTCGATTGCGGTGGGGGGGTTGCTTTAGAGTTAATTCATACACGTTCCGCGGCGGGCGGGTTCGCCCTGAAAGCAGCCGCGTAAATTCTTCGAGAAGCGAATCTATCTCGTAACTTGTTCAGTGTAATTCAGAAATTCAGAAAGGGAACTACATATTCGCAGTTTTGTATTACAGAGTTTAATGAACATTATATACGACAATTACTATTGCTCGTGCAATATAGTAATAAAATAAATAAATAATAAAAACGTAGGTACATATTGATATATTATATTTCTTGTGTTGTGCCTATAAGAAAAAGCACCACATTCTGGGGTAAATAAAAAGAAACATTTTGAGAAAAGCCTCACGTTGTGGAGACATATGATAATTTATACTATATGAATGGTTAAATAAAAATTTATAATTTTGGGAAGATTCCAAATACAGTAAAAACTGTAAATCTGACCACCTGTTTAAACTGACCCTCTGGTCATATTTACCACTTTTTCCAGTCCCTGCAAAAATCCCATTATTTTAATGTAATTTATACTGTATAAACTGACCACTTCTCTTTTGTGACCACTGACCACATTTACCTCGAATATTTGTTAAAAAATGTTTGTGTAATTTGACCGTTAGCCAAGCGATTACTTATAACAGTTAGAACTAATCTTCTAAAAGTTTAAGTAGGCATGTACATGTAAATTGCATTCAAAGAATTTCTAAGAATGCATCATAATTCCTTAATAGTTACCAGTTGGGTTCAGGTATTTCCAAGTTTTAAGACTTATTTCTGCTTCTGAGAAATTCATTAGCTGTAAACTTTCACATTAGTAACCCTTGGATAGTTTTAAAATTGTTTTATAAAATCAGTCTTGTTTCATCTGTTGATTAAAACCATTGTGTTAATTAGTGCGATCAAGATGACTTCAAAAAAGTTTACAAATAACTAAATTTACAAGAAAAACAAAAGGTGTTATAGTTTTTAAAAAACCACAGTGAAAGAAAAACAGCGGAACATTTTCGTATTAGCAAAACAACAGTAAATAATATTTAAAAAAACGAAATTAGAATATCAACAACGTTACGAAGAAGATGCTTTAGTCTCCTTCAGAAAAAGACATTCAACAGAATTTGAAGTGGTTAATTGATTAACTTTAAAATGGTTTTTAAAAATGCGCAGTGTAACTGCAAGACTTTTCTGGACAAATGTTACAAGAAGTAGCTTAAGTAGTAAAATTTGCTCAGCAGTCAAATTTGCCTAATTTTAAAGCATCGTCGGATTGGCTTGAATCATTTAAGAAACGAAACAATATTTCCCAGAAAAGTTTAGTTGGCGATGCAAATGAAATTGATCCTGCAACAGTAAGTGATTTTCGTATTCGTTTTACAGAGTTTGAAAAAGGCTTTAAATCAGAGGATATCTTTAATGCTGACGAGTGTGGGCTGTTTTGGGCAAATTGTAGTGTATAAAGAATTCACACTTTTACAAAGTGACCACCTGCTTAAATTGACCATTTTGAGTCAGTCCCAAAGGTGCTCACTTTAGGCAGTTTCTACTGTATTTCAATTACAGGAATGAAAGATAACAGGTTAAATTTGAAATTGATTTAGAACTAGTGTTACTCATTAACACATAAAACAGACACCCGACAAAAACACAATGGAGATATACACAAAGCAAAACCACCTACCTTCAACATCGAAGAAAAATTCATTAGCTAAATATTTTCTTTAATTGGAAAGCAAGTTCCAAAATTAAGTGAGACTCTTTCAGGCGGGTCGCTACAAGTAGAGCACTACTTAAATACAGCTGCAAAATATTGTTAACAGACCACATATAAACAAATAAAATAAAAAAGTTTAAAGTTTATAAAAAAAATTTTACTGTATTTATTTATCATCACGCATCCAAAAAGAAAAATCAAATAAAATTTTTAACAAAATTCTCATAATTAAATTTTAAACAACAAACAATTAAATCTAGATACCAACTAAAATTAACTAAAATAAAAGAAAATAATTAATAATAATAATAATTTCTACAACCCATAACCTGAAACCAGGCCCCAGAAGCTACAAGCTTGTGCAGGAGGGAGGGGGCGATTATTATTATTACGTAGGCCCAACGTGCGGCTGCAGCCGACTTACAAATAGAACAGCACAAATCCCACATTTGTGTCACAGCTAACGAAAACTGCAGAAAACCTTAACCAGATCTGCCGGCAACAGGAGTCGAACCTGGCCCGCTTGGGTGAAAGTCCAGCACGCTGGACATTGCACTACCAAGGCTGTAATGGCTGTAAGGTCAAATGAATTAAAAGACAGTTTAATTCTCTTTGTCTTATCAACTTCTCTTTCCTTCATTAATTTGGCGCCTTTTAATAAATTACCGACCTGTATTAGTAGATCTCTGTAAAAACTGTGAATGCTAGTGCTGTCAACAGAATGAAAACAAGATGTTTGATGTGTACCAAGATCTCCTCTCCCCTGCAGTTTAATTTTGTAATATTGTATAATTTTATAATATTAACAACAGGTGTTTTCTCTTCCATAAGGTAAATCCAATTATAAATTATACAGTGAAAAACCTTTATATATCCACAAAGTTCCATTCACCAATGATATAAACTATTAATAACACCTGGTAAAAATTTCTTTTCCAAAAATAAATTAAGTCATTAACAAATTTCACATCACTGTTTAAATAATTAATTTAAATTGTTTATTATTATTAACACTCACTAACTTAAAAGCAATTTTATAATTGACAAAACACTTTACGTAACAAAATTATAACCTCAAATTCTTACACATGTCATTGATTACAAATTTTCCCGCTTAACTTTAAAATTTTTCTAAATTTGCTCCGTGAACATACACACTGGAAGTAACCAGATTGTGATTTTCTTTTATATCTTTTGAAAAAACAAAAGTATAATCTGTCACTTATTTGGTGAAATTCACTAGAAACAATTGAATTCATTAACCAATTTTTTTTTTACCAAATAATTATTTATAAATATTAATAATTGACAAAACTAACATGTAATTTATGTAATTTAGAAAGCGGAAATAATTGTGAAGTTTGATTTGATACAGAAAGTTCAGAGGTCAATAATAACAGTCCTATGTTCTTCCAGCAGCAACGTTAATGCAAGAAGGTTTTTGGTGTTGTTTAAATATAGGCCATTAAGTGTTATAGTGTCTTCTTGGATTAATTTGAAGTCGTACATAAATCATTTTGTTAAACGATTATCCTCGAATTTCAAAAGAACACTAACGTCTTGAATTATGTTCTTTATTAACGTAGTATTAAACTGTATTTTGGAAAAGGATTCCTAATTAAATTTACTGTTTAATACTTTTTGAATTTGTTTGCATTTCAAACAATAAGAAAATGCGCATATTTGTTAGACCTTAGATTGGCACTTTATTTGCAACTATTGACATTGATGAACTTAATCTAATAAGTAAAAATTAAAAGTAAACAAAACAACCATCTGCTGTATATAGGCTCAACAAATTGTTTGTAGTCAATCCTTTCAAAAACATGAACCAGACAATAATAATAATAACAAAAAATTTGGGTGACGCACTATGTAGTGTGGTTCATCTGGTCTGAGAAATCAGCAAACCTTGATGATTAACACCCACTACACCTGAGAATAACTTGAAGTAGTCTCAGAAAGAGCTACATTGCGTAAGTAGTGTTTTTTATGCTTTTATTTCTTTATAAGAATTTGATGACTATTTGTAGGGCTTGAGTTTCTTCGGGAGATTTTTAATGTTAAACATTGATTAAATCTTTATGAAACAACCTCAGAGTGTTATATTCCATTTTAACGTCATATTACGGTGTACTGAATATTTAAAACCTTAGTGAACCAAGCTGCTAATATCCCAACCCTCTTGCCTTAATCCGTTTATAAAGTAAGTAAAAAGAAAGTTAACAATTACAGGGACCATAGCAACTGTGATTCCAATTTCCAACTGTAGATTGCAGAAATGGCAAGAACAACATCGTAAGGTTTCAACTGCCTAACAATCTAAAAACCTAAGAGAAGGATTAACAAATGTTCAGTTTCGAAGTGGCGGTGGCAGTTTCTTCAAGACTATTAAATTTTATCAAAATCGATCAAATGATCCTGTCGCTTCGGGTGCGGCGAATTTATTCCCATCCAAAGCAATTGAGGAACTGATACCATTAATAGCTTGGTACAAGGTCTAAGGTTCCACCAAGTTTCATCCAGACATATCTTCAAAGGATGCGAAGTGTGGCATGTTCAACCCCATCTAGGAAGGGTTAGGGGAGGGGTTACGCACAGACTACCGATTCTTATTTTACTTGATAAATTCTAGGAATAACCTTTTTCCACCGGTAAAAAGGTATTTATTTTAAGCTCTTTTTCTTTATAAGCAGTATTGTATTATAGAAAGGCAATTTATTTTTTATTTTAATTTTTAACGAAACTGCGCCCACGGAACAATACAAATGTTAGCTTAAAATATTTTCTCATTCTTCTATATAACAGTTTCTGATATCTTCCTAGCATTTTAAGTAGTAGTAAACCGTGGCGGTGTAATTGAAAATGGGGGAACGGTTTGAATATTTATGTCTACAATTATATCCGCACGAAATATAGAACTTTATACTTAAATAACTACACGTTTGAATTTCCCAGAATGAGCAATTTCTAAATAGAACAGTTAGACATTGTTTAAGGTTCCTACTGCACGAAATTGAAAATTAAGTTACTGTAAAACGTCTTATCCTAACGTTCTTCCTTCAATTTATTATCAAAAAACATAAGAAAGGCATTCACTCATTTGCTTTTTCATTTCATTCTTTCTTTCTTATATAGAAAATAAACAAAGAAATCGAAATCACAACCGAAGGCAATTCTTTTCTTTAAATTGGAATTTTCAAACTTATTAGTAGATCCTTCTTTATACGAACTTCCTGTTTTATTTTGGATGCGATCTGGATCAGAATATTTTTTATGCATTTCAATTTCAAATAGCGTTTAGATTTTATTCTCCAAATCTTGCTTTCAAAAAATTTCCCATTCAATGTATTGCAAAAAAATCTGCTTTTTCAAGCAATGGGTTTTTAAGCATCCCAAGCTAGGCTTGTTTAAACTACCTCAGTTAAAGGTCAAGGCTTACAAGGTTAATTAAAGTAAACTAATAATTACAAATAATGAAATAAATAAAGATTATTAAAAGTTTCACAGTTTTATTAAAATATACCTGACAATATTGTTTCGACAGCTATGCTGTCATTATCAAAGATAATATAATTATAAACAAACACGTCGCTAAGGTAGATACAAAATAGGTAACTAGATAAAAATAATAAAAAAATAAAAAAATAATAAAAATCATAATTAAACATCTAATACTTCCAGTAATGGAGAATTACTGAGTTCAAGTTGTTCATTCATTAAAGGTACCCTGAGTTTGTGTTTGTATATCTCAAAGGCTTTTAAAATTGTGTAATTTTGTTCTAAAAGGTGTTTGGCGTAATTCGATTTTTCAGGATGTTTATTTTTGTAATGACGTACGTGTTCTTTATATCTTATGTCAAAATTTCGAAGTGTTTGTCCAACATATACCGAACTACAAAAAGAACAATTTAAACGGTAAATGCCCGATTTAAAATAAGGCTGGAAACAATAAACAAAAATTACAAATAATAATCAAAATTTGTTAATTTCATTGGATTTCCAATAGTTGCTGAAGTAAATAGAAGTTCTACCTGTGTTTTTACTCATAGTCTTTTAGTTATGTAATATTATTTTGAAATTGTATCTGACTCATAAAGATTAATTTTGTTAAATAAATAAATTAACAAACGTAAATATTATAATTATGGTAATTATCATCAGTATCGTACAATCAATTTTCACGCACGTGAACACCTGAAATGTAAAGAGATGGAATCTAATCCTGCAACAAACAAATATTAGAGATGATGACATTTATTTCTTGCAGGTAGGTGTTTAACTCCTACGATCTAACGTTAATTATTTTTACTAACTATTATTTTTCCGTTAATCAGTTTCTTCAGTCGTGAAAGGAAATCTTTGGAAACGCCCTTCCATAATTCTGCTTTATTGTTTTTTGCTTTTGCTATATTAGTAAATGGTTCACTTTTATGGAATTAATATTTGCTTAATTAACAATACAATCTATTTACTTTGAATTTATATACAGCCCTTTTATATGGTTAAACTCGGACTGGAAATTGCGTTAATAAAAATTACATTATCGAATGAATGAGTAATTTTGGCGCATACAACGGTGGTGTCACGCATCTCGTCGCGACGAATAAGGAATTAACTACATCATAAATATTAAACTGATAAGACTGCAAAAACTCCTGGCATTTCAAGCGCCCTTTCTTTATATACAGGGTGTAACCATGGCATCTGAAAACCTTTTAAGGTATAAAAGATAAGTATAGGATCATTTCACGTCAGTTCAACCAAGCCATGACACCCATCATCTCAGATTTTAAATAAACTTGGTATTGTAATGCGTTTTTATTTATTATGAAATAATATACCTTTTAAATATTTAAAAGAAACATATTAACCTCAGGGTCGATTTAAATAAATGTAATAATAAATGTAATTGGTTACTTATACACCGTTTAGTCTAACTTTACGTTCACGTCATAAATATAAAAGTAATGACGTAGTAGTACAATCAACTGTGCAAATAATAACATTCAAAATGTAATTTTATGAAGTAAGATTATTTGCTTTATCGAAAATAATAAAACTTAATTTTCATATTTAGGCCAGTAAAATTAGACCCGATATGGACCGTTGGAGGAAATAGATGTTGGAGAGCGGGAGATCGTTTCGATCGCTTCGTTTGACGTCAAATATAAGTATCCTAGGTTTGCACGGTCCCTCTACTCGAGCTTACCTAAGAGCATCAAAAGAACACGAAATCTTCGGTCCTTTTTTAGTTTTTCGCTTTTAACTCCAAAGCGGTGATTTCCAGCGAAAACGTCACTATTACAAGAATTAAAGAGCATTAAATTCTGCGTCGGATAAGTATCCAACACTTTAAATTCGGTCCAGTGGTAAGGTCGAAATCGACGGCCGAGAAACAACAATTCTACAAATTTTTGATTTTTCGTCAGACCGGACGCCCAGAGGCTTTCCGTGTAAAAAAACCCGTTGGACTCATTCTGATTGTTAATATAAGTCGAGAAATATCTAAGCTTTGATATTATAGAGGTTTCCGCATTAAATTATGGCCATTTTTTGTCATCCCCCATCATAGTAATTAGGATCAATCCATATGAAGTCGTGCAGTACTGGTCGCTCGATGATTTCGAAAAAAGAAAATTTTTTGTGTTATCACCCCTAAGTATTGGTAGATCAAAACCACTGTCATTTTATTTTTATTCCATTTGATTGAAATAGTATGACAGCCATATTTGTCATTGTGTGATTTTGTTCTAAAAGGTGTTTGGCGTAATTAGATTTTTCAGGATGTTTATTTTTGTAATGACGTACGTGTTCTTTATATCTTATGTAAAAATTTCGAAGTGTTTGTCCAATATATACCGAACTACAAAAAGAACAATTTAAACGGTAAATGTCCGATTTCATGATATCATGTATTCTGCCTTTAGCATTAAATAAAAATGAAAAAGTGTTATTTTTTTGCTGTTTTTTCTTAGTATATGTGCAATTTTTTCTGATATTTTGCCAAAATATGGTATAGATATGTAATTTGTGTCTTCTGTTTGATTGTCAATGGGATATATTCTTTTGATAGCTAACCTATAATCCTTTTGTTTAATTAAAGTGTCAATCATGTTCGGATTGTAATGATTTGCATGTGCTAGTTGTTTAATGGTTGATATCTCTTTGCTAAAATCTGATTTTGTTAGTGGAATAGTTAAAGCTCTGTGTACTAATGATCTGTAGACTGCTATTTTATGTGTATTATGGTGACAAGATTCATTTGGTATTGTTATGTCTGTTTGTGTTGGTTTTTTGTATATGGAAAATTCAAATAGATTGTCTGCGTTAATCTTGATATTTAAGTCCAGAAACAATATTGTCAGGTTGTATTATAATAAAACTGTGAAACTTTTACTAATCTTTAAATACACAATTATTTCAACAAAAAAACAGATTGGTATACCTGTGTATGCGACACGCTGTATTGTCAAATTTATTTCGGGTGTGTTTTCTGAGTTTGGTTTACGATTGTTATTTTGTGTTTAGTACTGTGTTTAATAATTTTCCCTGTTTCTATTATTTGTTTACTTCAAGATGCCCAAAGTGTTGTGTAAAAGATCAAGATTATTAGTTAAGACATTAATAATTTATTTTGAACGGTCCCCCCCATTTGATTGAATTGCAGGAAAGAAAAGTTAGTTTGTTTTTATTTTTCTGTTAGAAACATTAACTATACATAATTCTAGAGAGTTTCTCAAGCACTAAGAATATGTCTATGTCTTACGAGTGTATCCAACATTTCATCGACGGAAGAAGTTTCCAGTCCAAAGAGGAAACGAAATTGAAAAAGATCGTTAACTACAGACGTTGATCCTCTGTAGGGGCAAATATGCGTAATGAAATTTATGAAATGTATAAGAACAGTAAGTACCTGACTTATGTGTGTGGCTGTGCTCTCCAATTAATATACCACATTTGGTTACAGGACAACATGTACCACTGAATATTTTGTCAAAAAATTGAAATCCAAGTTCATGTATGAAGGAAGTAGAAGTTCTTTATCCATTGTCTTACGACAAATTGGATTCGTATACTATAAGAATGACCATCGAATGATAGGGGGATGGATGGGAATGAACCAAGTAATATTGTTCATAAGAGAATAATTCTTTTAAAAACGTACACTGAAAATATGCAGCAGAGGTGTTGGACCAAACAAGGAATATCCAATTCCATATGGCAACAGCGCATGGTCTGACGTCATAATTTAGTAATGACGTGAACGTAAAACTATACTAACGTATATCTTTATTATTTGTATGATTGATATGAGACTCTAATTTAATCATTCAATCTTGGGACCTTTACCGAATGATCCTTTTTATCAAGCAATTAGAAAAGCATTACTCTTCTATCACGGTCCATGGATCTCCTCAAGTAAAGTATGCTTAATAATGATTATTATTTACATTATAGACAATTGACATTGACGTAAATATCTACAACTGTCGTGTTTGACAGTTACAAAATAATCCGTCATTTTACTATCAAGTGAATATAGCATACAAATAGATTTGTCTAACTCTTTATTTAATAATTTTATTTTTAGGATATTCTTTGAAAAGGACTCTTACTCTGCCAACTTACAAATATGGTATCCCTCAAATAAGTCTTCAAGGTATGTTTACTCTTTAACCAATCATTCAAATGTTTCTTCTTATTTAAAAAAATTAGATCTTGTTCTTTTTCAAACACCTACACTTTCACTACACCCTCACTTATCTCTGTTGGATTATTTCTCCTTTATTTTCTATGACAGGCTATTTTCATCCACAGATCTTCCGTATTGACGTGTATACTACAATTCTCTACTCTACCACTTGATATCCCTCGTCAATGGATCACGATGACAGATCTGTATTGGCTTTGATTTGTATACCAATCTCCTCCGGAATGCTCTGACGATGCTGGATCTGCAAACCTATCTCTTCCGGATGCTCTGAAGATACTGAGTCTGCAGGAAATTTTTAGTTTTCATCTATCAGGTAAGTAACCTCACTGGTTCTCTTGAATGGATTAATGTTTATTATTTTCTTTCACAGGACTCTATTAAAGATAAGGACTGTTCAACACCTCGATTTGGCTAAAATCCTATCATGTGAATGATCCTACTTATGGAATCTATCAGGGGTTCTGTTTTGTTTAATTATATTAATTTTCTTTCATCTGCTTCCTATTTTATCTTTATTTTCTATGCTCCTCTTTTCTTCTGGTAATACCAACTTATTTCTTCCAAACTTCCTTCACCTCCTATTTTTACACTCCTCGCCTCTCTCCATCATCCAGAGGAACCACCTTTTCATTTATTTTATGTTTTTCCTTCTTAAAAGAAATATCACCCTTCTGTAGCGATTCCTTAATTTATGTTCCCAATAATAATACAAAAACCATAGAACACAGATCGATTTTCATTATTAACAAGTTCATTTTTGTATTATTATTGCAGGACAATATGAATTTTTAAATCTTTTGATCAGATCAATATACCTTGAAATTTTTTGATTGATGCCTTTTTTATATTTGAAAGATATATTGATCTTTCAATGCTTTTAACTCACATACATAATCTTTCACCGTTTTCTTTTTTTAAGGCCAACTTATGAATAAGATATTCTTTTCTTATCCCTTATTGTAGTTAATTTTGTGTACTGTATATACCAAATTTAATAAATGCCACTCTAACCTGATTTATTGTGTGATGATTTTTTTTTCTTGGTTTCCTTTCCTTTTATCTATAATTATTATTCATTTTATAGAAACTTCGTTTCTTTTTATTTAATGATCACCACGAACCATGCTTGAAGATCAATGATTCTTCAAAGTTTCTAGAAGGATGTACCTTCTCATGTCATTCACCATTTCTAATAAAAGTGACCATTACAGTATGTTTACTCCTCCTATATAAATAAGTAACCACACAAAATATGTTTTCTCTATTTCATTCGGTATTCGTTTTAAAACCAATTAAAGTTTTGGAAATTTGACATTTTTCAGATTCTGATGACTGAAGATACATGTTGCCCTTTCAAAGAAAAAAAATCTCTGTGAAAATTCACAGTATTATTAATGAAAGTAAGAGGATTTCAAAAAAACGTTACACCAGGCTTTCTAAAGCAAATTATTAAAATAATTTTTTTTCTGGTTTTGTAAGACTATTTAAAGAGTTCGCTAAGTTTTTCATTAATCAAGGAAAGACGCCATATTATGCGTTTACGAAAATCTTAGCATATTGGTTTAAATTTGCACGAAATAATAAAAGTAAATACGGGCCTGTTTTGTTTTAGGAATTTAATTAAAGCTGAACATGCTCAAATACAAAATAAATTAACAATAAAGTAATAATGCAAAGTCGACTTGTGGCTATGCAGCATCTTTATAATCATATAAGGTCTAAAATTTTATTTATCTACGTCTGCTTGGATAAGAACTCACTATATGCCATTCATTTGAGTTATTACTGACGTTATTCTATTTTACATCTATAATAAAGCTATTAAAGCACCCAAAACAGTGCGTTTATAGCTCATTTCAGTACTTTAACAGCCCAACTTTTTCAACGTTGTTAGCATTTAGAAAATTGACAAAAACTTGACTAAAAATTTGAATTTTTAAATGTCACGTTAGTGTTGCCAATCACCACAAAATTTCCTGAATTTTTAAAATTGTATTATTTTTTATTTAAAAAGAGAATAAAAGACGCAAAATAGAAAAAAAATTGCATAAAAACCACGATTCATAAGTCATGATTGCACTCGTTTAGAACGCCTTTAGAAAACTCGCCGCAAGCGGCGGAAAATTTGTACGCGTGACATTAACCCAACCTAAAATACATTCCATATGATAGCCGTGATTCAGTTAGATCAAGGTAGGCTTTCCATAATTCTGTTAAATTTAAGATATTTAACAGTTTAAAACGAAAAAGAGTAAATCGTAGTGTTATTTGTGTTTTTAGTTTTATTAAAATTAATTTTTAATATTTTAAAGTTAAACCAGTCCTTTATAAGCCTTAAGCCGCTCTCTGCAGTTGCTCTCACATCTCCCCAAGAATGACCCTAGTAAAAAATGGCAGTATCGCCAACATAATTAATAATTGCCCCTCTAGTGTTAATGTATTTATAATAATTAAGAAATTATATGAATACCAGTTAACAAGTACAGAGTGATCCAAAATGATTGAAGACAGTTTGAATTTACCGCCACGTTAAAGTATTGTCACGTTGCCGACACGAATACTTTTTAGACGTTTTCATTCCTCTTTTATTTTACACTGGCGTTTCAAAAATAATATAGCTTATAAAAGTCCATTGATTGTTACGTGCTAAAGTCGTAGCACCCTGTATAGCTATGCTTTTGTGTTAGTTTGTATAAATAGCGTTTAAGGATTTTTCGCATTTTCTCTCCGTTCATACAACATGATTTTAAATAGTAAACTTACTTGACAATAAAATCGTCTAACAAACTGTAGATCTGAAAAGAACTGTTTTGTAAAATAAGAAAACAAACGAAATAATGCAAAAATTCAACGAAGAGCCGGAGCATCACGTCAATTCACAACGATGTAAACGAGAAAGTGACGAGTTGACACTGTAATTTGATGCAACACATTTCAAGAGTGCTACACTAACAATGTAAAATATACTAAAATCTACGGTGCGAAATTCAAACCGTCTTCACTCAATTTGGATCTCACTGTACAGTAACTACAAAAACTCGCAAAATAACGAACACAACTGAACTGAAACACACTGAAAACAAAAAAAAAACGTAAAAACAAGACGAACAAAAAATCTTTAGAGTAAATGTTCAAAATTTACACCATTCATTGGCATTCACACACGTACTATTCTACACAAATTACTCTGGACCTCCTGTAAGTGGTTTTTGTTGCGAATTTTGTTGGTGGCATCAAGTATTATCTGCTCTAGTTCTTCTACAGATTCTGACGGAGTATTGGGAAAGCTTTCGCTGTACGATTAGTATTACCTTAACTTTCACCATAAAAAGGTATATATTGCAATATTCCGCATTAGGAAACATCGCGAAAAAGTTAACGAGTAGCAATTTACGTAAAAAATCAAACTAAACAATTGTCTAGTAACTAACTAATAACGAACTGAATAATTAATAATAAATTAAAAAAATCGAATTAACTACTATAAACAGTAAAACTAGTAACGTGCTTAAATTTCAGACCCATTTTAATACATTTAAAAATGTATTTATTAACAATAATTTGAGTACCGCCCTGTATATATGATTATATTTTTGTCAGTTTAATAAAATTGTAGAATTTATTCCAAACCTAATAATGTTTTTCGTTAACATAGAAGCAGCTGTAAAAAGGTGCAGATAGATTTGTTTTTAACAACGAAAATATTAAGATAAAGTTGTTTTCTAGATAAAATGATACCTATAAAAGCCATTTAATAAATCAAGTTTACGTTGCTCTACGTGCTCATTTTCGTGTCTGTTCAATAGATTCTTCAAAAATATACATATAAAAAACAAGCCTGCAATATTCTTTTAAATATAAGATTTCATGCTAGAAAACAAGTCCTTGCTTCTGTAAATACCCATCAAATATTTCAGAAGGATTTGTTTCATTGGTGCGAAATTTGACATTTTGGTACTTCATAGGGTGTCTATATATTTCCCTTTCTTAAAAATATTGGCTACTCGGGGAGAAGTTTAATTTAAAAAAGTCACGAACAATCCGCCAAGCGGAACGCACACAAGAGAGGTGGCCGAGTAGAACGCCAGCAGGTCTTCGATAATTCGCCAAGTAGTTAGCCAAGTGCAAATAGTTGGTTTCTGAGATTGTTTTGTGTTCTTTTCGTTCCGTTTACAGTAAATAAAAGCCTAAGTGCTTAGTGTTACAGTTTTGTCCGAGTGTTAATAAAATTTAACAATTAATTCAGTATGCCGTGAGTTGGCGATCTATGAAGAGAATTCAATAAACTGCTTTAAAACAATGCAACCTTCTGGCAACCAAATTTGTGGTAACAATGAAAACTTTTAAATAAGTAACGTTCCTATTGAACTTTATGAGCTAAAGTTTTTATAATTGAAAGCCAATTGCCAAGTTATACAAGACATAATTCCAGCAAACTTCAGTTCTTAAATCCAGTTACTATCTCCATCATCTTTACCAGAATTCACAATTCTTCCTTCAGCGACAAGTGTAAGGCACTTGGTGCCTGCAGTTAATGTGAAAGAAAAGGTAATATATTGTGTTGAAATTTGGTGTTTAAATAGATTTTACAATGTATCTAGGATTAGCTGATAAACAATATTTCTTAAGTAAGTCGTTTTTTAGTTAATAAGCTTTTATATTTACCTATTAAACTAAAATCTATTGTTATGACCGATTAACCTTCATATTAAAAGAGATCGCTCGTATCATGTTAAATAAAATATGGTTCCATTGTTTTACAAAAAAAACAATACTTTTTTATCTACGAATAGATGAAACATAAACTAAATTTGGTTGTGATAATGTTGGACCAATCATTTGTTGAAGTTATTCATTTACATTAACCTGCTCTAACGTCAACTTGACTAATTACAATTAGTTTGTTCAATTCAATCAATTTAATCAGAATCCTTTTTCACTTGTGGATTCCGATCAAGTACTATTGTAATGACTGCAAGTGAATGGCGCCCATATTTCTTATTATTTTAACAAACCTTATTTTTTCTTTACAATCTATGAGCTTAAGAAACCACTGCCTATCCTGATAGATAATTTGTCAAAAAATCTCCGCCAATGCGTAAGTACAGTAAGTATCGTTCTTAGCTTTCAATGATGTTACGGTTAACGTCCAAGTGTGGAACGTTTGTTTTAATTAAAAAGCGAATGTTACAAACTAAGGCGCTAATCTGCTAAATTAAGAAAATAAAAACAAACAGCCCTAAACCTAAAAAATAATAAATTAAGTGAAAAAAGATAAAATAACATTACTAGAAACAAAAAATTATCAAAAGAACCAAACGTACAAACGAGGATATGATAGAACTTTACGACACAGAAATCAAAAACAGAAATGACAAGTTTCAACTGAAGTCCTTTAAAAAAATAAACTTAAAAATGCACTGCCCTATTACAATACTATAACAGTAAAACATGCGATACTGTCGAAAATGACCGTAACTATAAACATCAACATCAATATTCGTCTTTGTATGCTCGTGTTGTGTGCTAGCTTAAATAAGGGTACGTTTATGTTGAAGATTTGAGCATAGATTCGAGCGTTGATGCTTTTAAAGCTTAGCTAGAATATTTTATTGGAGCATTGTAATTAGCTCATTAAAATGGGTGGTTTAAAATAAAATACGATATAGGTACATAACGTTTTGCATTAAGCAAATAAATAGTAGAAAATAGTGAAGAAGAGTTATTATTAATTTTTTTTTTAGTTTAGTTTAGTTATTTATTGATTGATTATCCCATTAATACACATAACATACATATTTTACATATATTTAAGTACATTTTTTATATACCATATATAAGATGACTTAATTTATATCATTAACCTGCTATCATATATGTATATAACATGATTAAACATCTATATAATAAATGCTTTAAAGTTTTGTTTAATATAAAGTATCAATTTAGAAGATGGTTATTTAAAAACTACAGCTCATTCAAATGTTAATTTCTTTAAATTATTATTTACACTTCCAATACTATACTATTAAAAAAGTCAAATGAATCTGTTTTATTGGCTAAACGAGTGATTCTAATAATTGGCGAGTTGGTCATGTAATTGGTTCGCACAAGTTGTTCATTAAACAATTTTTTTACTCTTAGTGTCCTTGGTGGTACGTATAGCTGAATTAATTCGAGTAGTTCTGCACATTTTATATAATTATTTAAGATTTTATATAAAAGCATCAAGTCATTAGTGCATCTTCTCTCATATAAAATTTTCGGATTAATTACAGATAGTATTAAGTTGTACGAAAATTCTTGACTGTTAACACTTATATGCATACGAAAAGCAATGGTTCTTAGAAATCTTTGTTGTATTGTTTCTATTCTTCTGATGTCCACCTGGATACCAAAAGGGTGATGCGTATTCCAGGTGTGGTTGTACTCAAGTTGTATATAGTATCTTTAAAGTTTGCAAATTTTTGAAATCAACTGAGAATCTTCTGATAAAACATAAAACCTAACATTTTAGATGCTTTATTAACAATAGCAGATGATATATGTGATTTAAAACTCAGTGTAGCATCAAATATTACTCCGAGATCCTTAATTTCTGTTTTAGTAGCGAGTTGCTGCGTGTTTAAATCGTATCGAAATATATAATTTGGTTCGTTTCTATAAAATCTTATTATGTGACACTTATTTATGTTCATTAACATGTCGTTATTGAAACACCATTTACAGAAATTTTCCAAATTATATTGCAGTGTTTTACAGTCTTCTGTGGACTTGATATGGATTTATATAGCTTTATATCGTCTGCAAGAATTAAAAACCCGCAGTTTTGAAAACAGTCGGCCACATCATTGAAAAAAATGTTGAAAAGCATAGGAGATAAATTCGATCCTTGAGGCACTCCAGATGTCACCTGTATTTCTTCCGATATAAATTCTTTAATTTTTACTACTTGTATCCTGGATGTTATGTAACTAGATAGTAGATAACCATTTATGTAATGTGCCAACAATACCGACAGCTGATAGTTTCGCTAATAAGAGTGCATGATTAACGCAGTCGAATGCTTTTGCCATATCTGTGTAGATACTATCAACCTGCTGCTGATTTCTAAAAGCCTCCAAAATAAAGTTTTCGTAAACCATTAAGTTAGTAGTTGTTGATCTTCCTGGATAGAAGCCGTGTTGTTCGTCCACTATTATATGGTTTACAATTGGCGAAATCTTATCACATACAATGCTTTCAAACAGTTTAGAAATGCAATTTATAATTGAAATAGGTCTGTAATTGGTTACATCAGATTTGTTACCGCTTTTGAAAATCGATATAATGTAGCTATTTTTTCCAATTTTTTGGAAAATAGCCAGTTTTTAATGACAACATATATAGTATATGCAACGGTTGGACAAGGCTATATTGACATCTTTTAATAAAATGTGATGGAATCCCGTCGGGACCTGCACTTTTATGTTCGTCAAGAGACCCAATTTTATCAAAAACGTTTGCTACTGTTATGTTCACACTGCTTAAATCAATGGTGTTAGTAAGCATATATTCAGGAATATTACAGTTGTTACTAGTGTAGACATTTTTGAAGTGCTTAGCGAATAAATTAACAATATCCATACCTTCGTTGTCATGTTCATCTTCTAGTTTCACCACATTCGGAATGCCACTATCTTTTCTTTTATGATTAACATGCTTCCAGAAGGATTTGATATTAGTTGGAATAGCATTTTCAATATTATAAATGTAATTATTATCCTAGTAAATCCCTCATTTGCAATGGTAATTTCTATACATAAAATCATCTATATCTTGGAAACTATTTAACACAGAATGCTAAAGTGAGTATGTTTTGTACAGTATTCAATAAGATCTGCAAATTTGATACAGCGACTTCTCTTCTAAAATAATTAGGGGAGCCAATATTTGAGAAATGGTGTTTTTACATGCTATTCGCCTATCTAACAAAATCGATAATACACACTGTATATCGATTTTGATGGTTCACATATTTTTTGATCCCAAGGAGAAGATTTTAAAAATACATTTTCAATAAAATGTTATATAGCATTTTCGCTGCTCGAATCGCGGTAGCATAGTTTACGCTGTCTACAAACACATCGTCACTATAAACGCACACATTCGCTGCGTTGCTAAACGCAAAGCTCATAACGATGCTGGAAGCTTCAACATTAACGTACACTAACTTCTTTGTTTATTTTACCTTGAAAATGAGTTTTATATTTTCTTTACTTCTTTAGTATTTTTCATTTAAAATGCGTACAACAGGGGTGTACTTAAAATTTTAAATGCAGTTTTCTCTGACACTAGCAGGAAGCGACCTCATGTTGATAAGGAAAATATGTTCTAAATCATTACAACTACACCCCCCCCCCCCTTACGAGATATCTAGTTATATTAGTTACATCCTGTATATAAAATTACATAATTTCTGAAATAGCAGTAAGTTAACTTTTAGATAAAGAGAAACATTTTAAACTATCCAATAGGGATTATTTTGTTAAGGCTTTAATGCGTTCTATTCTCGTGTTCGAGTTTTGCAAATTCAGCTCCACGTGCGTCTCCACAGGGAATATGTCGTCTGAGCTTAAAGATCAGACACAAACATGATAAAATCAACGTCGGGAATAATACAATCTTGCAATACAAAATTCAAATAGAGAATAATTAACAATTAGTAAATCGTTACAGAAACCGAATTTAGCAACTAATAGAAAATATAAAATTGTATTTTTACAACAAAGTCGATTACGTCTAGTAGTTGGGAGGTTTACTGTATGTAGGGCATTATTTGTACCAAGTTATTTTTTTCTCTCCAGTGTATCTATCTGAGAATCTGGAATGCTGAATATTAATAAAGTTTAACAAATAAGGTAATAAGGCGTAGGTTCTTGTTGAAGAAGAAATCTGTGAGTCACGATGCTTCCTTCCTGCAGATATATTATTCCAATATATGATAAAAGTTTGGAGAATTGGACTTAATAAGCGAAACCGTTTGTAGTTGAGAAACCAATACTGTAAATGTAATTTCTTTATTGTTATTTAAAAATGTATCCTGAAAATTTATTATTCAACTTTGCAAAACGAAATATTGCGTATTTCAGTTAGATAACTGAAATACGCAATATTTCGTTTTGCAAAGTTGAATAATAAATTTTCAGGATACATTTTTAAATAACAATAAAGAAATTACATTTACAGTATTGGTTTCTCAACTACAAACGGTTTCGCTTCTGATTACAAATTTTTTTCTGCACAGATATTTTGATGGTAAGTCAATACATGATATTAATTTAGAGCGCTATAATTTCATGCAATAATGTCGTAATAATATCGAAATTTAGCATTTTTGAAAGTTTTAAAACGAAGGCGGCTACTCCTACTAAACAAAATATGTATTATAAGTATAATAATAAGAGCTGTAGGAAAACTGGGAGAGAAGATGAGGCTAAAACAATACAACAAAACAACAAACAAAACAACAACATGTGGAATAGCAAATTTATTAAAAATCTTCCCCGGCTGCTTCCCTGCTGGGGAAACTGAACCTCTTCCCACGTGGCAAAACATCGTGTGGAATACCCACTTTAGAATTAATAACTTGAGTGAGGTGGTGTTACGTGTTTAATTAATCGTAGTTAGTTACTGTTTAGATTATGGCAGAACTAAACACGCCTGCTGAATGTACGGAACTTTTCAAATCAACCATTTTCAAAAAGTACACTCCATATACCGCGAGTGCAATTTTGTCAATGGCTATTGGAACGCAAACAGGAAAATCCCTAGTTTTCACAAATGTTTTACTCGGGCGGGTGTTTACACGCCTACATTTTCTGGTCAATGAAGTGTTTGACGGACTCCCACTATTGAGCACCACTACACTTTGACTTTCGACAGGTACGGGAGTTTTTACTCATTTTGTTAAAATGACATTCGTAAAATGAAAAACAGGCAATGTTTCCATCACAATTAGATCAACGAACGTATGTTACATTTTATTTACCGACCTTAATAAATGATCAAGTCATCAAGGTAGTGAGTCACTAGGCAATCGCTGTTGGAATTCAATTCTGTTGTTTCTGTAAATTGATACGTACGTAGCGGAGGTCAGTTACTATTGTTTGCTTTATCAGTAATTCAGGGTCAACATCTTACAAACAATTCATAGTCGACTCGTGACTTGTAAAAAATACGGAAAAATCCGAAATTTTTTTTTATTTTTTATTTTTATTTTATGAGTTTTGGGGTCTCTATATGGTCGCCTTTCACCCCCTTAAAGCATTGCATATTTGTCTGGAACGCCCTGTATAATAATCAGTAGGTCTACTTGTGTGCGGCACCATTCATGTCGTTAATCCAGCTTCGAATATCACGCCCATAAACGAAGCAGTGCACCAAAGTTTATCGGTCGACATCGTTTACAAATGCCGGTAGATAATATCCAGAAACGTATTCAGTAAAATAGGAAATAGAATTGTGTGAATCAACAAAATTAATTGACGCCTTTGAACAATTAGTTATTAACTGAAATTAAATTAACGTACATAATTGAATATTCATTTACAAAACGAAAGCTTTATTGTTAATTATGTTTCAATATAGAATATCTTTTTACTACTTTTGGATGATTAAAATTTTTGTTAACGTCTTTTAATGTGTAATACACTCGCAGTCGAGCGTGTAAAGGGTATACTATTATATAATTGTACTTAAAATTATTGCACGAATGAAGAAATGTTAATGATTTGAAGATGGATACAAGGCGTTTGACCACATTTCCATTTACACAAATATCGTGGAAGTGGTGTTGAAAAAGTATCTCAATAGATAAAATAAATTGAATAATACTCATGTTTCGCATGTATATACCGATAAACATTTTTTATCAAATAACCGCATAATATATATATATATATATATATATATATATATATATATATATATATATATATATATATATATATATATATATATATATATATATAAGAAAGAGTTATAATAATGGGATATCGCGCAACAGAGAAGAAAGAAAAAACAAGTTGCAGCCGTCTACACGTGTTTCACACTTATTAGTGATCATCAGGACGGCATAGCAGATGGAATAAATATAAAAGCAACTCACTCAGAAAGATGTAACAACACAAGGTTTCACTGATAGCAGCCAACCGCACATTTGCAGTATCGGCCTGAAGACACTGAGTTTTCAGTGCAACAACAAACGTCACTACGGAGGCAGCTAAAGCCACTACCGTGAGACAACCAATCCCAAGGTATATTATCAATGATTAGAAGTAATAATGCGCGTAGAGATATACAAGAAAGAGTTATAATAATGGGATATCGCGCAACAGAGAAGAAAGAAAAAACAAGTTGCAGCCGTCTACACGTGTTTCACACTTATTAGTGATCATCAGGACGGCATAGCAGATGGAATAAATATAAAAGCAACTCACTCAGAAAGATGTAACAACACAAGGTTTCACTGATAGCAGCCAACCGCACATTTGCAGTATCGGCCTGAAGACACTGAGTTTTCAGTGCAACAACAAACGTCACTACGGACCTGCCTCCGTAGTGACGTTTGTTGTTGCACTGAAAACTCAGTGTCTTCAGGCCGATACTGCAAATGTGCGGTTGGCTGCTATCAGTGAAACCTTGTGTTGTTACATCTTTCTGAGTGAGTTGCTTTTATATTTATTCCATCTGCTATGCCGTCCTGATGATCACTAATAAGTGTGAAACACGTGTAGACGGCTGCAACTTGTTTTTTCTTTCTTCTCTGTTGCGCGATATCCCATTATTATAACTCTTTCTTGTATATCTCTACGCGCATTATTACTTCTAATTATATATATATATATATATATATATATATATATATATATATATATATATCGAATAAAGCTTTTTTCTAATTTATCAGAAGTTTGGTAATATTTGTCAATTAAAACAATCTCTGCATCGTTTCCTGATTCTGTGTTTTTCATTCGTACTACGGGGCTCTCGCACTGCACAATTGGGGTTATACGGCACAGGCTAATTTGATGTGCTCGGTCGCGTGTATGAAGCGTAACTGCTCTCTATGTACTGTCAGCACATACCAGCTTGTTGTGTGGTGGATGGTAATTATTTCTATTATAATATTCTTATAATATGAAATAACCTAAAGTTGTCCAAGGAAAGAATCAATATGTCAAATCAGCATTGATATGAAGAGCGAACACTAAGAATTTGTAGTGTATTTTATTATAATATTCGCTACAGCCGACTTATAATCAATAACATTCATTGTAAAGCTAAATGAAGAAAAACTAAAATGTTAGATAACAGAATTCAGACCAACAGATTCAATATTTACTGTTTCTAATGCACTCGTGAGGTTAATTCGACAATTTGATAAAATGGACACTTTACACAAATCAGGGTCACTCCAGGGAAAAACGGAACACAAGTTCACAACACCATAATTAAACACTTTTTTTAAATACAACTAAAAAAGAAATACCTGCAATTATTATTGCAGTTGTTCTACGACTTACCAGTTTTCCTATACTGCCAATGGACCCCCTCTTACCTGTAATAAAAATAAAAATTATTTGTTACAATTGATTACTGTAATATGCGATAAAAATTATTAGATGTATAGATTACAGGAGGTATTATTAGATTGGTTATACTGTTTTTCCGTGACATGAATTTAATCATTTCAATTTTAGAATTAAATAATATTAATTTGTTAAATAACTTCAGAAGAGATTATATATTTACATTATGTAATATTAAAAGTTGCTGTATTATATATTTTCGAGATAATAAGCAATTGGAATGCACATCTGTGACACAATCACCAATTGTTACTAATCGAGTTTATCTAGTAACACATTAACATGGAAATGGCAAAGTGTATCCGACCTACTATAGCAGAAGACTATATCGAGGGCATCAGATCAGAGAAACGTAATAAGAGCCAAAAAGCAGATTTTACAGGAAACGGTAAAAACGTTTTAAAATAGCATTTTCTGTATTATCTGTTTGAGATTTTAGTGAAAGTTAGATTAAATAATTTAACTTCTTTCTAGAATAATTTTTCTTATGAAAATCAAATTATAAGGCAATTAGGGCTTATACGTACTCGTAACCAAAGCATCTTGACTGTTGCTTTTTAGAAATACGGGCGTATAAGTAAGTAAAAGTTTGCCGGGTCGTAGTTGATTATTTTGAAAATTATCTAAGCAGTCACATACCACAGGCAAACTTTATTAAGTAAATACTTTTTTGAATTTCTCGGTCCCCATGTGTATTCTTTGCATTTCCTATGCACTAACTATTTTAATGATTAGTAATCACAGGTATGGAAAAATAAAATAATAATGTGCTTTAAAAAGTCATTTATTTTAATAGAATCCTTAGAAATCTTATTTTTTATGAAACTTACGAGCTAGGTATTAAAAACAAGTTATAGTATAAAAAAGCTGTAGAGAAAACGCAATTTTTTAAAGAAATTCTTGCTTCATAGTCTGTAATGTCATCAGGTCATTTAAGGTCCAAGTGTACCCAAAAAGAATTTAACTTAAATAGAATTAGATTTTAATTTAAAAAAAATCATTACAAGGGAGCCATTTAGACATCCAAACACGGTGTATAAATTGTAACCGCAGGGTTAATAATTGTTTGTTTCTTCATAAATAATATTGTAACGAATAGTAAACCCACATATGACGTCATCAAACATTCTAGATGTATGAGTCATCAACTGTATGACTCATCAATCAACACGTGCAAGTATGACTCATCGACACGCCTCATTGACGTAACTTAACGACAGCTGCGTGTATGACTCATCAACACGTCATCGAATATTTTAGATGTATGAGTTATCGCATGAAAGATATAAATTGATTCGCGGGTAGAAGGAGTTCAGTTAATGTTTAACCGGCGTCGTGTTGAAATGTACTCTGAATAATTAGTTAATAATTATTGTAATACATAAATAGTTTTATATAAATAGTCCTCATATAAATTTGTAAATACCTAACATTTATTTAAAGCTTTAGTTTGTTAAATAGTTTATAGTTATAGTGTTTTTAATTAAGTGCATTGTAAATAATCTTTTCTTTATTAATAGACGATTTAACCAGCATTTTGGTTATTATTTTAAAAAGAACGTTACAGTGGTGTCAGGTGTGGTGCTAAGAGACGGGGAAACACAACAATCATTGAGGCTGGCACGACCAAGAACAACTGATGATGCGCTTGCTCACGCCTTAGAATTTGAAGCTGCAAAACAAGCGTCCCGAGGTCACGGGCGTGTTCGGGCGGTTGTGGAAGAAGGTTCTAAAGATCATCTAGAGGAGTTAGTACTGAGAGTTCTTCGGAAGGAAGAAAGCCGTAAGAAGAATCATCAAGAAGTTCGAGGGCCTCGTTGTTGGAATTGCGGCGAACAAGGGCACATACGACGTTGTTGCCCTAAACCAAAACAAGTTCAGCAGTCGGAAAACTAAAGGGGGTCGACGAGAGGGGGCGAACATTGACCTTGAGTGGAGATGCCCTGGAGATCACCATCCATGCTGTAACATCGAAGAACAGTACCAGCAGTTTGTTCGTTGATGGGAAGATTGCTAATCGAACTGTCCCCCTACTCATTGATACGGGGGCGACAAAATCAATTATACGTCCTGACGTTCTACGAACAAGCATGAATCTGTTACAGACAACTACTCAACTCCGTACAGCGACGGGTGAAGTAATACCAACACGCGGAGTGGTAAAGATGAAGATCGGCATTGGAAGTGAAGAACGTGATCATGAGGTGCTGGTAGCCGACATCACTGACGAATTCATCTTGGGAATGGACCCCCTGAAAACATTTGGTTTTACATTGGACTTGAAGGAGGGTATTTTGAAGGTTGGTAACGAAGAACTTCCGTTGCACCCACGAGAAGATCCTGTCGTAAGGGTTTTGCTGGCAGAAGATGTGATATTGCCGGGTCAAAGCGAGATGGTTGTCGAAGCAGGTTTGGATGGAGATCTTCGGGTAGGATGTGTGCGAATAATGGAGCCTGTTTGTGATAAGAAGATCCATAGTGGCATACTGGTGGATCCGGTGACATTGAAGATGAGTACCTTTGTGGGAAAGTGTGTGCCAGTATTCCGAGTAGCCAGGTGTATGGCTGATGTTCCAAAACCAGTGCCCAAAGACCATGGTGAAGAATTAGTGGGTATGGTTGTTAGTTCGTGCGCAGACCTTAATGGAACGGAAGTGAAAGAGGTACAGGGTTTGGTTCACCGATACCAAGATATCTTCGCTCTTAACGATAGCCAGAAGGAACGAACAGATATAGTAAAACATAGAATCAATACAGGCAACTCTATGCCTGTCCGTCAGCAGCCGGGGCGTCTACCTCTAGCAAGGCGAGCAAAAGTTGAGAAGATTATTACCGATATGGAAGAACAAGGGGTCATCGAGCCATCCAGCAGTCCATGGGCATCACCCGTGGTCCTGGTCAGTAAAAAGGACGGGTCAACGAGATTTTGTGTGGACTATCGGCAGCTCAATAACGTGACCAAGAAAGACAGCTATCCCTTACCACGCATCGACGACACGTTAGATACCCTGTCTGGTTCACGACGGTTTTCGACTTAGGACTTCAAGAGTGGTTATTGGCAAGTTGAAATGGAACCTGAAGACCGAGAGAAGACCGCGTTCACTATTGGTTCCGGACTATGGCAGTTTACGGTTATGCCTTTCGGTCTATATAACGCTCCGGCCACCTTTGAGCGTCTAATGGAGACCATCCTGAGGGGGCTGTCGTGGAAGACTTGCCTGGTATACCTAAATGATGTGATTGTAGTCGGAAAATCATTCAACGAACATTTGAAAAATCTAGAGGAAGTGTCCCGAAGACTACGTGGAGCCAATCTGAAACTGAGTCCGCAAAAGTGCCACATATTCAAAAAAGAAGTGAAATATCTCGGGCATGTCGTATCACAAAATGGAGTGGCAGCCGACTCCGATAATATTCATGCAGTTCAAAAGTGGCCAACACCGAAAGATAAACACCAAGTTCGTAGTTTTCTTGGGTTATGTACCTACTACAGGCGTTTCGTTCCTGGGTTTGCCAATATAGCGAAGCCACTGACAAGGTTAACTGAAGATGGACGCGAGTATGTTTGGAGCGGAGAATGCGAAACAGCTTTCCAACAGTTGAAGCGTGCCTTGACAACAGCGCCAATATTGAGCTACCCACGGACAGAAGGGAAATTCATACTTGACACAGATGCAAGTAACCTGGCCATTGGGGATGTACTTTCTCAGATACAGGATGGACAAGAAAAGGTAATCGGCTATTTTAGTAAGGTTTTGTCGAAAGCCGAAAGGAATTATTGTGTGACCAGAAAAGAACTATTGGCCGTCGTGAAGTCCGTTGAGCACTTCTACAAATACTTGTACGGACGGATGTTTTTATTGAGAACGGACCATGCTGCGTTGAAATGGCTCCTACAATTCCGCAATCCGGAAGGCTAGGTCGCAAGGTGGATCGAACGATTACAAGGATACGATTTTGACACGGGACTTCGAGCGGGCACTAGTCATCGAAATGCCGATGCTCTTTCAAGAAGACCCTGTCCAGTGGATTACCGTCATTGTTCTCGTTTGGAAGAGAAAGTTTGCCAAGTATTAAGAACTACCATCGTCAACGACAATTGGTTGCCGAAAGAATTGCAACGACAGCAGGAGGCTGATCCCGAATTAAAAATGGTACTAGAATGGAAGCGTGTGGGAGAAAGGCCTGCCTGGGAAGCTGTCAGCCCTTTCAACAGAACCCTAAAAGCATATTGGGCCAAATGGGAGTTCTTGAAGGTGGAAGATGATCTCCTGAAGCGAGTGCTGGAGAGTGAAGATGGCACCACCATTAGGTCTCAGTTCGTGGTTCCAAGGAGCCGAGTGGCTACAGTATTGCGACATCTCCATGATGGTGCCTCAGGAGAACACTTCGGTGTGAAGAAGACTTTGGAGAAAGTTAGAGAGAGTTTTTATTGGGTCAATTGTAAAGAAGACGTGAAAGAGTGGTGCCGTAAATGCGAACTATGTGCCACTGGTAACGGACACTTGGGGAAACGAAGAGCACCTATGAGGCAGTACAATGTGGGTAGTCCCCTGGAAAGAATAGCTGTAGATATTGCGGACCATTTCCCGAAATCGACGATGGGAATCAATACATCTTAGTGGCAATGGACTATTTTACCAAATAGCCAGAAGCATATGCCCTACCAAACCAGGAAGCTGCGACTGTTGCTGACGTACTAGTCAAAGAGTTTTTCAGTCGCTTCGGAGTGCCAATGGAGCTGCATTCGGATCAAGGCCGCAACTTTGAGTCTGTACTATTTGGAGAAGTCTGTCGATTGTTGGGCATTCGCAAGACTCGGACCACACCGTTACATCCGCAGTCTGATGGAATGGTAGAACGCATGAACCGGACAATGGGCAAATATTTGGCCAAGGTCGTTTCCGATCATCAACGAGACTGGGACCAATACCTGCATCTGTTCCTGATGGCTTATCGTGCATCGGTCCACGAAATAACCGGTCAGTCACCAGCGTCTGTGATGTTTGGACGTGAGCTACGTCCTGGAGAGCTTGTCTGGTTATACAACCCGCAAAGACGTCGGGGCTATTCTCCAAAGTTACAGCGAAATTGGGAGGGCCCATACCAGGTGAAGAAACGAATAAATGACTTGATTTATCGCATTCAGAAATTGCCAAGAGGGGTACACTCCAATCGTCTGGCGCACTATGAGGGAAACAATAACGTAGTCCCGGATCGAGAAGATGATGCTGAGGTGGCTGTCAATACCGTAAGGCCTGAAGATGATCAGCCAACCTTTGGAGAATTTATGGCTGCGTTTTCCGAAACTAGAAAAGCCCGATTCGGAGTTACGACCGAGATGCAACAAGACCTCTTCCGGGTCCCTGGTGATTATTCCATTGCCCACTGTGTCTCCGAGGATCTCCGCATGTCCAGGGGGATCGCAGTAGTGTTTAGGAATAAATTTGGACGGCTGGATGAACTTCGAGATCAGAATCCCTCTGTTGGAAAAGCCTTACAGTTGCCTGATCATGACCGATCCATTTACTACTTGGTAACCAAGCAGTTTTACTTCCAAAAACCGAGTTACGCCGACCTGTGGAGGGCATTATGGGATTTGAGGACCGAGTTGCTTACCAGGGGTATTAACAAATTGGCAGTTCCCAAACTCGGCTGTGGGCGGGACCAGTTGGATTGGAGAATCGTTCGAAAACTGCTGGTAGTTATTTTTAGAGATACGGATGTGAAGATCTTAGTCTGTAGCTTCGATCCCCAGCCCGCATCAAGGCCAACGAAGAGTGTAGACTGTTATTTCTACCGTAATGGAACATGTAGTCGAGGTGAAGACTGTCGATACCGTCACGACCCTTTCTATAGAAACCAGAGAATAAAACCTGTTCTGGGACAGAACAGACTTGAAGAGGGGGCAGTGTAACGAATAGTAAACCCACATATGACGTCATCAGACATTCTAGATGTATGAGTCATCAACTGTATGACTCATCAATCAACACGTGCAAGTATGACTCATCGACACGCCTCATCGACGTCACTTATCGACAGCTGCGTGTATGACTCATCAACACGTCATCGAATATTCTAGATGTATGAGTCGTCGTATGAAAGATATAAATTGAATTCGCGGGTAGAAGGAGTTCAGTTAATGTTTAACCGGCGAAATATATTTAAATAATTTGGAGGCCAGAATTTAATAGAAGTATTTATTGTTAAATACACAAATAAGTCTAAGTCGACAAATTTGACTCTACGTTTGTGCAGACACTGCACTTATCGCTGGCTCGGTGGTCTTGAACGTTGCTGCTCGATGTCGGACTATTTCTAACAAGGTTACCGCTGGAACCTGCCTTTATAGCTGCTGTTTCTTGAGTGTGGGTTTGTTTGTTGCTCCTGCCCTTGCTTCGACTTTCATACGATTTCCAGGAACGTCCGTGGGCGCAAGTAGAAATGCATAGCGTACGTGACTTGATAAACGTGGCTATATTTAGATTGTGCTCAGGGTCGGAAGACCTTGGCTCTTCAGAACGGACTTAGTAGTTACATTAAATGAAATATTCTTCACAGCAAATTGTAGTATATTTGACTGCATTTATAGGTAGTTTAAGTAAAAAGTGACTTAATGTAATAGAAATTAGAGCTATATGTAACTGGCGTCGTGTTGAAATGTACTCTGAATAATTAGTTAATAATTATTGTAATACATAAATAGTTTTATATAAATAGTCCTCATATAAATTTGTAAATGCCTATTTATTTAAATGCGTTAGTTTGTTAAATAGTTTATAGTTAGTGTTTTTAATTAAGTGCATTGTAAATATTTGTTTCTTTATTAATAGACGATTTAAACAGCATTTTGGTTATTATTTTAAAAAGAACGTTACAATATAATAAATGTGATAACTTTGTTTTCAAATTAATACTCTAGGAATGTTAAGACTTACTCACCTAACTTGTTTTGGAAAACGATGTTTATTAATTAAATTGTTTCACATGTTTTACGTAAAAATAATTTTAGAGAAACTGTACATTCAAAGTTAACCAAAAAAAATACCACTTAAGTTTCATAATAAGTTCAAAATGATTTTGCCTGTTAGGAAATTAATTCTTTCAGTTTAGTACAGTGAAGCAAATTTAAAACGTTGCATATTTTAATGTTGTTTTGAGATTAATAAAATAATTTCAATTATTAGAGCTTAATTATTAGTGGTGTATCAGTAAATCTTTTTATTATCCAACTAAGATTATGGTTGAATTTTATATGGTTCTATTGGTTATTTACGTAAAATTGTTAACTTCATTGCAATTTCAAGAAACAGATAAATAATTATTGAGAACTTTACTTCGTTAATCTGATGTGAAGAGTGGAACCAACAAATACATTTTTCAAGTTTTTCCTTTGGTGTCAACAGTGCTTGTAGCTAATGATTTAAGTGCACAAGAAGTTTAAGATTGTTACAGTTTGAGGGATCATTCACGAATTATTAAATTCGATTAGATATTGCAGATTAAGGATATTTTTACAGACTGGCATAAGTGAAGTAAAGCTACTTTGTGTTATTATTCTGTTTAACATTCATTATTTGTACCTGTACCTTCATATCTTTATGCATGTGTTTCTTGAGTAGCTAATCTATACTACTATAATATTGGACCATCTTCTTCGAGAGTCGTTCAAATATTTCAGCTTTTAGAAGATAATTTAACGTAACCAAATATGACTTATTATGGAACATAACCAATCAATTTGGTATTCTTTTCTGCTTGTGAATATCGAATTTAAGGACACGACAAGTAGATGGCGCCCATATTATGTATTTTATTGTGTCTATATTAACCCTTATTTCTTTTTACCTAAAAAGTAAGCTATGAACACCAGTACCCGTGACCTGAAATCGAATTTGTCGAAAGGTGTCTTAATGTCGGTGCATTTATGAGCTTTACAGTTTTACAGTACAGTAAGTATTTTTGTTTTTCTGTAACGTCCATTGTGCGGAGTATTTTTTAAGTTTCAGAGTATTCAGAATAATTTAAAGTAGCCAAAAGAGCTGGTTTCAGATCGTTTTGAGAGTTGGTATAGTTATTCATAATATAAATAGTACCCACTATATTTTTTTATAATCTTTAAAGTACATTTATGGTCCAAGTGTTCCCCATAAAAAGTAAAAGGTACTTAAAATAAATATCAATAAATATACTAAATTTAAGGTACGTAAATTATAAAAAAATACAGTAAAATTCTATTTATATTGTGAATAATTGACCCCTTTATGATGATTTTTTTTAATTCGGTATAGTTATTCACAATATAAATAAATCCACTGTGATTTTGTTTAGAATCTTTTAATGAACCGTTAAATTTTTGTTGTACTGTTATATCTTCTGTATGTATGTCGTCGAGTAAAAGATGGATTATGGTTTATTCATTTATTGTTAAAGACTACAGAATTAATGTTCTGATGTTTGTTTTATGAATTAATTTCTGACGTTTTATTTACATTTGCTGCCTTGGATACTACAAATTATCCAAGGCACCGGTGATCATCACAGTACACTTGGACCTTAACAAAAAAATGTGAAAACTCGTACACTGGACATACGCCTTTCTGATTCGATGCAAGATGTAAATTTGGTTAATACGCCAATACATTTTAGTTATTTATTATGAATTTGACCACACAAAACATATGCCCGTTTGTGACAACACGCAGTAGGGTACCAGGAATCAATACTCCATAAAAACTGAAAATCACAAATTTGGCGGATACGCCCCTCTGATCTGCAGCAGTACTAAACATATTTGAATACAAATATCGAATTTTCAAGATTCCACGTGTGTTTTGTGTGATATACAACGTTACTCTTAGTTTTTGAGAATATTTTCAGTCTATTTCGAGTATATATCATATGATAAACGTCATTTATCTATTCTTGTTTTTTTTATACAGATGTTATTTGCAAAGCATGCAGGGTAAATGGTTTTATAACATACGACATCAATTACCTACTCGTATAAGTTTATAACATCGACGTTCTGTTTTAATAGATATGCACATGTGGATATTTTAATTGTTTCATATTCTATTTTTTTTAATTGCTTTGTCAATAGATGCGTATGCTTTGAACTGACAATTAAACGTACCCTAATCCAATTCATACTGAGGCAAACAATAAATATCTAGGTTTTATTTGTAAAGGCATTGCTTCGAGCTTAAAGGAAACTTATTTAATCTTTAAGGCTACGCATTATTTTGTAAACGACGCCGGCGTAGCTAAAGTAACTTAATATCCAAAGCAAGTTCAACGTTAAAAAGTTCTTGTGATTATCGTTTTTGTAATAAAATACGACTCAATTTGACGGTGTAAAGTATGAAACCCTTTTTCCCTCGGTGGTAATTTTAATTTTTTTTCTCCTATTTTCTGTACGAAAACTCCGAAGTTAAGTTAGTAGTAGTGAAAATTTATGAGGTTATTCCAAAAGGTCATAAAGGTCTTTAGTTTATCAGCTCGTAGTAAGGACGATATCCAAGTATACTGTAACCAGAAAAAATGTTTGAAAATGTACGAAAAAAGTAAGTGTGTTTAATATTAATAAGTATTATAAATGGAGAATTGTAAAATCCGAAATATATATTAAGATATATTTATATACAAATTCTATTTAATCACTGATTGTTCTTTGTTTTTAAAAATGAATTACCTTGTGTGACATGCAATTTCATTATTCATTTGAGTAAAGTGAATTTTTTTTAATTTTCGGTGTTTCTCTGTGGCCGTTTTAACAGACTCTGTTTTTAATTTCAGTTTTGCTTTTTTTGGTGATGATAATTAGCAACAAATGCCAACGATGTTTGTATGTATTTTACACCTGTAATAACTTAATTGGGTTTTAAAATTGTTTACACTTTTTTTAAATTAATGGCCAAATATCCTACTGTTGTTTGATATTTAGATTTAAACAAATGTACATAAAAGAGGAGGTAATCAAATATTTACTGGAAAATTAAGTTGATAACAATAAATGTTACATTTCTAATAGTTAATTAACAGAATCTATCAGAATTCACTATAAGACACAACTCTAGGAGACTACGTACGTTGCGGCCGAAAAATTTTCAACGGTCTATTGCGATTGCGTAATTTCGACTTTTAAATGCTCATAAGAGACGTCACTTATATCCATTTAATATGTCATAAATAGCATACAAGCCAGCTTCATACGATGTGAATATCAGAAAAATGTGCTAACGATAAATTAGCGTTGAAAATTTTTCGTCCGCAACTGTACATTATATGAGTGTAAGTACTATTCCCGCAGGAAAACTTTTCGCACGATTTCTTCACCTCTGTAAGCGGTCTCACATCCAGTGACATGTTGCACCTATATCAAATTATTAATTTTCTTTTAATGACATGCCATAAAATACAATTTAATAAAATACGTAGTATTTAAATCCAAATTCTTCTCCTGAAATCGATTTTGGTGATTCACTTCAACTGAGGTTTGGCAAGTTTAGGATTGTTAATAGTCAATACACATAGAACGTTATTGCCTTTCATATTTAAAGTTGTTGATATTAAAATGTCATTTAGTCATTTTCATGTAGTCAAAAATCTGTCTAGGCAAAATCTGCATGCGGTTATTAATTTGTTGTGTGAAGATGATGTGTACAACATCATACGAGATATTTGGGCGCCATGCTTTTGGACGCCGCATTTGCACATATTATTGGCTTGGACATACAATGGGGAAAATGATTATATTCGAAAATACCTCAAAATATATTGAAGAGTATACTAACGCTTTATATGAGAAGTTTGTAGGTGGTGAAGCGCCTCCTCATAAAAGGGGAAAATACCAAGTTGCGGATAATAGAATTAGAATTATTATGCAAGACTTTGAGAATCGAACAATTTAGCATTTCAGACAGTAGGTATCTGCAGAAACTGAGAAAATGGTGACGTATCTGGGAAATCGTTCTGCATCTATTAGAGCCATTTCAGATATTTGCTTGTATATTTAGTAAGGCTCTGTCCATCCAATTTTTCATAAGTTTGTGTACAGCTACGTGTGTTCAAAATTGATTTCATCGTCGTTTGTGGGCAGATCAAAAATGGAGCTTAATCATAGAGCATAAGCGCGTCAGTTACATTTTTAAATGCTACCAGTAGCTCACTGGTGGAAGCAAGATTGCCAATCCACGTGGATCTACTAGCTCTCCAGGCTAGTGCCGGAGCTATTTACGTGCTCACCCTTCGGAGTCTGTCTCTGAGGGAGTCCCATCGCCTCTAATCCAGCATGCGGACTTTCACTGACCGCAGTCCAACGTCAATTGTGGCTAGGACTTGGAAACTGGGTCGCCTAGGATATCTGAGAATTTAGCCATCCCGCCCTACCATATTAAGGCTTGGTGAGCTCCAACAGAGCCCCGTTCGACTCTACCTAAAAGTAGAGTCCAATTACCAAGTAGGAGGTAGGGTTGTCTTAAGCGTGAGACACCCCTTATAAAGTGATACCCTGGAGTAACCGTGGGATCGGCCATACCTATACATCTTAAGTCACCGAAGTGACTCAAATTACTGGTCCATAGCAAGGTTGCACACGCGCCTTCCAATCCGCAGTGCCATGCGACTACCCAGGAAGAAGCACCTGGCAATACACTTAGGCAGCCATCTGGGGGTCGCTGTCGGGATAGACTTTGTTAGTATCAACTCGCGTCCTGCAGTCTATCCTCGTTCTGCGCTTGCCCCCAAACTAAGGACGGACCCTGAGACCAGTCCAATCATAGTGTATTTATACCAAACACCGTCCCTCATAAGGTACAGTAATAAAGTTAATGATTATCCTCTTTCAATTGGTGCTGTTTGCGACGTGTGTAAGTGTGTGCGTTTGAAAACGCACTTCCCACCTCAAATATCTCTTAAACTATACAACATCTTAATTTCATCAAAAAGAGTCTAGTTGCATTATTGTAAAAATTGTGCATCTCACTTTCTCAACCTCCTCAACTCTAACTTTAAAATGTCAAATGCAGTGGCGGATTTAGGCACAAGCGTTGGAAGCGGCCGCTTCAGGTCCCGCAAGTCAGGGGGCCCCGCAGAGGCCTCCTGCAAAGGACCGCACTGGACACGCGGCAAATAAAAATTATTGGCGTAGGAATTCACTTTCTCGCAAAAAAGTGAAACAAGAAACAGATCATATCGTGTACAGGATGGTAAAAAAAAGTGCACGGTTGACGCATTAGAGTTTCGTACAAAAAGACAAGCGGCAGTCAGAGCGATATTGTAACGGAGTATACTGTTTTACCGCAGACCTGCGAGGAATGTATCATCTCTGTCGGTCCGAATGCTGGTCTTCTTGCACAATCAGCGCGGTCATCCGACTACTATGATGACTAATTTCTTTAATTATTGGTTTCTGATAGACATTCGGTGAACAGTGACGGATTTACGCACAAGCGATGGAAGCGGTCGCTCTAGGCTCCACAAATCAGGGGGCCTCGCAGAGGCCCCTGCCCAGGATCGCAGTGGACATGCGACAAATAAGAATTATTGGCATGGGAACTAACTTTGTCGAGAATAGTGAAACATGTGAGAACAACATTTCGTATCATCTACAGGTGGGTAAAAAAGGTGTACGGTAGACGCAATAGAGTTTCGTAGAAAAATTCAGAGTGATAGGTAAAATTTTGTAACGGAATATACAGTTTCGCAGCAGACCCGCAAGGAATATATCATCTCTGTCGCTTCGAATGGCTTGCCTTCAATGCCTTCTAGCAAACTATGCGCGGTCGTCCTACTTACATTCGGTGAAGGGGAAGTGTATCATGCTTTCGAATGGGTGAAATTCCTTAATGTCATTTGTCAATTGTCAACATTTCCCAATGTTGAAACAAAAGGAAAATCTTAACATTACTGATATGTAATGTAACTGGAGATCGATTTCCGTTCTTAAACGTGTAAAAAATTATTTAAGAAATAATCTTGGACAAAGTCATTTAATAGTTATTTACGATACGAGTGCGGGAACACAATGTTCCCGCGTGAACGCAGTTTTGAAGCACGAGCGACCGAAGGGAGCGAGGGCCTTCATATGCGTGAACGCGGGAACATTGTTCACGCAAGAGAATTGTACAATACTTTTTGAAACGAACGTAGTCATTGTTATAAATGTCAAATAAAATTTTTATCTGATTTCACAACTTTTATTTAAAAAAATAAACCAAAGCAAGTCATGACTGCAATTGACAAATGTGACAGATTGTTTTTCGGCAGAAATTTTGCAGTAAAAAAGGTATTTAAATTTTGAGTTCAAAAAATATTTTTTGAACTCACTATCTAGAAAGCAGTGTTCGACGCACTGTCTAGTCAACCGGGAACACTTGTTTCCCGGTTAAGTAAACCGGGAAACACTCAGTGGTGCCAACTGCCAACCCTTGCAAAATTTAAATACCTTTTTTACTGCAAAATTTCTGCCGAAAAACAATCTGTCACATTTGTCAATTGCAGTCATGACTTGCTTTGGTTTATTTTTTTAAATAAAAGTTGTGAAATCAGATAAAAATTTTATTTGACATTTATAACAATGACTACGTTCGTTTCAAAAAGTATTGTACAATTCTCTTGCGTGAACAATGTTCCCGCGTTCACGCATATGAAGGCCCTCGCTCCCTTCGGTCGCTCGTGCTTCAAAACTGCGTTCACGCGGGAACATTGTGTTCCCGCACTCGTATCGTAAATAACTATATCAGTAATGTTTATTGAAAATGACATTACGCAAAATTTATGTTTTGACTGTTTTGAAAATATTATTGATACATTTGATGCTTCTAAAAGCAGAAAAGTTTCATTATAAATGAACTGATTTTAAGGAAAAAAATGTTTTTCTAAAATATAGTAGAACTTTTATGGACTCATCTGTCACAATGACATATGTCAAAAGTGACATTAACACTATCAAATAACTGTGGTGCCTCCTGTAGGTATCAAACCGCACTAAACGACGTAATTTGATTATCCAATACAGGAATATGCAAAATAAAATCCGGTCGAGCGCCCGACCGTATAATTAATATAAATAAAACACAAAATGAATACAAACGTGTTTTAATAAAGTGAGTATTTAATAAATTTAAAAGTTTAGAAATTGTTAATGGACGACTATTATAGTCACAGTTCTATAGTGATATGTGTATAAATCACAGACGCTACTTTAAGACAGCTGTTTCGAGCTTTTGGTTCTCCTCAGTTAAGGGAGCTCGTCTGTGATTTATACACATATCACTATAAAATTGTGAGTAAAATAGTCGTTCATCAACAAAACACTTTATTAAAACACGTTTGTGTTCATTTTGTATTTTATTTATGTTAATTTATTTTGTTTAATTAATGTTTTACTTTAAATTATATTTTGAATGCAAATCTATATAGAAAAAATTATCACCCAACTGGAAATCGAACCCTGGGTCTTCCACTTTCTGAACGACATCTCTACCTCTGAGCTACTGTGTCGACTACTAACGTTATTATTACTATATAAATTTATTACAAAAATTGTTATTGAATTAACGTAAAATTGATTTAACGATATAGGCTTCTGATCGCTTTAATCCATACATTTAGAATAACCGGTCTATTACATGGAAATCTAAAAATGCTTTGGGAATTTATTATTTCAAATGAAGCATTAGGTATTCAATGTATTTGTAGATTGAGGTTATGATTTACTTTCATTAACAAAAAAACAGCGGCGGAACAACGCGACGTCCAAAATACATGTGTCTATGACATTTAAAAAATTGAAGACATCAACAAAACTACTATTATTAATTTAAATAATTGTTCAAATTTCAGTATTAATTTTAAATAATAAATGATTATTACATTGAGTTATACACATTTCGTAATTTTTACAACTAACACCTGTTTCCCACAAAAACGGGGCATTATCTACTTTTGACAATCCAGCACCTCAATCTAAAATCATATTCTAGGTTAAATATATGGTCGTAGATAAAGTATAGTGTGTAACACGTACAAAAACGTCAATTTCACACTTCTGTGAGTGCGGCATGAGATAAAGTTGAATTATTTAAAAAAATCCCCCCCCGGGAAAATTCCCCCCACCCGTGAATTCACGCCGGATATTAATAATTATATGTAGTTAATTTTTGATAAAAAATAAAAGGTATATAAATTGTAGTAATTGATTTATACTATGGGGCCCCAAAAACTTGTAACGCTTCAGGCCCCTTAAGTATTAAATCCGCCACTGGTCAAATGATAAACCTCACCTTTAAGATAAATTACTTTTTAGTACAAACAAAATAGCGTTCGGATTATGAATTGATGAGATTCAGAGGGAAATACTTCAACTACCCTCGTTTAATGACTTAAACTATTTGGTATATTAACATCAGACCTTTATCAAACGTCTTTATCTCATCCCTTGTCTTAACCTTTATCCCCAACAGACAATATAAAGGGTTGGCTGATATCTCCTTAGACCCTGAATTTCGTAAAATCTAAGTAAAGTATGTGACTTTTTATACTATTTCACACCTTCCAGTCAAATATGAAGTGCAACAGAAATAATGTAGAAGTAGGGTACTATTTTAACCACAGTTAGAAACTTTAAAGGTTGACTGCCATCCCCTTAGCAAAATTCGAAAACTATGTTACTTTTTATACTATTTAACCCCTCCCAGTCAAATAAGAAATGCATTTAAAATCGCTACCTGGATAGATCCCGTGGCCGGATGTTACCTCCTCAGACCATTACTTTTGGAAAATTCCAGAAAGGTATGTGACTTTTTATAATACTACCTCTCCCAATCAAATATGAAATAAAAAAAAGTTTTATTACTATTTCTACTAAATTTAGAAATTTAACTACCCCTCATCCCGAAAATCGTGAAAATATTAAATAAGTTAACACAGTATTTTAGACCTCCATACCAAATTTAAAATGAAATAAAAATCATCGGATGTAGTTAACAATTGCTAAGTTCTTCATTTTATTTAATGGTTGCTGGCTACTAGCTTCAGTTTCATGTCGTTTCTAGTTAGACGAGGACGTATAAATGGTTCTGAACGAGTCCTTTAAGCAAAGTATCCAATTTTTGGCAAAACATAGGGATAAAGGGCCTTAACCCAGGTAGCACATGATATTGGCTAAACATTGTTTTCATATTGTCCGGGTATTGATTCAGTTTCATTGTTGCTGCAATATCCTGCCATAATTGACGCAATATTGTTTTGGAAATATTGTAAGCCAATATTACCCTAACATTGATTTACCAGTTTCAGCCGATGTTTGGGTTTATCAATATTAGCCCTAGATGTATTTTTACAATGTTGGTGTGTGCAATATTCTTCCAACATAGTATATTAATTTATAGTCAATTTTTAAGTCGTTATTTATGCCTGATATGATATGTGATATTAATCCAGAGATATAAAGATAGTTACTCCAACAGTTCCATTGCTCATAATTATGACGAACACAATTTATCTCAAAAGTAATTTTCACTAAGAATGTCGAAATTAACTTAATAATAATTCGCATAACCTGATGGGACAGTTGGATGTAGAGAAAATAAAACGTGGCATCTGCGCATCATGTTGATACCGTTGCGTTAGTTTTGAAGTTACTGATTCTTTCGGTTGGTAGCTGGTGATTCACTAAGCAGTCTTATGGTGGTTTCATGAAAGTTTTGTTTGTAAACGACAAATCTTGTTGTTGCGGTTGTTAATTATAAAGTTGTGAACATTGAGAAAAGAACTGCGACCCCTGTAATTTTGGTATTAAACATTATGAATGACGAGAGGCACTGCCAATCTAAAATATTGTACGAGGGTAGATTGAAAAGTTTCCGGAATGGGCAAGAGATGGCGCGCGTATCGTGAAATTGTTATGATGGTTGTCAAGGCTAACCTATTTTAGGAAAGCTGTCAAATTTTCAGACACGTGCGTCGTTCCGTTTATGTTTACTAGGATATCTTGTGAAGCAATTCAGGCACTTTTGCAAAAATGGATAAAAACGAATTTCGTGCAGTCATCAAACATTTCTGGATGGACGGGAAAACGGCGACGGAGATACGAGATATTTTGCAGAAAGTTCATGGCACATCCACACCTTCATTTTCGACTATTAGTTTCTGGGTGAGCGAGTTCAAACGTGGCCGTACGAGCACCAAGGATGAACCACGCAGTGGACGTCCAAAAACGGCCACAAATGAAGAAATGGTCGATAAAGTCCATGATCTCGTGTTAGCCGATCGACGAGTGAAGTTGCGCGAAATAGTAGAGACCACGGGCATCTCATATGAACGTGTGCAAAATATCGTGCACGAACATTTGGGCATGAGGAAGCTCTCGGCGCGATGGGTGCCGCGTTTGCTGACTATGGACAACAAGCGAAATCGTGTGACCACTTCGAAAGAGTGTTTGGCCTTGTTAAATCGTAATCCAACGGATTTTTTTCGCCGATTCGTGACCGTGGACGAAACATGGATCCACCACTACACACCAGAAACCAAGCAGCAGTCGAAACAGTGGATTTCTCCAGGCGAATCTGCTCCGAAGAAGGCAAAGACTGTCCCATCTGCTGGAAAGGTCATGGCCACCGTTTTTTGGGATTCGCAAGGTGTGATACACATCGACTTTTTGCAGAAGGGAAGAACTATCACGGGACAATACTACAGCGATTTATTGGATCAATTCAACGGCATTTTGAAGGAGAAACGGCCTCATTTGCAGCGAAAAAAAGTGCTCTTCCATCACGACAACGCGCCGGCCCATTCATCCCGAATCGCCAATGCTAAATTGGTTGAATTGGGCTACGAGGTGGTGCCGCATCCCCCGTACTCTCCAGACCTGGCCCCGTGCGACTTCTTTTTGTTCACAAACATGAAGACTTGGCTCGGAGGCAAGCGCTTTACGTCAAATGAGGAGGTCATCGCCGCCACTAAAGCTTATTTTGCAGAGTTCCCGAAATCATATTTTTCTGAAGGCTTAAAAAAGTTGGAGCACCGCTGGGAAAAGTGTATCGCCCTGCAAGGATATTATGTTGAAAAATAAAAACAAAAACCTGTTCAATTACTGCGTTTTCTTGCCCATTCCGGAAACTTTTCAATCTACCCTCGTAATGTACTCTCGGTACTGTAATGATTCCTACATTATTTTGATCAAAGAAGGTAAATACTCAACATAATAAACATTTGCCATAACGATAAAATAAACAACATTCATAAATCAAATCTAAAAAGTTATAAACAGTTTTTTATTTTACTTATACTTAATTTCTCTATAAAATATAATGACAAACTTCTACTAAGGTCATTAACAGTTATAATTTATAGAAAAATCCCCAGAAAATAAAATAACAGCATAGTGAATAAAAAATATTTGTATAGTGTAAGGTCAATTATTCAGGTGTTTTCACTAGCACTTATTTATTTTGGACTACAATATTGGTATACGTTATTGTGAAACTCTAGTTTTTCTATACGATATAATAAACAATGCTTAAACCAATTTAGAACACAAAATACGATACTTACTGTATATAAAATGCTCAAAGTTGCCGGCTTGAGATTTAACTCTTTCTTACAAATTTGAATTTCAGGTTGTAGGTATTGGTTCTGCATCTGTCTAATTATTAAGGGATGGATAAAGGTTTCAAAACACAATAACATACACTAGAAGGGCGCTATCTGATTATGAAGCTTAATAACAATAATTAAATAGATCAAGTAAATCTAATAAATCTGTCTGAAATCACTAATCAGAAAATGAAATCAGACCGATATAAAGCTAGTGTAAAATATTAATTAATTTCAACAAAGTCAAAATTTCAAGTCAAAAGCCTGTATGAGGTGAACTATTATTCACAAATTCACCCAAAATAAAGTAACTGAATGCAACCATAAAACTTCTATAAGATTTAGTTATTGAATTAATTTTAAGAACCATCGGCTAATGTTCGTTATTTTTCTTAAAACAACCCATTTATTATTTAAATCCGAACTGAATTTATAAAGCACATAACTCGGATTTCATTATTTATCCGAGATTTCGATCACTGAAGATAAAGTCTGAAGTTATTGATTTTTTTCGGTATTTCGGTACGAGAACTATTTTTATCGATATACGATACGATATTTATTTCCATCGGTAAACTGTATTAAAGCTATTACACTTTTTAATAAGAAAACTAAATTTCCCATTCTTCAAGAACACAAACGTCCGGAAAAATATGTAACTGCACAACGGTACTTTTATTAAACGCAAATTCTTAATTATCCGGAAAACTAATTACACAACGGTACTTTTATTAACTGCAAATGGCTGCAACTAGGCACAGGCATCCGATACCCGGCCGTTAATGAACGGTAAGAACGTCTCTATCAACTGTACTCTCTGAAGATCGAAACTGAAGTGAGACTCTTTTAAAAACCCAAGGTTATTTTATTATATACGGAATATTTTGGAGGGTGCAGTTCTGCATACACCAATCAAAGAGTCGCGTGGTTTTGCCTAAACGAATCAGGGTTATACAGTCCACGTGTTGATAATAAGGGAAGTTTTCTTAATTCCACTATTAGATTTTGACCCTAAAAGACTAGAAATTACGTAGTCTTGTTTTCACGAAGGAGATAATAGAAACACAATAATGTTTTAAAGCGAGTTTTGCAGACATATAATATTTTAAGCGCAGATGTAAATAACCGAAATGGATTTTTAACACACGTATCAAGCGTTATTTATTAGATAAAGGGGATTTTTATAATATTTTCAAGAAACGCAAAACTGCAATATCTATGGGAACTATATAAATTTAGGTTTACCACGAACTATGTTTATTAACTCTCAAGGTTTTAACAACGAAGCCATTTTAACTAACGCACACGTGAGTAAATAAGACACAGAAAGAAATAATTTATTACCCCTTATTTATTTATTAAATGTCCTTACAATTCTATGAAGGTTTGAAACACAACCTTTTAAAATAATTTTTTATAGGTTTATTTGTACCAAATGCTAACATGATTTTAAATTGCAAGAAGAACGTAAATTTGCAGGACCGGAATTTAGATTTTTCAGTAAAAATATAGACAAAACTACATTTATTCAGGACTGATAAAAAAATACCGTTACAATTGGTACAATATTGGTATAAGTCATTGGGTATAACAACATTGGCATATGTTGTTGGGCAAATATTGGGGTATGTTATTGGGCAAGTGCCAATGCATATATTGTTGGGTCAATATTACAGAATATCCACACTTTTTATTGATCGGGTATAAAGTAATTCGTTTGGCCCAATATATCTTCGACATTTACCTAATATTGGAACAATACAGCTGTGCTACTTAGGAACGCACTTAAGGCTGTTTTACCCGATTCTGAAGATAGGGAAACGCAATGTAAACTTACTCGGTTTTTATTCAATAACCGCTCAATATTTTTTGATCGGGTTTTTACCAAAAATTTACCTACAATGTAGTGTATGATGTAATGTTTTTAAAAAATAATTTTTAACGTTTGAAACCATAAAAAACTTAATTTAAAGTTGAAATTTTCGTTTCTAAAAAAAATCTTTACATTACATCATAGCATTTGACGCACAGATTACGGGAAAAATGTTTAAAAAAATATACGTTGATAAATAAATGAATAAAAGCATAGTAAGCGATCCTATTGCAAATTAAGTTTTTTATGGTTTCAAACGTTAAAAATTATTTTTTAAAAACATTACATCATACACTACATTGTAGGTAAATTTTTGGTAAAAACCCGATCAAAAAATATTGAGCGGTTATTGAATAAATAAATAAATAGTTTACATTGCGTTTCCCTATCTTCAGAATCGGGTAAAACAGCCTTAACGTACAGGTGCGATCATTCGCTAAGGAACGATGACAAAATTATAACCGCCTATTTTCTAGTTTTTTGTACAATGTAAATGAAAATTAATTATATGACATTCAAGAACATTTCATTCTTTAACATTTTGATTGCCTAGTTCATAAATTAGGTCGAGTTACAGCGTACATTGTACAAAAAACTGAAAGATCGGCGGTTATAATTTTGTCATGGTTCTTTAGCGAATGATCGCAACTGTACTACTACATGCAGATTTATTTTATCTTGTTAAGTGAAATTAAAAAAATAAAAATGGGTTTCTGTTAAACGTTATTTGACGCGATGATCAAATCTCCACAACACACTTCTTAACACGATATCCGATTCCTAATCTCATTCGATCTCACAAATGCATCCACTACGAAAGTTAGGAACTGGCACGCTCGAACCTAAGCAAAGAGATGCAAAGAGACTAACAATAAACCCACGCCATCCAGCCTTCTATCGCTAGTAAAATCAATAGCATATATCAATGGAACAGAATTTTCTCCGACGTTTACTGCTTGGTCGCCAAAACCCATATGATCGAACAAAGGCACCTTTGTTAAGTAATATAAGTTCCTTTACTATACGGCTTTAGTTAGATCTCACGACTTTAGTTTCCCTGAAGCTGACCCTGTATTTTTGTGATATGTACCCTTAGTGTATTATGTGTTAGTATTATATAATCTTAAACTCTTAATTTATTACATTTGTAATTATAATTTCAAATGCCTACATTAAGTAACATTTGCACTGTGCCTGATACATATAAATATGTCCTTTCACTAAATTTTGCCCATAACGAGTTAAGCCCATAAGTGAAATTTAAGAATTTGCCATTGTTATAAATCATTCGCAAGCGGCGTGCTGGCGTGGGCATTGTACTAAAGAAACTGAAGTTCAACTGCAATAAATTCGACTAGGAAACTAGGAAAATAAGATCTAAAAATCTATTTTTTTTAATTTAAAAAAATAAAATAAGGAAACATTTTATTTCTTTAAGAGCTTATAAAGTAAATAAAGAACATAAGTACTTCTAGAAAATTACAACTACAAACGTTTTTTACTTATCCCACCCAAACGCGAAGAGATAAATAACGACAAGAGGAAACACGAATACTCTCTGGGGCAATTTAAGTAGGTCAAGTTCGACATAAGAACAAAAGTAATCTTCAGGGAATTTTAAACCCAAAGAATTTTTCAAATGGAAAACTATGTTTGGTTTTTGTGTTATTGCTAAAAAACCCAAAATCAACAAGACCTCTTCACATTTCGAACGACCGTAAATTACCTTAAACTGAGATGGTAGGAATATAAAAGCTCTTAAATTATGAACCCATTTAATGGAAATTTATCGGAAAATACATGTAACGGTTTGTGTTTACAACCGCATAAATCTTAACATAAATCCTTTAACAGTTAAGCAAATATTTTAAAATGTCGAGAAACGATGCTGTAAGATATTTTATAACTGTAGGAAAAAATAATTTTTTATTCTTTTAAATTCTCAGCATTAGAACTTATATTAAAATGTGTTCTTATATTAAAAATATAGTACCAGCCCCGTGGCGACCGTTTATAAAATTGTTCCATAACAATTTAATAATAAAAGCTGCCTTGCTTTGTAGAAATACTTGTATAATTTCCGTACAAATCAAAATACTTCAAAACACTACTTTATCTGAAACTCTCCTATGTATTGTCAGGATATTTGACATATAAAAATAGGAATTCGCCCACTCTATAGTTTTAAATAAGCTTATGCATGAAATTTCAAAGCGACGCGTTAGATTGGTTTCATAACCTCAATTTCAAAGTTGCGATTTTCAGTAACTTGTCTTTTGTGAAATTATAAGTAGATATGCTAAGAGAGTTCGAGCGCAAAATCCCATGTATTTTCTTATGGAGGTCCGTTTTGCATTTCAAGGTCATCCGCGGTTCCCCACTCCTATCCCCACTACCCCCTACTTAGCCCCCTACTTAGGCCCCCCACTTAGCCCCCTACTTAGCCCCCTACTTAGGCCCCCCACTTAGGCCCCCCACTTAAGCCCCACTCCTATCCCTACTCAGCGGCCATTTTGAATCGCCATTTTGAATCGCCATCTTGGATCGCCATTTTGAATCACCATTTTGAATGTCATTTACATATCCACCATTTTGTATCTGTCATTTCCAACTTGTCATCATTTCCCGCTGAAAGATTTGAATTCCTAGCGCTGCTAATGCCATCTATCGGTGACGTCATATGATCGGTATAGTAGATTTCTATACGCCTGTAGATAGGCAACCCGCTATACTTTTTTTTACAAAACCAATGGAGCCAACAGGGTTTGAACCGGGGACCGCTCGAATGGTAGCCAGCCAATGCATCCACTACACCAACGAGGTAATCTATTAAAGCACTGTAAACTGGTTATAAAAAAAAAAATTGTTGACTAGCGACTACGTACTCATAATATAATACATGTTAGTAATTTGTAGTATTATATCATACGGCTCCCTCTTCCTCCTGCATGTGTCATGATTGATTGATTAAGTAGATGATTATTCCTGTGCTGTGATTGATTAAAGGGTCAACATATAAAATAGGTATAAATTATCATATCTAGAAAAAACAAGTTAAAAATTCAATTAAAGAATCATTTAAAAAAAGAAACATATTAATGGATAAATACTTAAAAGCAATTTAAAACATTCGATTACACAATAAACAGAATTTGTTTGCTAAAGAATCAATTATAATAAGATTAATTAGTTTTTTTTTATATGCTTTTTTAATTAGTAGCTCAGGATGACTAACGCATCATAATTTTAAAAATATATTGTTATTAAAATATTAAAAATTGTTATATTTAGGAATAATAATTTAAAAATTCGATAAAAGAATCATTAGGGTTTTTCTGAACAAGATAATTAAAAAGTTTGTTATTTCTAATAATCAACTAGATTGATTTTTATAAATATCTTATTTTAGGTATAAGCTTATATGTTGAAAGTTTAAAAATAATAAATCTTTTACACAATTAATTTTAGGTATAAATCTAAACGTGATACATTATTATTACTAAATTAATTTATTAAAATAAAAATAACTCAGAACTAGATTATTAATATCAAGAAATTTATTTAAAAAAAAAACATTTCAATTCTAAACGTAACTGCTTTCAAATAAATACAAAATAAACAAAACGCGCTTAAATAAATGCGAATCATTAGACGTGTTTTAGTTATACTGTGTCAAACGAATCGATTTTATTCTCAGCCGAATTGTCGTGCGGTAACTACTCGTCGTTAAATTTAAAAGATCGCGGTGGATTGAACTCGCTCATTTTATTAGAGATAATAAAACTTTATCCATCAAAATTTATCAATGTCGTACACAGTCAGTTACAACCCAATCAGCAAGCACCGGCAGCGTCATGGCCAGCAATTCACGAGACATCAACAGATGTACCATAAGAAGCTGAGGATAATTGAATATAGAAATAGGTTAGAAAATTATATAAACGCTTTATATGTATTACGAAATGAAATAAAATCGTATTGTGTATTGAATAAGTTATATAAGAAATTTTCGCGATTATCTCTTACAAATGTATTTAATAAAGAATAAACGTATAAAAAATTATTTCTGTTTTACTACCACTAGCAATAGCTTGAGACAGTAAGTTTTCGCAGAGTATAAATAGAGATGGATCTGATCTCTTATCTCAGTACGTGATGTTGACTCACCAGGATAACAGTGTTGTTAACAAGCTCATTGACAGGCTCCCGATCGAACTACACCTGCCTTCTTACCAATATTGCGGACCCGGAACTAAATTATCTAAAAGATTAGAAAGAGGAGATAAAGGTATAAACCCCCTGGATCAGGCGTGTATGCAGCACGATATTTCGTACGCTCAAAGTTCAGATTTGGATAGTAGACATAAGGCAGATCGTGTTTTAGAAGAAGCTGCCTGGAGACGTGTTAAAGCTAAAGACTCCAAATTAGGGGAAAAGGCTTCAGCTCTGCTTGTAACCGGTATAATGAAGGTTAAACGAAAGTTAGGAATGGGCGTGAATAGGAAGACTAGTAGGAGAAAGACAAAGAAGATTGCAAATACAAAGAAGATTGTTACTTTTAAAGGAGGTATTTTAAAGAAGCTTGTAAGTACGGTAAATCGAGCAAGTAAGACCCTCACGGGAAAGGATTTAATACACCATGCTTTGAACGCCGCTAGAAGAATCATTAAAAACGTAGGAGGTAGGAAAAACGTTAAAGTACCTCGAATTATTCCGGTACCTACAGCTACAGGGGGTATTTTACCTCTCATACCAATTTTTGCTGGCCTCTCGGCTCTCGGTGCAATTATAGGGGGCGCTTCGGGCGTAGCAAAAGCTGTTAACGCTGCTAACAGTAATAAGAGGCAGCTAGAAGAAACTAAACGACATAATAAAAGTATGGAGGCTATCGCAATAGATAGAAAGAGCGGAAACGCTCTTTACCTGAAACCTTATAAAGCAGGCGGTACAGCACTGTATCTGAAACCGTACAGGTCAAAAAACTGAATAACCTGCCTCGGAGACCACTTACAAACCTAGATCTAATAAAGCATGCTAAAGACATACCCTTTTTCAGGGGTGTCTATATGAGAACAAGTCTACCAAATAAACCTTTACGATTTGAAAGAGCTATTGTTAATCTCGATGATGCTGGAGGACCCGGTACGCATTGGGTAGCTTATAGAAAGGATCGAAATGTTGTTTTGTATTTTGACCCCTTCGGAGACCTAAGACCACCGGCTGAACTCGTGAAATATTTCGACCCTCGTTGCAATGTATACTATAATGTTGCTCGAGAACAAAAGTTCAATACATACAACTGTGGGCATCTGTGTCTGAGATTTTTGTATAAAAGAGAAGTGTATGTATAATTCGAACAAGTATGGCTAGAACCATCTCTGTGTACGGTTATGGAAATGTCCTCTCTACCGGTAGTATTTATCCGAATATACAACTAGATAGTGAGCAATACAGATACTCCATAGGATTAGTTGGCCTATATACAAGTCATACGATACGGAATATATTTCCGGGGAAAAATAAATTTTATTACGGAGATCAAGAGATAACTATCACAACCGGTAGTTACGAATTGTCAGAAATCGCTAACTATATAAAGAATCAAATTAATACGAGCGATCCTGAAGAAGGAGATTTACTACTACAAATCAAGGCTAACACTAATACGGGAAAGTGTGAGATTGAATCTGCCACAGCGGTTATAGATTTTAGCAAACCGAACAGTATAGGCTCTCTATTAGGATTTAACAATCGTATATTACTACCCGGTATCAGACACGTATCAGATCGAATTGTCGATATACTCTCTACCCCGAACATCTTTGTAGACACGAATATTACAGGGGGCGCGTATAGAAATAATCAACCGTGTCATACAATCTTTGAATTTGGTCTCTGCGTACCACCTGGATACCTGATTGAGAAGGAACCAACACACGTGATTTACTTTCCTGTCACTGTCAGTGAAATTGATAATATTACCATTCGATTAGTAGACTCGAGTGGACAACTAGTAAATTTTTCTGAAGATACCTTCACAAGTATAAGACTAGAACTTAAACGTGAAAAATGGGGATAAACTTTAACTATAAAAACCATACCTCGCATCATTCGAGGGTCATTCGTCTTCGTACACCGACTAGTGCGGACCTCTTACGTATAAAGTTATCTAAAGAGAATCGGCTGTTTCTTGAATCTCTAGGTTTTAAAGTACAATATCAACATGTCGAAAAGAAGTAAATTGCATATTAACACAGAAAGCATCTTTGCTACTGATAAATTAAATATATTTCAAAAACCTCGTGTCGATACAGATATAATAAAAGAGGACTTCTATACCTATTTGCCGTTTACGTTAAATGTAAATCATTCAGACATCATTAGAATCACCATACAAAATTCGGATAATGTTTTAGCTTTGTATGATAGCTACATTTTTGTTAAAGGTGCTATGACTCGAAAAGTCAACGTAGAATTCCTACCGGTAAACAATTTTGCTTACTTTCTGTTTGACGAAATTCAACTAATATTAGGTACGAATCAAATCATCGATGTGTGTAAACATCCGGGTATTACAAGTACTATAAAAGGTCTCGTTTCACACGGTGCCGAGGATCGGGCTTTATCCAGTAGTGCATGGGGAATCGAACTCGAAAACGGAAATGGCCTGCTACATAATGCGGGGAATAACGTGTTCAATTTCACGTGTAGAATTCCTTTAAAGGATATCTTCGGGTTTGCAGATGATTACAAGAAAGTTATTCCTCATATGAGCGGTCAGTTAGTTTTGATACGTTCTAAGAATGATTTTAATTGCTATAAAAGCGCTGCTGGAGATGCAGGTACTGATGTAGAAATCAAGATTGATAGACTGTCTTGGGAGGTTCCTCATATACTATTATCGGATGAAAGCAAGTTGAACTTAGTTGAAAGTTTGAGAGATAATTCTTCTATTATCATTCCATTTAGGCGTTGGGAATTACACGAACTACCCTCGCTGGGAACTACTAAAAATCAGGTTTGGCGTATAAAGAATTCAAATGAATTGGAAAAACCGCGTTGGGTTCTTGTAGTTTTACAAGACGAGCGTCAGCTGGGTATAAGAACCGGTAACCCTACTACATTTACTCATTCTAACCTAGTTGATATTAAACTGTATTTAAATTCGCAAGTGTTTCCGCAGCAACGTTTAAATCTCGATTTCAGTAGTAAGGATTACATTCCTGCTTATTTAAATTATACACGCTTTCGCGAGAGTTACTATGATATAGGTAGAGGATCGACTGATAGCTGTTTAATCGATTATTCAAAATTTGAAACATACCCTGTTTTTGTAATTGATTGTTCGAGACAGGTAGAAAGTTTTAAGGATTCCACGGTTGATATTAGATTAGAACTTGAATCTTCCGTTGCATTTACCAATACAACAAAGGCATATTGTTTGATCCTACACGACTCCTTGATAGAATATAACCCGTTCACTGAAACCGTGACTAAACACGTACGCATACCATAATGAAAACTGTTAAACAAAAGAAAACGCTAAACATATTTAATTTAGACAGCGATGTATCTCTACAATCTGGCGATGATAGAAAACACGGCGACTTATTACCTACGTCTTGTCGAGCAATTCTTAGCGGTCCTTCTTCCTGCGGTAAAACTAATGTTATGCTAAGTCTACTGATTAGTGAAAACGGATTAAAATTTGAAAACATCTACCTGTTTGCCAAATCCTTATTTCAACCGAAATACGAATTCTTAAGGGAAGTTATGAAACCTATTAAAAACATTGGTTATCAAGAGTTTAGTGAAAACGATGACGTAATCAGTCCTAGCAACATCAAACCTAATTCAGTATTCATTTTCGACGATATTATTTGTGATAAACAGGAAAAAATTAGAGAATATTTTAGTATGGGTAGACATAAAGGTGTTGACTCGTTTTATTTAGGTCAGACATATGCAAAGATACCAAAACATTTGATAAGGGATAACGCAAACTTGATTATTCTTTTCAAACAGGACGAATTAAATTTAAAGCATGTGTATAAGGATCATGTTGTAGGAGATGTTAGCTATGAAGACTTCAAAAACATTTGTCGTATGTGTTGGAAGGATCCGTATGATTTCCTAGTTATTAATAAAGATTGTTCCCTAAACAGCGGTAGATATCGGAAAGGTTTTGATACATATATAAGTTTATAATTAGATTCAATTCGCTTAGTCGTCTTTTAGAGTTGTCAACATGTCGAGCTCATACGATATGAGTTTAAAACGTAAAATAATAAACGCACGCAAGGCTATACGTAGAAAATTTGCTTACTTTCGTCGTGATAAATCTGAAGCAGAACGTATTTATCGTGATACTCATAAACAGGTTATATCTCCTTTGGAAACTATTGCCGAATCAGTTAACGTTCCCCTATTGAAAATTAAAACACAACCATCTACTGCTACTACTACTACTGCTAGTTACATTCCCCTGTTGAAAGTTAAAAAACAACCTGTTGCATCATCATCATCGGAAGCAGATGAAGAAGAAGAATCTAATAAAACTCATGATTTCCCTACTCATTACGGTATGCTAATAGCTAGGGGTGGTAGCAACATAGATAGAACTAGATTCGGTATTAGATATAAAATTGATCGAGACGCGTGGACATTTGCATCTTCCCCTGTGACTATACGTGATACAAACATCATAATTAAAAACAACGCTTTCGAAGCAACACCCGGTCTGTTTGACTTACTCACGTTTAGAGAATTAGAGTCTACACCAACGCAAGCTGATATCAATAATTATATGCAGATAATAGCCCTTACTAATGCGCATAAGAAATCCTATAGACCACAGGGTAAACTAACAGCTGTTAAACATTGGAAGTATGATTATATAATTAAACCGAACTTATCCAGAATCAAAGGTTTAGGCATTAGACTATCATCATCATTGTCAAATTTTAAAAAATTAAGCGAATGCAAAGTCGAATACGTCTATTGGAATAAAGCTAACGAACTTGTCGACCGACTTCGTTTGTTATTTGCTGTAAAAGAAGCCGGTAACAGTAGTCCTCTGAATGAAAACGAAATAATTTCAATTATTTCCGAGTTAAAAGAAGAAGGTATTATAGAATAAAAGATTTAATCACGGTTGTAAGTAGTCAGTTCGTTACCATTAGCAGTATGAATGCTACTATAGATTTGTTTGGGCGTTCAATAGTTGGAGGTGCTGTAACAGTTCCAGGTCCTCCCGGGGTAGGATTTAAGCTAACAGAAGATCAGAATTTCGATTTAGAAAACAAAAGAATTACAAACGCAGGCCACGCTATTAATGATTCAGATCTGGTAACAAAGAAACATGCTTTAATACTAGAAAATAAAACTATTGACTGTAAGAAACGAAGATTAATCAATTTAGCGGACCCCGTAGATGCAGAGGATGCAGTTACAAAATGGTATATGGATAGCGAGATATCTAACAGTCACGACGCGCTACGCGATAGTATTAAAACTCTGACCACACTTTGTATAGAACTATCTAAGGCAACTTTATGGCTTCTAGCTAAAGCAGATTCTAGATCTAAAAATTTTGATAGATCACCGCTCGTAGACCTACAAAATTTGTTAATTACTCAAAGAACCCCGCAATAGTCGTAGGATATATGACTTTACATTCTATTTAATAGTTCAGTCTTACATAACTTATAATTTGAGTATCTGCAGTTATTAACAGAAATGAACGCAAAACAAACCGTTGTCGATGAAATACATAGATCTGCTAGAAAAAATTTTCAAAGACGTAGTACTATAATAAAGGGTTATGATGATTTGTTTCAAATAGATTTAGCGGAGTTTATTCCCTACGCTAAAGTAAATAAGGGTTATCGTTACATACTGATGATGATAAACTGTTATTCGAAATACTTGTATGTACGTCCGTTGAAAACTAAGACCGGAGAAGAGGTGACAAAGCAGGTCCGTAGTATCTTTAAGGATTCAGTCATACCTAAAAATTTACAGTCTGATCTCGGGAAAGAGTTTTACAATAAACATTTTAAAAAGTTAATGAATGAATATAACATAAATCATTACTCTACGTATTCCGTGATTAAGGCTTCAATAGTCGAACGAGTTATTCGTACAATTAAGCAAAAGCTGTATAAGGAGTTTAGCTACAGAGGGAAATTTAAATGGGTTGATATATTACAACGAGTAGTTGATAGCTATAATACTACAAAACATAGAACAATAGGTATGCCTCCTGCATCTGTTAAACCTACGACACAGCTGTCGGTGTATAACACTAATGTAAAAACTATCAGTAAACGTAGGTTGGATTTGAATGACATCGTACGTATAAGCAAATTCAAAGGAGTCTTTTCCAAGGGATATACACCTAACTGGTCAACAGAATTATTCAAAGTAGTTAAAGTTCAATTTACAAAACCTATCACATACTTGTTGGAAGATCTACACGGAGTACCCGTTCGAGGTGCTTTCTACGAGTTTGAGCTGCAGAAAACCAATCAACCTGATGTATACCTAGTTGAAAAAATACTTAAACGCCGCAGCAATGGTGACATTTATGTGAAATGGCTCGGCTTAAATGAAAAGTCCTGGATAAAGAAGGAAGATCTACTCACTCACTAGCTCCTTTATAGTATTATTATTATTATTAGTATACTTACGTATTATTTTAGATATAATTTAGTATTATATATCAATATGAACTGTATTTTCTTCTTTCAATAAAAGTTCTTATATAAAATATATATTTTTTTTATTTTTTTTTACCTTAAATTACAGAAATAAAAAGACAAGAAATAAATCATATTCTCTCTATTAGACAACTTTAGTAATGTTATAACATTACAAAATAATTATCACAATTATCATAAGGTATCATAATACATGAGATGTGTAAAAAGAACTGACAAAAATTCTTAGCAGAAACGATTATATATATATATATAATACAAAGCTAATTAAAAACTAGAAATCTACTGAAAAATACAATTATATACAATATACAGGATAACTAATGTTAAAAATAAAAAAAAAACGATATAACAATAAAATATTTACATATTACAAAACTAGAAATCTTAGAAATACAAGGTACTACTATTACATTCAACTATTTTGAGGTATGCTATAGTGCCCCCACGGTAGAGTGTCATGCGAGCCCGGTATAATATAGCGCTTATCGTCGTGAGGACTGAGCGCTATTTTAGTCTGAGAGATAGTTGAAACTCGGTGTTTATCTGAGCGGAATAATTTTTGCTGTACAGATGTTTCTTTGCCAACTGATAAACAACTCACATACTCATCAAATGTGATGATGTTTTTTACTATATGCTTCTTAACACCCTTCGCCTTCTTAACAGTTCTTCGGTTTTCAAGCGCTTGTCGAATTTCCGTCTCGCTTTTACCGGTCTGCATCATTTTATGCTGATCTAGCATCTCTTCGTCTTCATCTCTAAAAGTTTTAGAAGAGTACATTTTTGATCGAAGGCCGACGAAATGTGTCATCACCTTACCGGCGTTCTCATCTTTCATCAACCCCAAAACTTTCTTATTAACTCGCGGGATGCCGTAGATGTTATCGTCGGGGTAGTCGCTGGTGTCAAAATGTTCATGAGCGTCTTGTTTGATTACTTCATACAGATTAGGTGTTTCCACGATGTATACTAGGGAATCTGTGTCGGTGTAACAAACGCGTGCCTTGTCACCGAAACGCCTTCTCATGTATGAGTAATGGAAGTCGTAAAGTTTCAATTTTGATATGTCCAATATACACATACCTACATATATGGGTTTGTTGAAGTAAACTTCCGTTTTATTTAGTTCGATCGCTACCAAATTCTCCGCAAAAATCGTGCTAGATTTAAAATTTGGCTTTGAGATCATTGCTTCAGCACCGTAACGTCCCTCCCACCTGCTTATTAATTTGACTATCGAGTGTTTTCGAATGTCTTCCATCGTCTTTCCAAAAACCGCGTTATTCATAAGTTTAAACAGGTTTTTCTCGAACTCATTTTTAGCTTGCTTACGCAATTCTGTGTTTAAATCGATGTAGGATCTCAGCCAATCGGATTGTTTAAATTTCAAAACGCGGTGGATTTTAGTTAATTTCAAACCGTTCTCTAAACATTGTTGTAAATTTCGATAATGTATGATGTATCGCTTCTTATCAGTAAGTGTTGCCATTAATTTTGTTTCTTTCGAATTTGGCGGTGTACGATGCTCAGGACAAAATGGAAGGTCCGCATGGGCATCGTGAATGTCTTTAGGATAATCTAGATTAACCTCCAGAATGTACCCTTCTGGATTATCTGTTGATACATTGAAATTATCTAAATTATCACCTTCTACCCATTCAAATCCTCCATACGGCAGGTACTGAGACATCGCCCAACCATATTGATTATTAATGTCCGCGTAAAGTAAAAATTTTGATGGTTCTTCCGGATTATAATTTGGTAAAAATTTGTTGTTGGCTTCAGCATACCGTTTTGAGCATTGACTTAGACCCCCGCGAATACCGCGTTCAATAAACAAAACTTTATCAATATCCGTAAGCAGTTCGAGATTAATTTTTGTTGACTTGAGCATACAATCCCAAGTGTATCCGGGTAGAGTATAGTAATGCGCTGGGTCTAAACCGTATGTTTTCAAACTACTTGACCGAAACTGCTCAAACACATCGGCTAGAAGCAATACATCAGTTTTCAGGTATAAATCGCTGTACTCGCCTAAATTTTGACAACCAAATGAGCCCCATACATGTTCGGCATGTGTATAGTGTTCGTCGCTTATAGCTGTGTCCGTTAAACTATTATAAAATTTTGATTTATCAGGTAATTGGGTCTCGTCAAGTTTTGTCCAGTCATTGATATAGTCATAGGGAAAGACCCCCTTCCTAGTGAGAATTTTGAATCTTGTGTCATCTAAGTCCGGGAATTGCGATTTTAAATTTGGATATATGTTTAAGTATGATGCTAAAGTTTCTAGTCCGCTAGCCAAAAATCTAAAAGAGTCTATGAATCTAAATTTAACCAAATTCTGTTCTATATTCTTGGTGAATGAAATGTATCTTTCTTTATTGATAGGAAGGAGATCTACTCGTCCGTCAAAGTCTGAAGCTAGGTTCTTAATAATAAAATGGCTATCATACCCGCTTAAGTTATGAAAAACTACGGGTACGACATGACTGTCCTTGTAGTTAATATTACAATTATCATGGGCAGATCCGCGATACCTTCCAGTAAGGTGACAATGGTCTCTTACTTTAACGTTATCTACAGCAAATGGTTCCAGACATATGTGACAATGTGTAGCGGCACGGAATTCAGCGTCTTGCTCAGGTGATAGGGTGTCCATAGGTAGAGGACAAAGAAACACTGTTTCAACATCCTCAGCAAACTGCTGCATCTCCCGAGCAAACCATTCCTGACAGTCCTCACCACGATAAGCCCGGTAAAAGGACAAGGTATCATCATAGGAGCATTTGACATAGTATGCTATGCTATGAGGAATATGATCTTGTACCTTATCCTTTTCCGTAGTAGGTACAAGCAAACACTCTAGATCTGCATATATGACGAATGGAGTCGGTTCTTTGTTTTTATAATTTTTAAATACTACATTAGCTTGTTTTGTTGTTGGTAACCTAACTTTGCAATCGTTCATTTTAACACAGTCTATTTCATGCATCGACAATTTTTGCTGGGTACTAAAGTAATGCAAGCATCTATCACAGAAATATTTTCTACCTTTACGTCTGCTAAGTTGAGTGGACAACAGCCGGCTTAGATTTTTGATCCATACATAATGAAAGCGTGGTTTAAAATCTAAGTCGGTTACGTCATCATCTTCATCATAGTATACATCCTGGAGAAGCAAGAGGTTGACATGTTTGTCTTGCTTATTTTTAGTTAAATATGTAGGAACTACAATGAACTTTTTCTTACCCTCCTGCTTCTCTAAAATGTATACATTGATCGATAAACTGTTTTGATGTTCAAATCGTGAAACTTGTCCTAACGTCATGGGAAACTGTATACCCGTCAAATTTAAAACCTTAGAGTAGTGAGGGTATTTTGATATGCGTTGAGGATCTTTATCAACTGGATATAAAGCACTCACCACGGACCATGCGAAGCACGCCCCGTCATCATTATTCACGTTTACACATGCCTCTTTCCTTTTTATATGTTCCGGCAGTTTGAAGTATGATGACCCAAGCTGAGGTGTATATTTATTGATATTAACTTGAAGGTTAATAATCGACTTCAGCGTCCACCCGCTCTCTTTTTGCTGGAAAAAATATGTATACATTAGTTTATTTCCATTTTATGAAATTTCTATACTTACTTGAAACTCTTCAAGATCTTTAAGAATAGAATCTACAATATTTATTTCGAACCACTGAGTTAAATCACTATCTCGATATACTGGAACATTTTTCGTATTCATATACTTGGTTTCCTCGATTATCGCATCACCCTTTTTGGCTTCAAACAATCCGCAAAAAGTCGCATTCACTTTCAATGCTACATCCTTCTTTAACGCGTTCAGTATGCGTCGTTTGAAAATGATTGAGCAGTCAGACATGAATGCCTTCGGCTCAATATGCTTAATGTTTGTGATCACACCAGTTCGAATACGTGACTTAAAGGCTGATTTCATATCAACCCACTTCACACGATCGCAAGCTGTTTCTTTTCGAGGGTTATAGCCCTCACCAACAATCTTTAGAGCTTTAGCAATCTCTCGATAGGATTTTACTTGACTCAAGCAGGCTGATAGATGGTTCTTCACACCTATACTTGTTGTTTCCTTTAACACCTTATTGATTTCACGTGCTACCTTTGTACATTGTTTTAAAGCACTAGAAATGGCGCAGGCATCACCCTCTAACAGGGGGTCATAAACCTGTTTTCTCAATTCTTCAACAAGACCGCTGACGTGAGACATTTTTTTTTTCTTTATTGAATTAACGAGCTACAGCTAGCGCTGAAAACCGAAAGAAATTAAGTGTATTAGAAAATTTATATTTGAAAGGTAAAACGTAACATAGATTAAGGCAGATTTGAAAAGTTGAAACTGAATACAATTTTATAAAACGTCAGTAAAAGTTTAATTAATGAAAGTCTTAGGCATTGAGATTTAAATATTATAATTATAATGCGATAATAAAAGTGCGTACAACATTGAAAACTAAATTATGGGAATTAAAATGTACGAGTTGTGTTAAAGTCAATCCGTCTGACTGTACTTACACCTACATGTTCTATCGGATTATTAAATCTAACTGATATATTGAAGTTTTAGACAAAAAAAAAGAATTATGTAATAAGCTTAATACATTATTAAAAAATTAGATCAGAAACCATTCCGAATATATTTAAGTTTTAAACAAAATAATTATTAACATAAGACCTACCTTAATATTAACAGCGAAGGGATATAATAAAACAGTAACTACACAGTAACTAAAACAGTAAGCTGTGAACTCCAGATGGTACGGTGCAATCTAAAACAAAGTTCAAAGTCATTAGTTTTCATAATATCATTAAAATCGGAAAAGTAACTTACCAAATTGGATTTCAGAATAAAACAAGAAACATATATTAATCGATGATGAGAGCTTCAGATGAACTGAACAGATCTAAAAGCACTGTAATAATGATTTGTGTTGACGGATACCGTCTGGTTTATATTGGTTTTTTCCATGTCATAACAAGAACTCGCTTCCAGGAAAAGATAATTCTTTTGTTATATATTCAACATTCACTAAACTTCGACATATAACAATATATTTTTAAAATTATGATGCGTTAGTCATCCTGAGCTACTAATTAAAAAAGCATTTTCGTATTATGCTATTCCTTTTTGTTATGATAAGAAATTCCTTTAAGTATTTATCCATTAATATGGTTTTTTATAACATAATGTGTGAAGCATGTAAAAGATTTATTATTTTTAAACTTTCAACATATAAGCTTATGCCTAAAATAAGATATTTATAAAAATCAATCTAGTTGATTATTAGAAATAATAAACTTTTTAATTATCTTGTTCAGAAAAACCCTAATGATTCTTTTATCGAATTTTTAAATTATTATTCCTAAATATAACAATTTTTAATATTTTATAACTAAACAATGTAGTTATATAAAAAAAACTAATTAATCTTATTATAATTGATTCTTTAGCAAACAAATTCTGTTTATTGTGTAATCGAATGTTTTAAATTGCTTTTAAGTATTTATCCATTAATATGTTTCTTTTTTAAAATGATTCTTTAATTGAATTTTTAACTTGTTTTTTCTAGATATGATAATTTATACCTATTTTATATGTTGACCCTTTAATCAATCACAGCACAGGAATAATCATCTACTTAATCAATCAATCATGACACATGCAGGAGGAAGAGGGAGCCGTATGATATAATACTACAAATTACTAACATGTATTATATTATGAGTACGTAGTCGCTAGTCAACAATTTTTTTTTTATAACCAGTTTACAGTGCTTTAATAGATTACCTCGTTGGTGTAGTGGATGCATTGGCTGGCTACCATTCGAGCGGTCCCCGGTTCAAACCCTGTTGGCTCCATTGGTTTTGTAAAAAAAAGTATAGCGGGTTGCCTATCTACAGGCGTATAGAAATCTACTATACCGATCATATGACGTCACCGATAGATGGCATTAGCAGCGCTAGGAATTCAAATCTTTCAGCGGGAAATGATGACAAGTTGGAAATGACAGATACAAAATGGTGGATATGTAAATGACATTCAAAATGGTGATTCAAAATGGCGATCCAAGATGGCGATTCAAAATGGCGATTCAAAATGGCCGCTGAGTAGGGATAGGAGTGGGGCTTAAGTGGGGGGCCTAAGTGGGGGGCCTAAGTAGGGGGCTAAGTAGGGGGCTAAGTGGGGGGCCTAAGTAGGGGGCTAAGTAGGGGGTAGTGGGGATAGGAGTGGGGAACCGCGGATGACCTTGAAATGCAAAACGGACCTCCATAAGAAAATACATGGGATTTTGCGCTCGAACTCTCTTAGCATATCTACTATTATAAATGGTTAATTATAATTAACATACACATTAGTACACTATAGTCAAATAAAGGATATCTATAAAACTGATTTTTCCATAGAATTTAGTTGATGTTCCTTGTCCATTAACGATGTAGGAGACGCCTACCTAATTTTGTATTTACATTAAGTTTAGGCTAAATATAATGTACCATTTAACCTAAAACAGACAAGGTGTATTCTATTGGGGAGCTATGCAAGTATTTACTACCTTACCTGAGCAATTAATAGTAAAAAAATGTGTTTTCAAGTTAACGAGATGTTTCATTTGCATAAGTTTCTTGTATTTCTAAATTTTACAGCTCTTGGTTAAATGATTTTGGTAGAGGATTGTAAAGCTGCTTTATTACCACATAATTGTAACTATCTTAAATGTAGGAGCTGCTTTTTGTTAATATTGATGATAGCTAAAGACATGCAAATAATGTTTGTTAGGATATAACGGTTAAATTTGTGAAGATAGGAAGGTGTAAAAAGGTATTTTTAAGTAATTAATCTACATTCAAAGGAGGTCTTGTTGTGTAATGAAAACATAAGTGTTATGTACCATTAGATTAGGAATATTTATAAGTCTATCTAATTAGTTTTTGAGTTAATTATAATTTATAAACAATAATTTAGTTGTGTTAAATTGACTTAAAGTTTCTTTTGTTTTATGCAAAAAAATGATTTCATATTCTTTTGTTTCGCCAAAAACGTATATAAACACGACCATTTTTGTAACAAATTCTTTTCAATTTAATCTTTCAAGAAGTGCCCACCTTTTGGAGAGGATAATGTAATTTAAGGTTATGTTTTAAGTTAAAAATGTAAACAAAGCAATGTCAGAAGTTTTGAGGTTACTGTTATTTTTGTGAAACGTCAAAATATTTAAACTTTTAAGGAAGTTTGCTAAATCTAAGTGATTAAGTAACAAGTGCTTCAAATTAATCAAGTGCTAATTTATTCTGCGATGGAAATTTTATAATTTGCTAATAAAGAAAAACTTAAAATTAAAAAATTATGACTGAATTATAAATGGTATTGGACTTAAAAATTATTCACCACTATTATACAAATAAATGTATTTGGAATTCCAATTAGTAAAGCTCTTTATGTGGAAATATTTGACAGAGGTCAGTGACATACTTTCTTGATTTCATTGTCGAGGCGAATGAAAGCAGATAGCGAATATTTGGGAATTTATAAAAATACACTTGGCAAGCTTGTAGTGGCAAATATTTCAAGCAGTAGTTAGTTATAATTTTAGCAATTAAGAGTTATGATGGTACCAAAAGTAATAATCTCCAAATAAACAATACTGAACTATTTTGGGATTAATATAAAGAAAAATCTAAATGATAGGGTTAAAAAATTGAATCTAGGAATCAAAATTTTGGGTATAATTGCATTTAAATATTTAGAGATAAATTCATAATTAAGCAGCTTTTTTATCTTTTAACCTACTAAAAGAAAAAACGATTTTTTGTATATAGTTTCAATTTTCTTTTTGTTTCGTTTTTTTTGTTATTTGGTAGGTATTTCTTAAATTATAAAATAAAGCCGTGTTGATATTATTGGGAAATTACTTTGTGTATCGGTTTTTATATTAGTGTGTCCTATATATAACAATTTAGATGTCTATAGAAGAGACCCGCCTGTGAAAGTCTCAATTTGTTGACGGTTTCACTATAATATATTTAGCAGGAGAATTTATTTCAATTAAAGGTAAGCAAGTAGTGAGTTGTGTATCATCATCTTTATTACCATAGCATCTATGTCTGTAATATTATTAACCGTCCCAGTAAAATATTATAACAGTAGGTAATAGTAATATGTAATAGTATTATATAAAAATTCCCATTTTCACGAGTCAATTGGAAATGAGTATGCTTTAATCCACGAGAGTGAGCCTGTGATGTATGGATGCCTTTAGGCTGGTTCTAGAAGTTCAAGCACTCGACTATAAGAGATAAAATAACTCATTTACTTTCAATAAGATTTCATCGAAAAAATAGTGATATATTCACAAATTAGGTACATAAATCGCTTCAACATCGAATAAAGGATATCCAAAATAAAAAATTTATGTTATTCAGACTTTATGTTATCAGAATTTTTGTTATGCAACCTTATGATTTATTTGCATGATCACAAAGGGAAGAGAAATCACTATCGGATTCCAGTACTAAAAATCTATATTGTCATTTAAATTTTTTGTGACGACGTCACAACTAACAAACAGTTACAAAGTTCAACTCGATTTTTCTCAGAATTTTTGTTATGCACCCTTATGATTTATTTGCATGTTCAAAAAGGGAAGGAAAATCACTATCACTATCGGATTCCACTATAAAAAATCTATATTGTCATTTAAATTTTTTTGTGATGACGTCATAACTTAGAAACAAATGACTGTCGGAAGGTGAATCGCACATATTAATGTGGATCTTTAAAAAACAAAATCAACGTGTTTCAGCGTTTTAAAAAAACCAGCTGAGTTCGCTTTTCTTTTTAATATTCCATACTTTAATCCCACCCTGTATATCTCTAAACATGCAAATTTCCCGCATATAAAATTCGTATGTCCAATTAGTAAAATAATACGTCAAATGCATTGTACCCTTACGGTTATGCAACCAATATTACCTGTAGTGACTTATTTAAAAATATTAAATTAATTCCTAAACAAAGTTTAGTAACCTCATTCACAAAAAATCGCAATAGCTCCTAAATAAGCTTATTTTTTTTAAGAATGTATACAAAAGCAGAAGAATCAAAGATATCGAATATCTCATGTAAGATTTGCTGCACTGTCAGGGGTGCAAATGCGTTTTACGTGTTACTTTATTAATTGAACAAATATGCAGAAATTTTTCATGTACAAGGATACAAAAGTTATTAAATATAAACTGACCGTGTAAGTGAGAGTCCACCGATATCAAATTTTCCTAGTGACATTTCATATTTTGAAACTATTAGTTTAAAAGTTGTTAATAATAAAAATAGATTTTTATTATATTAAACTGACAAGATGACAATTATATCTCTGTAATTAGGTACAGATATAATTGATATAATCCTTATGTGTATATAACATTGACATAAATACAACAAGAAAATGAGTCAATAAACTTAATTTCTGTAAATAAAAAAGTTCTTCCATTGATAAAGAATAGAACAGAGTTTCCAGAATGCATGAAGCATACCATTTTTAGATACCTATGCTACTAACAATTCTTTCGATAAGATAAAATTTTGAATTTCAGTCTCCAATTTTTTTAATGTGATAATTTCCAAGAGTGTTAACTAAATGCTTTGTTTGGTCACACCATATCCACATGAGGATCTTTCCCGGTACAGACACACTAAATATCACATTTTAATCATTACGAGAAACCATAGCCAGCCTTTCTTAAAACCAGTGGTTGGAAGTAATACATTACTGTAATGTGATAACTTTTCTCAGTAATGAATTACATTTTTTCATTAATAGAGCAGTAAAAAATTCATTACATTTTTTATAAAGTTTTTCATAAAAACTAAACTTTATTGTTTTCAGCTGAAACATAATGCGATCAATTACTTTAATTATTGTTTATTGTTTCTAGCTTTAGAAACAAATAAATAAGGATTAATAAAAAGTTTTACAGTATTTATTAAATTATACTCTGACAATATTGTTTCAATAGCTAAGCTGTCATCAAAAGTAATATAAATATAAACAAACACGTCGCTAAGGTAAATACAAAAAAACAGGTAACTAGATAAAAAGATAAAAATAATTAGAATTAAATATCTAACACTTCCGGTAACGGAGAATTACTGAACACAATCTGTTCATTCATTAAATGTACCTTGAGTTTGTGTTTGTATATCTCAAAAACTTCTATGTCGAAAAGCTCTGCGGCACAATATTGTCAGGTTATAATTTAATAAATACTGTGAAACTTTTTATTAATCTGTATTTATTTCATACTTTAATTATAATAGAGGTAAATATTCTGCATCCCACCCCGCAACAGTAGTCTGATTTTGTGTCAGATGGCTATTCTAATATAGTTTGTAGGTAAATATGTAAATTTTACCTTTGGTGTAACATATTTTTTATTTTATTTTATCTCATTGTCATTCTGACACGATAACTAATCTTAGAAAACGTCTTTTTTTTAAATTAAATAATTCTAAAGTCGAAGTAATATACAGTGCAATTCACAAATAAGTAGAAAAAAGAAAACTATTAAATCCATCCATAGAGGGCGAAATTTAAGTCGTGTACTTTTGGACTCGGGGACTTTTGTATACTATTATTTCAAAAACAAGTTTTTACTTTGTCAATGTTCCAATAGTTAGTAGATGTAAACTTCACACTGAAACAAAGTTGCACTTTATACTCTTGTTGCATAAATTACTATTCAACTGAGTATTACTTTATTACTGTAATTCATCATTTTTCATAATTTTAAGATTGCCATCTCATAAGAATAATTATTGTCTATTAATCAAGAAAATACGTCAAATTTTAGACGCAGTTATAATTGAAATATTATTTATTATAATGTTGTATCAGTAATGCTGATTACATCATTTACCATATTTACCATCATGTACAATTATTACTGCAAATGTAGGAGAATAATAAATGTAATTATAGAGTTATTCAATTATTTCTGTAGACTTTTATTTCCATATATTATTCTAATTATATAAATAAAACAAAAAAATATGTAAAAGTAATGCATTACGTTTTACCAGTAATGGGCAATGGCAATGCATTACTTAAAAGAAAAGTAATTAGTAATGGTAATGAATAATCTTTATTGGAAGTAATGGTTTCAACCATTGGTTAGAACCTACGACCTTAGTCTCCTTTCAACTGTTCCTATATTCTTGTGGGATGTATTCTTTCTAATAAATTGTAAAGAGGTGCGTTACTGCTTGTAATCGTAAACACTTAGAATCTGTTTTCTGTCCTATATTATGAAAAGTTTAATTGTACTTGTAATTGTGGTTTCGCCAGTTTCGCTGAATAAGTGGTTAATATGTCTATCTCATAATCCAAAGAACAAAAGTACATACATAATTAAGGAAAAACTGATGTACGTATGACAAAAAAATTCTTTGCACCTATTATTATTAATATTAAATATATGTACGAGTATTAATGATTTTTTTATCATTTATTTTTATATTTAAAATCTACTTCCAAATGGGTATTAATAAGTAAATGCGATAAAAGTAGAATATATGTATGGGAATCATGCACTAACGCTTCTCCTTATTGACTACTATTTCACCGGTATATCAGGCCTTGAGGCTAGGTTCTGTGTAGTCGTCTTCTTATGTTAGGACGGTTGTTATATAACTGCTTTATCAGGTAGTTTTCGTGATTAGTTACTTGATTGTGGCATTCTATAACGCTTCGCTCGATCTCGTCCGTGATAGTAAGGATTTTCAGGTCGGTATGAAGTGTGTGGTTGCCAGGGTTCTGAGCACTTTTGACTGGAACATCTGTATGATCGCCAAATTTGATGACTAAGTTTTAATATCGCGAAATTTTTATTTAAGGTTAATAAAAAGTTCCAAAAAGAATGTTTTTTATGTTTTGAACATATGTTTATAAATTAAACTAAAGTTGATACTATTAGAATATGATTGAAGTAACACATTTCTAAAAACAAACGTTTGTTTCAATTTTCCTCCATCGTTAAGACTTTTGTATTATCAAATTTTTCTGATCTTCATTCTTAGAATGTAACGTTAAAGTAATTATCGTGTAGTAATCTAGTAGAAAGTTTTTGACTCATCTGCCTAACGTAAACACCAGAATAGTTGTTACAGGGGATCTGGTAAATAGTTTTGAATTTTTTTATCTTTAAGAGTTTCGTCTTTGGAATGTAAATAATCAAAACGCGCTTTAAACAAATTTGAAGTTAGTCTGTTTTAAAATTTTTATCTAGTAAATATAATAATAATAATAATTACTACAACCCATAACCTAAACCAAGGCCCCAGAAGCTATAAGCTTGTGCGCGAGGGAGGGGGCGATTATTATTATTATTATGTAGGCCCAATGTGCGGCTGCAGCCGACTTATAGATGGCACAGCGCAAATCCCACATTTGTGTTACAGCTAAGGAAAACTGCAGAAAACCTTAACTAGATCTGCCAGCGCCGGGAGTCGATCCCGGGCCGCTTGGGTGAAAGTCCCGCACGCCAGACATTACACTACCAAGGCTGTGATTAATAAGCCTTACTAGATAGTTTGTAGCGAGCTTAATTTTGAGAATACTTATTTTGCTTCGTTTTAATTTAAAAATCATATAAATCTACAAAATTGCCGTCTTTGTATCCGTTAAAATAAAATTATCGTTAGTGTGAACGTGTTTGCATTTATGTGGGACCATATTCCCCTTTTAATCACGTATTTATATAACATTTCTGCTTATTGTACTGAAAAAGACGAGTGAAATAAAAGTATTTTAAAGCACGCTAATAAATTAAATTTAAGAAAAATCTATTGTATTTTATGACTTGTTTTTAAGGAAACTTAGTGCTATTTTGATTCAAATTTCTTTAATAGTAAAATGTTCACAAAAGAACAAAACACTTTTAGAACTATAAATTCATGTTTTACGAGATAATTATTGGTTTTGATCCTAATTTGGACCCTAATAACGTGTTTGGGTTTCGGTATTATATGATGTCATGTTGCATTTTTTTAATAAACATACAAGAGAGATTTTCATCTAACTATGTTATTGGTAGCAAGAATGTCTTGTTTAACGTGTGATTGGATGAATAGTTCTGGAACATAGTCGTCCACATTTTTCACATCGAGGGAAAAGTTTGAAGGGGTGCGTAAACGCCCGACCGCGACAGCACTTGTCTGGGCGGCTGTGCCATCCAGCTTTTAGCGATGAATTTGTTTTACGTTCGGTTAGTAGAATTTATATGGAATTCCCGTAGTATTTTGGTTTAAAGTGTTAAAAGAGTTCTAACATTTCCGTATAGTAACATTAGGGTTTTAGTTTAAACCCTTGTGTGGAAGATTTAGAGTTACCGGCACCCGTTGTGCGTTCCGTTTAATAATTGGAAGTAATAAAACGTTCAAGAATTAATGGTGTAACCTAGCTCTTTTTCGAGGAATTAGAACATTTGTCTTGGAGTGGTTAAATAGCATCAACCTTAGTGGATGCTATTTAAAATCTGAGTGTCTTTTGTGGGGAATTTTCGCAACTAATAGATATTATGTATTAGATTTTGAAAGTCTTGTATTCTAGTAAAGACGAGTTAACTTCCATAATTCTTTTAGAAAAGTCTTCCCAAATGCGGATTCAAATTTGTTTTAATATCATCATCATACAGCAGTAACTAGATAATTAAAATATAAATGATAACAGAGTTAACAAGCCCAAAAGTAAAATGATTGCACCATCCGCAAATTCAGTTTTTATAAAAAGGGTTCAACTACAGCTGTTAAATATGTTCCAGTATCCCTAATATGAACAGTGTTTGATTTCTTGGGTTATGGTAATGATTAGTCTATACATGTGATAGTGCTAAGATGGATTAAGGTTAAAGAAGCAAAATTAATAAGACTATTGGAAAAACACACCTTGGGTAAGTTACTTTGTAAATAATTATTTTAGAATTTATTTACGAAATTAATGAAAGTTAATTTACTTTAATACTTAATTTAAAATTAATGAGTTTTTAATCATTCGTTATAGATTGGTACGACAAATTGTTTGTGGTCCATTTAACAAACATAAAATAATAACAATCAGTGAATCTTTTCCCGAGTTGTAGACTTCCATCGTTGTTATAATAAAAACAAATGATTTGGGTGGCGCCCTCTATATTAACACAGACGACTGGTGAAAATAATTCGAATAGGTAAGAAGTCGCTGCCGGAAGCTTTATATCTTTGAGTAAGTTTATTATTTTATTATGCTTTTTTATTTAACTTGGAGTTGTCAATGTTACAAATCGATGCCCTTGCGTGGGGGTTTTTTTATCTGTTGTGTGAAAATTTGTTGTTAAAAATGGTTAGCCCAATCACAGGGCTCTTATTATTTTGTTTATTTGTTTAATTTGATAGTTTAGATTGTTACATATTATTACCAGTTACATTTTTTCTTTTAATTTTTCTTGAGCTTGAGTTTGTAGTTATCAGATTTTTTTTCTCATCTATGTTTTATGGCTCGAAGCATATCTATCTACTAATTTTTTTAACGGAAGTAATTGTAATCTAGATATCTACCAGAGCTAGTTGGTTTAATACACTATTTAACAATAAATTTTTTTATTTTCTTATAACTAAAGTATGTAAGAAAGAAAGAGGACAATGAATTTCTTCTTCAGTATTAAATATTTGTTTTGAGCCGCAGTCATTAAATGTATTTTAAGAAATTAATTTATAATTAACAGTGCTTTCGGGGTTTTTAACTTTTTCAACAAAATCAAAAGTTTCCTTAATTACAGTAGGTTGTTAAAGGAGTGAATTGTTAATAAAATTAGTGAAATAAAGGAAAGTTTTTCGGTCGGAAAGGTTACTGAATAGATAATAATAATTGGTCTTACAATTAGCGGAAGTGTTCCTTTACGTAGCTTGGGTAATCCATAAAATTTCGGCGACACAACATTGTAAATATTCAATAGCGAGATTTTGAGTTGAATAACACAAGAGTTTTAATGTAAGGAGAATACTAACAATAAGCGTTTATTCTTGGTATTGTTTTACATCAATCAAAATCTTAAATATACCTTAAATCAGGTTTACAAAAGTTTTTTACAAAACTTTTTATTAAAATTATAGGTATAAAAAATTAACACTTGATCATTAATACAATTAGTGATAATATACATAAAGAAACTTTTTGTTATACTTTTATTACATTGGTTGTTCTTTCATGATAAACTACTTAACAAAACCAAAAGTTTTAATAAAAATTTCAATCTCATTTCATGTTTTTTATATAAATTTTGTTTATTATATTGTAACGAATGGAAAACCCCTATACGCCATCATCGAACATTCTAGATTCTGGCGGCAAGAAGTATGATTCATCAGCACCTGCATGTATGATTCATCAACACCTGCATGTATGATTCATCGGCGTGAGTCATCGACGGCTGCAGAAAACAATACACCAACTAATCTAATCCAGTACGTTCTAGAACATTTATATGGGGGATATAAATTGACCTTCGCGCACAAAAGAGAATTCAGTTGGTGCTCAACCTGGGCGTATTAAAATGTGCTTTGTGCAATTAGTTAATAGTCGAATATTAGTGAATAAACAAATGTTATAAATGAATGTTGTTTAAAAATAAATAGCCCACTTTAAGTTTGTAAATATATAGCATTTAACTTCGTTAAATAGTTTATAATTATAGTGTTTTTAATTAGTGTATGTAAATAATATCTCTCTTGTGAACAGACGATTAAACAGGGATTAACAATTTTGTTATTATTTTAAAAAGAACGTTACAATATGTATTATATTGGAAATATGTGTACCATGTTAGAAGATGGCAAATAGAAATCGAAATATGATAAAATATAAAGTGATTTAATTGAATTGACTAAAAAATAATCCAGAAACATTAATAATAATGGTAAAATAAGAACAACCAAGAATAAATGTATTAATACAAGTTAGATATTTTCAAAATGCGCGAAAAATGTGCAGTATGTGAAATAATAAAATCATTCAAAACAATGATCAGAAACAATAGACAAAGAATAGTCGTGGAAACAAGTTTCAGAACTAATAGAATGTTCCTTTATGAGTTAAATTTGCATGCAACATTTTGTATTTGTTGTGTATATTCTCAATAGAAGTGAGTATGCAAATCGATAAAATACACACATGTTCTTTTTTCTTATTTGAAAATGGTACTTATGTAATATTTTTGCAACTGTTTTATACGAAATACTGCGAAAGTCAGTTTTTTAGGAATACACTATGGTAATAATTTTAATGATTTAATCTATATACTATTTATAGAGAATATAGAGTGATAGAGGATAGAATGGGAAACCATATATACAACGTTCCGTTTATCTTTTATAGGATTATTTTAATATAGATACTTATTTTTTATAGATACACAGTATAATACTACTCGTGGTTCTGTACAAACTAATAGTTTGGTATTATATTTAACAAAGTAAGAACAAAACAAATAAACGAATGTTGTCCCGTTTATCGTTCTAAATTATTTTGGCGCCATTTTAAATCGAACGTGTCTTATTTGTTTCAAGTGTTGAAATTTCTTATTACTCATCATTACAAAAAACCGACTATTTAAAAAAATACGTAAATATTTTGCAATTTCTCTAACTCTCATAGGTTTACATTCCTAGTACTTTATTACTTTTAGAAACAGTTTAATTATCTTTTTTGAAATGTAACCTTGACTTTGTCTTTACTTTGAAAACTTTGAAAACACATGATTTAAGTTCAGTGGCTCCTAATATAAACACTTTGCTCAGCAGTTTTATTATCTGGCAGTAATAGGCATCATGACAATAAGAAAACCAAAAATTAAAACAATTCATAAAAAATAGAAGATATGTCGAAGAGTTAGCCACTCAAATTCTTGGCAACTATAATGAATTACAATGTTATCTATTATTATTTATTATTATAATAGTGTTATATTGAAAATAGTAGACTATTTCTACATTTCTGATCCTATTTATATCTAAGGTAACTGTTTATTTCGTATTTATGTAGATTTTGAAACTGTAGTTAGTATACTTATAGTTCACCTTATACAGCCTAAGTGAAAGACCTTGTAGTATAGTTTTACTTTAATAATTCAAAAACTCCTTTTGATATTTAGTTGGGAATATTTTGATATTTAGCAATTCAGATATGTAACGTTTAATTAAACATATTTATTATAATTTCCTTGTAATATTTTTCATTTTTAGAATTTTCAAATGGGAAACCTTAACAGTATAAATCATTCAAAGTATATTGATGCTTTCTTTTGCAAAAAGTCTATGAATGTTGTTGCGGGTTTGACTGCTCTATGAAATGCACCTTTTCGGTATATTTAAATTAAGATATCAGTTGTATTCTTAGCAAGGAGCTTTATCTATTTTTTGGGATCCCAAACCTTTCTTACTGCTCCTGCTGTTTGACAACCTTTTGTTTCTTTTTTGTTAATTTAAGTTAAAGTCTTCAAACAGATGGTGTACATAATTTGCTAGAGCACAGCAATAAAATGAAATTTTGTAAAGTTAGGTGGGTATTTCTGTAGAGGTTGGTTTTTCAGCAAAGAACAGTCCGTACTGTCTATTTTTGGCAATTTTCTAATTTAAGTGCTTTAGGCAATTCATTAATTTTTTACATTATAGTGTGTAAGGATACGTTTTGAGAGACACAGGTAAATAAAAATAATTAATTAACTAACCGACTTGTTGCGTAAGCAAACACTTCCTTGTCCGGTTTTTCCTCTCTTCGGTCTCGATTTTATATAACCACTGTAAAACAAAACACAATCCTGAGTACGTTGCCGCACCTCAAAAGGAGCTCCTCCAAGAAGGAGAAGATGGATATAAGATCACTCACTCACTCACTACTCAATGAATGCTCTATGTTTTATTCTATAGAAACTAAAAAGTAACAACTTATGGGGATTATCTAATATCGCTCATAAAATAAGAAAATCACAGAGAATAATACAATCAGCAAAAGACTGTCTTATATCAGCTTAAATTAAGTAAATACATATAACATCACATTTTAGGTTGAGTCGGATAAGCACTGAACGCTACCTTTTCGAACAGATAAGCACCGACTCCTGACAAACAGGCCCAGGAAAGCACTGAACGTTGCCTTTTCGAACAGATAAGGTCTGGGCCACACATTTTCTCCAGCAAAGCACTGAACGCTGCCTTTTCGATCAGATAAATATGCTGGGACAACACAAACACCAGGAAATATTAGTTAGACCCAGAACAGCACTGAACGCTGCCTTTTCGATCAGATAAAATCTGGGTCTCTATAAAGTCAAAAGGAAAGATATCAATTAGAGTAATTTAAAAGCATTCCAGAATAATTGCAAGTAAAGTAAGAAGGTTTATAATACTGTCTAACCCTATGGGTGTGGCTACTCAATAAAATCGACAATACAACTCACGTTCTCACTAAATCAACTCACTCCACAGTCACCCCTTAAAAGATGAACAAAATACTCGTGAGCGAACTCACCAATTAAGTAGTGGTTGTCTCATTAACACTAATTGCCACTTTAACACTTTGGACAACACAATCAACTTTACTCGTCGAGGTAAAATTAATGACTGAATGGTTTACACTAAAAATTACGGGAAACTAGGTGATAAGAATAACAAAACAGGTTGTTATACAATGTTTATTACCCAACACCCAAAATAAAAGAACAACTTGAATGTGTTTATGTTTTAAACAAGAAAAAAAAGAAATTATAATACTTATTATCTAACAAGTGTAACAGAAATGATTAAATGTAATTAAGTAGTACAAATTACTGTCTATATTAAGTTATTTTAACAAATCAATGGCACCAAGCTCAATCATTATATTCTCTACGGAGAGCGAGAGTTCATTCACTCAAAACTCATGGTGCAAAAGAAAGAGCTGAAGAGCAATAATTGCTGCTTAAACGTACTCTCCTTTGTTCTCTTTCACGGTAATTGCAGTATCATTTGAACATTAAAGAATAAAAAAGAGGAAGTTTTTATTTTCAAATTATTATAGCGACTCCTAAAGTAAACAGACATGCTTCGTTAACGAAAGTACGTTATAAATAATTCAAAATATTATAAAAAACTTATTTCTTGGTACATAAATTTTCACCTGATTAAAATTTAGAATTGTGGCTTGGATTTAATTTAGTTTTTGATGGACATTTAATGTCTTTTAAATAAATACTAGTATATGTATATAAACTTACGTAGTCACCTACCTATGAATTTTTTCTTTGATCTTTTCATGGCTTGCAGATTTTATTGAAAATTTAAAGACATATTTTACTTAGTTTCAGCTTCAAAATTGGGTATTGAAATAAACGTACTACAGAAATACATATGGAATATCTTAAAATTGCCGTTATATGAAATGTTTGATTCATAACCAACTTTCAAGCATACCCTTGAGGAGGTATGCTTGACAGCAATTTAATAAACTTTTATGTATGCATGCAAACTGTTAAGAAAGTTCAAAATTTTATTACAATAGTAAGTACAAAAATTTGTTTTGGAACGCTTTAATAGTATATTAAGTATCAAGAACAGTAAGGACAGTTTACCGATCGACGACAATGTTTGGCGACTGAGAGAAGCGAAGTCGCCAATATTGGAGGAGATCGGTAAACTCCTTACTGTTGGAGATGCTTATACTATTTTTGGTACGGCCATTATGAATACAAAGGTATTAACTAAGTAAATATCCCGAAGATGGTAAAAAATAAATTTAAAATAATTTATTTTTACACTGTATATCCACCAAACATTAAGCAGGTTTTGTCGTTACCATGGATACGTTTGTAATTTTATTTTTGAATGTTACGTTATTTTTGTCCTTACCATGGATACGTTTGTAATTACTATTATTTATTGGATATTTTTCACGGCTTTAAATAAAAAACATACATTTTTTTAAATAGTCACATTAAGTATTTAGAAAATAATGATTTCTCGCGAAAGAGACATCTAAAGATCATGCATTTATTTTATAAATTACATATAATTTACTTACCGTTCTGTTTTTGACAGAACTGAACGGTAAGTATTTACTTACGACGCGTTTTTGCTTAGCAACCAGTAAATATAACCTACTGTTCTAAAACCAAGTATGGTAAACAATCCCAAATAGCATGGTCGTACAAAAAATAATATTAATGTCTCTTTGAATTCTTTGGGAGAAAATAAAAATGAAAATAAAAGTAAGTAGCTTTACATTAAAAAAAACTAGATTTAACGAAAAATGTATTAACTCACACAAATGTTGATTATATACAGGGTGGTCCAGACCACCCGTACACCCCTTTTAAAATTCGGGGGATTAAAAATTTTTGACAACACAATGGGTAATCTTACTAAAGTCGATGTGATTTATCGAATGACGCCAAGAAGAAACCCCCCCCGACCCCCCCTTGTAAGGGGAAAGGGGGGCAACTTTGAAAATTCAAATGGGAACCCAAAAGTTTTATTGCATATTTAGATTCTACTCATCAAAATATAAATAATTTATTTGAAACATTTTTTATCTTGGCAACAGGCGGCGCTGTAATCACAGAGAACCTACTTTTTGCATTTTCCGCCGTCTCTGGCATATTTACATGTGCAAATAGCAGTTTTTCATATTTTTTACTAAATAGTGATGAAAAAACTTTGCTAATGTGTACTTTCATGAGAAAAAATTTTACGTTACGATGAAAAACGGAAATTATCTCCCTAAGCTGTTTTCGACAAACAGATGTAGAAAATGTAAAAAGTCGGTTTTTGCGATTATAGTGCCACCTGTTGCCAAGATAAAAAAATGTTTCAAATAAATTATTCATATTTTGATGAGTAGAATCTAAATATGCAATAAAATTTCGGGGTTCCTATTTGAATTTTCAAAGTTGCCCCCCTTACCCCCTACAAGGGGGAATCAGAGGGGTTCCATTCTGGGATCATCCGAAAGAGCACATCGACATTAGTAAGATCACCCATCGTCTTCTTAAAAACTTTTAATCCCCCACATTTTAAAAGGGGTGTACGGGTGGTCTGGACCACCCTATAGAAAATGACATTGGCATATTTGGATAATTACAGCTAAAAAACATGATTAATATGACTGTCACTAAATCTTGTGACAGTCATATTAATGTGTTTTCGAATGGTATAAACGGTTTTCTGAAGGCCGACAGAGCACCGAAGATGACAAACGTCCAGGTCGACCTGTCTTTGTAATCACATTGTTAATGGAAGACACATCGATTTTCAAGTTACTCTGATTAATCTTTTTAATGTTTCTGTATCTTTGATAGCTGTATAATAGAATAAAATTAATTATTTTTAGTTCAATATCAAATCAATTAATTTGTAAAATAATAAATATTTATAAATACTTAACATAAAGAAATATTTTAAGCGGATACTATGTCCAAACAGTGAAGAATAAGCTCGGCCAGCCGAACGCGGTACTCTACATGTTATACAGGGTCTGCCTATTAAATAACGAGACTGCGCGCACAGAAGACGTCCTAGAGGGGTAGAGGGGGAAACGAATGCAGTGTTGGATAGCTGGAAGTGTCTACTATGGCAGTACAAAAACACGTTTTTGTCGCTGTAGTAGTATTTTTTCTATAGAGGTTAGAAACGAACGTGTTTTTTTCTCGTGCCGATAAAAATGTGTGACGAAGAACACAAGCAACGGATCAATGTGAAATTTCTCGTTAAATTAAAAAAACAACGACTGAGTGCTATAAGTTGTTAAAAGAGGCCTATGGTGAGTATTCTCTATCTCGTGCGCGTGTTTTCAAATGGTATAAACGGTTTTCTGAAGGCCGACAGAGCACCGAAGATGACAAACGTCCAGGTCGACCTGTCTTTGTAACTCCGCAAACAGTGACCAAAATCAATGAAATTGTGCGCGGAGATCGTCGTATGAGCATTCGGATGATAGCTGAGAGCGTAAACGCCCATAAAGAAACTGACAGAAAATTCTACATGACGAATTGAACATGAAGAAAGTTTGTGCGAAGTTGGTCCCAAAAAATTTGACCCCTGAACAAAAGCTCGTCCGTCAACAGATCTGCTCAGATTTTCTTGAGAGGTTAGATGACGAGCCTGAATTGATGGCGGCAATCCATGCACTTGGAAACTCCTGCATCGCCAAGAATGAAAAAAGGCAAGGATGTCGAAATCAAAATTTAAAGCCATGCTAATCGTTTTTTTCGACATCAACGGCATCGTGATGACTGAATGGGCGCCACAGGGTCAAACTGTAAACCAAACTTACTATTTGAAAGTTTTGGCAACACTGCGAGAGCGAGTTCGTAAAAAACGGCCGGAGTTGTGGAAAAACAAGTCGTGGATCTTGCACCAGGACAACGCACCTGCCCATAACGCGCTGTCTGTGAAGCGTTATTTAGCATCTAGAGGCACTCCAGTGCTCGAACACGCGCCGTACTCGCCAAATTTAGCACGCTGTGATTTTTTCCTGTTTCCGAAAATCAAGTCTGCCTTAAAAGGAACCCGGTTCGAGTCGATCGAAGTGGTGAAGCGAAAATCGGCGGAGCTCCTAAATGCTCTTACAAAAGAAGACTTCCAGCATTGCTTTTACCAATGGAAAAAACCAATAGAACGGTGTGTGGCGAGGGGAGGGGAGTACATTGAAGGGGAGCATTCGATTGTAGAATAATTTTTAAAATAAAACTCTTTTTCATAAGCAGTCTCGTTATTTAATAGCCAGACCTCGTATATTACAAAGTAATACAATTGGGAATTGTTTTATTAACATTATAAAAATTAATCGTATGTCAAGCAAACGTTCTTCATTGATATCTTTTAATTATGCTGTTTAACTTAATATAATACAATAAAATGATTTTAAGTGTATTTTGTCAACTAAGATTATTTCGCATTTTGTACATTTTCAAGCTAAAATATAAATATTAAGACTCACCTGCTGTTTATACAGATAAATACTCTATTGAAATTGAAAGTAATGTCAAGTTAGAAAAATCTGACATTAGTTAGACCTAACTTTTAAGGGGTGATTCACATAATTTATTATTACAGTTAAATCCACAATATATTACAATGCCTGACAGACACGATGTTGTGACATCTGCGACCTCACTTGAATAAGCGTATAAAAAATAGATAAGATAATGATTTGAAGATTAGTAACACTAATAACTTCTGCAATCCATTCAATTGAATGTTGGCAAACAAAATTTATTTCAGAATATTCATCCTTCAACCACCTTTGTGTTAACTTCTTTACAAGTTAACACGAGATATGATTTTATGATTGATGTAAACACCATGGAATATATACAATCTCATTGGAACTGAAGTGCCATTTTAGATGCATAAAAAAAGTTTTAGATACTTTATGAATTTAGAGCATTAAATATAGGTAGTAAATTTCTACTTACATCACGCTAACTACTCTCGTCTGACAATGATATCCTTTTGGTGGCAATCCAATGGTTTTTTCCAAATTTTATCTAAATTGAATTATTACTTTTTCATTTATAGTGAAAAATAGAAATAACGTTTTAAAATTTGCAGGCTTATTACTCCTTATCGGATAGATCATTTGCGTGTAATCGTTCTAATGCGACTCCAAGACTATTCTACAGGATGAAGTAATATAACATAAAATTATAAAATATTTAGTAATTTACGTACCAGAATCTACCGGAAGTTTCTTTGCATTTATTACATTTACCTGTATAACACTTAAATGATTATACTACAATTTAATGTTCATTTAATATGCTACTTGAAAATTTCTATTAAATATATGCATACTTTGTAATTGTTTGTTTTCATTGTATTATCTCTGTATGCTATTTAGAATTGCTTTTGTAAATGTTTTGTAAATTCTTTTACTGGAAATTTTATATTATTTTTAGTAGAATGTCACCTTAACCTTTAGGAGGAACAGTTGCAACGTTGTTCGTAGCAACAGAATGACGTTATTTTGGTTACTAATAAAAACGCATGAGTTTAAACAACTCATTTGTCAACAGTTGCCTTTAAAATTAATAATTCAAGTAATGTCGTGATTTGTGAAATTATTTTTTTAAATATTGTGGTGAATAGCCTATAATTTTTTTATTAAATAATTTTATAGATAATTATAAAATTCGCCTTTTCTTAATATAAGATTGAAATTCTAATAATTAATTCCTTTATCTTTTCGTCGTATTAATAATATTGTTAGATCCTATTTCTTGGGTTAGACCAAATCAATGATACTCAACCATCTAGAGCATTAAAATCTCTATTATACAGATTACGTACGTTTCGCAAATGTATCCATTTGCTTTCTCAAATCATATTAATTATAGTTGTTAATATTAATCTACATTCTTCTACATTCGTACACATTAAAACAAATAATTTAAAATTATTAAGTATAAAACATTTGACATTTACATCGAGAATGAAAATGCATGTTCATGAATTCATTTTCATTATTATAAATTAATGTCTTCTAATTTTATTTTTAGGAAATTAATTATTTTTTGAATAGGTTTGCAACTCACTGAACAAACCTTAAATTATCTAGTTATAACTACACAACTTCCAAAGGATTATATACGTAAGTAATTTCTGCTCCTTCTGAAAGTTTTATTATAATGGTTGTACTCTCGCTTTGCTCTGCTTTTAAAAGATTAACTACACTTATTTTCACTTGGATAAATACGTAACAATTTATTAATTTCTCCATTTTTTAGCTCAGCTGCATAATTACCTTGATCACTGACATTTGCCTTATACATAAGATTGCAGATGCATTTTTCTAGCTGAACAGCATTTATGCTACATTCTATACTGCTAACATACTTTTGCGCGGTCATTCAATCGGACATACATACAATTGTTTATTAAAAAGTCATTCTTGTTATCCTGTTTGTGTTAGCAACTAACTTTAGGAGGTTTTGATTGTTATTGTTATTGTTATACTATATTACTGATTATCCATAAATAACATAGCAGTACTCTAGCCAGTTATAAATAAAACAACAACAAAACCCAACATAATAAACAAAATATCAGTGCAACTAAAACAGCATAAATAAAATTGGTGTATGATTTCCAAGAGTTACAGTGCATTTGCCATTTGTTGTTGCGGATTTACGTGACGTACTTGCGTTAGCCTACAGCCACGGCCCCTATTTGGTTGAGAAATTAAAGTATGCATTAACGCATCACTCTCTTATGCGAGTACTGCTAGTTTTTACTGGTGACAGTGAACTTACTGTCCACTCTTTACTAGCACTCCAGACTTATACCGGAGCTATTAGCGTGCTCTGTCGGGGTTAGTCTTTTCTAGGGAGTCCCTACTCTTATCCCAGCATGTGGACTAACCATTGTCCGATCCAGGCCGGTCATAAAAGAAAGTCATAGTCGCCCTAAGTAAGGATCTTATTAGGACTGATATTTATTCAGCTTTGTTTAAAATCTACTTTGGTGTATACAACATAAAATATGTTTTGCCCGATCGGGCGTTTTGGATCATTTACAAGCTCTGCTCTCAGGGCGGTAAGTTCAACTTACCGCCCAAGGCTCGGTAATAAAGTACCTCGTCATTTAAGTCGAAAAACACTATCATTTTAAAACTTGTCCGGATTGAGACAAAAATTGTTTTTGTTTATTCAACTCCATAACAACCAAACACATTAACCGACTGAAAATTCACATTTTCAGTGTGATGTGTTTAATGTTTACTCTATATATTTAAAATTCACTCATAGATCCAATCGGGCAAAAAATAGTGTAAGCATTACGGGCGTTAGGTGCCTATCAGGTACCTATCACCCTTAATACTTGTAACGGTATATTTTTATTAGTCCTGAATAAATGTGGTTTTGTCTACATTCTTAGTGAAAAATCTTAAGTCCGGTCCTGCAAATTTGCGTTCTTCTCAAAATATAAACTCGTGTTAGTATTTGGTACCAATAAACCTATAAAATTATTTTAAAATGTGGTTGTGTGTCAAATCTTCCTAGAATTATAAAAACATTTGGGCAATAAATTATTTCTTTCTGTGTTTTATTTACGCACGTGTATATTGGTTAAAATGGCTTTTTTGTTAAAACCCTGAAAACTATTAAATATGGTTTGTGGTAAATCCAACTTTATTTAGTTCTCATAGATACTGCAGTTTGGCGTTCCGTGAAAATATTATAAAAAAAAACCTCTTTTATCTAATAAATTATGTTTGCTACGTGTTAGAAATCTCTTTTGGTTATTTACATATGCGCCTAAAAACTTGATACGTCTGCTGGGCTTGCTTTAATATAACATCGGTTTACATTTTTTCCTTCGCGAAAACAAAAACTGCGTAATTTCTAGTATTTTAGGGTCAAAATCTAGTAGTGGAATTAAGAAAACTTCCCCTACTGACTACACGTGGACTGTACAGCCCTGATTTGCTTAGGCCAAAACACGCGATCCCGTGATTGGTTGAAGTCGACTTGCATTTAAATAAAAAGCATTTCGACACAGTAAAAAGAACCCAGCGTCTTAAAAAACAGAGGGTTCACTTGACTTCAGTTGCTGATTCGAGACAGTGCAGTTTAACAATTCAGTCAATGGTCTGAATACAGTACAGTTTATAGATAATGGCCGGTGTCGGATGCCCGTGCCCTGTTAATTAGAAATTTGCAGTTAATAAAAATACCGTTGTGTAATTAGTTTTCCGGATATTAATTAAGAATTTGTGGTTAATAAAAGTACCGTTATACAGTTAAATATTTTTCCGGATGTTTGCGTTCCTAAAGAACGGGAAATCTAGTTTTTCCTATTAAAAGTGTAATAGCTTGAATACAGTTTACCGATGAAAATAAATATCTAATCGTACATCGATAAAAATAGTTCTCGTACCGAAATACCGATAAAAAATCAATAACTATAGACTTTATCTTCGGTGATCGAAATCTCAGATTAAGAATGAAATCCGAGTTTTGTGCTTTATAAATTCAGCTCGGATTTAAATAATAAATGGGTTGTTTTAAGAAAAATAACAAACATTTGCCGATGGTTCTTAAAATTAATTTAATAGCCAAATCTTATAGAAATTTTATGGTTGCATTTAGTTATTTTATCTTGGGTGAATTCGTTAATAATAGTTCACCTCATTACGCATTACGAGGGTTAATTCATTGCATCCTTGAATAATGTGAAAGCAAAAAATCTACGAACATTCCAGTTTCCGTTCATCAGTGACTGTTTGGTGTGTGCAGGAGTAATTTTTGTGCAATTTAGCGTCAATTTGGTTTGCGAATTATTGACAACTACAGGTACTGTGAATTATGTATTTTTTTGAATGTTAAATATTTATGTGAATATCTTTGGATCTTTGTAAAATTCCTACAGTCTGTTTTTTATTTATACGTAATTTGTATACAATTTTTATTCATTTTAAAGTTAATTAAAACCAGTAAGACCGAACCATATAATTATGAAAGTTTTTATTCATATCATCATTAAACTAAATTTTGACTTTGTTAAAATTAACTAATATTTTGCACTAAATTTATATCGGTCTGATTTCATTTTCTGATTAGTGATATCAGACAGATTTATTAAATTTATTTCATTTTTTTGGTCAATTTATTTATTGTTATTAAGCTTCATAATCAGATGGCGCCCTTCTAGTGTATGTTATTGTGTTTTAAATCTTTATCCATTCCTTTAATAATTAGACAACTGCAGAACCAATACCTACGACTTGAAATTTAAATTTGTAAAAAGAGCGAGATCTCAAGCCGGCAACTTTGAGCATTTTATGTACAGTAAGTATCGTACTTAGTGTTTTAAACTAGTTTAATTAATGTGAACTTTTCGTTTGAAGGTTTAAGCTTTGTTTATTTTATCGTACAGAAAAGCTAGCGTTTCATACTTAAATAACTATTATGTCCGGTCGAGCGAGTTTGACCAGTTTATGGGCCTGTTTTTAGAGTGTAAATTGCTAAGTTAGAGCTCTAGGGCTGTAAAACTTTTTACCTCTCATATGAATAGGTGCTCAAGATAGGATTTCTAATTTGTAGGCATTTGAAAAAACCATAATGATGACATGTAGACAAGTATTTGACACATTTCTATGCTGAATATTGAATCGGTGACAGTTGTCATTGCGAAGATATGAAGGTGACAAGTTACTCTATTTACTCGGTTTTTCGCAGTTTTATTTTCTCATTTGAAAATGCTTGCGGTTTCTATGTTTTATTTTTTAAATTCTGTGGTGCATTGTTATAAATAACACTATGTGTTGTTTAGAACAATGTATGTAGATAACTGTATCACTTCGAACAAACTGTTTTAAACGATTACTTTTGTTATAAAAACCAAAATCTAAATCGAGTCTATTATTTCATTACAATTAACTTTAAATGGGATTTTTTTTATCTTGCACAACAAACCTCATGCAAATCTGTTCAGTTTCGTAACAACAAAAACCCGTAAATTATAGTGATACTAAAATGGAACGACTTTTTTGCGTTAATTAAAAAAAATTATTCAAAGTGAATAGAGTAACTTATCACCTTCATATCTTCGCGATGACAACTGTCACCGATTCAATATTTAGCATAGGAATGTGTCAAATACTTGTCTACATGCCTACATTATGTTTTTTCAAATGCCTACAAATTAGAAACCCTATTTTGAGCATTTACTTATATAAGAAGTCACCAGTGTGTGCCGTCTCCATAGTAATACTAGTAATTATATACCACTATATATACCTACTTGAAGTTTTGAACTTTTCAAATTATTTTTAATTTAAAATTAAATATTTATTTAAACTTAGACCGGACATAAACTGGCGTATGCATTTCGGGTTTAATTAGGTTTTAGAGCCCTCTATGGTCTTAGCTAACTGACTCTGCGAGCTCTAACACGGTTAATTAAGCCCTTAATACATAATATATTATTATTTTTGAGTGTGAAAGGCAGCTGCATTAAAACAGACATTTTTTAAATTTAGTTAATAAACTGGCAATAGCCAGATCAACAAATAATGTTTTGATATTGTCACAAACGGAAATATTTACACTTAAATATTTTATTCAAAACTCAACTTCTCTTCCGTTTGTACAATATATAGCAGGCAAGGCCACGCTCAGTTGCCCACGCTAGTTCAGCAGCTGCGGGCTCGCCACCGACAACTTGGTGCCACCTGCAAGGTCTTCTCAGAAGCGCGTTCGCTTCGCCCACCATTACGTCCGTTGGCATGCAATATCTACGCCTACTGACTCCGTATATGCGAGGCAACCTACGCGATGTGCATGCAGGTGCACATTCCTTCAAGAGAATTCTCCAACACTTCCTCACAACTGCAGATTCGTGCCAGGCACCGGCAGCGCGCATGCAATCTACGATACTAATTACTTCATCGTCCAGCAGTATATAACCAGCTTGGTTGAGCTATTCAAACCAGTCAGTGACCATGGCTCCAACACAACAAGCAAGCTGGTGAGTACCTTCCAATTATTTTATGCTTAGTGCCTAGTTGAGTAGGCGGCGCTTAATCGCCTACTCTATGCGAATTATGGGTAGTTGTGCTCAGGCTACCCGGCTTAGTTACCAGGAGGTTATCTCCGATGCTTAGTCTGTAGACCTAGTGCTATAACAGGGTTGGTCCCGACCTCCCCTGTATTGTATTAGTTAGGAGGACATATACGTCCTCACAATATGTCAACATGTATGTTAACCTTTTATACTCTGTTTATTGTCTTTAGTATATAGTTGTTTTTTACAACTTGTGTTTGATTTCTTTCTACCTCTGACTACGTCCTCCGCATATACGGAGTCAGTAGGCGTAGATATTGCATGCCAACGGACGTAATGGTGGGCGAAGCGAGCGCGCTTCTGAGAAGACCTTGCAGGTGGCACCAAGTTGTCGGTGGCGAGCCCGCAGCTGCTGAACTAGCGTGGGCAACTGAGCGTGGCCTTGCCTGCTATATATTGTACAAACGGAAGAGAAGTTGAGTTTTGAATAAAATATTTAAGTGTAAATATTTCCGTTTGTGACAATATACATTGCAGTGATAATGTACTATAATACAATAACTAGACTATGATATACTGAGACTAACTAGCTGTCTCTTAGATTACTATTAGTAACAGTAACAGTAAACAATAGTGATAGTAGCATTTAGTTTTGCTAGGGGTTAAGCTAAACAATATCCTATGGTAATTTGCGTTTCAGTCTGATGTGAATATTAGGTTGAAATAGGTTGTAGTGTACCGCACCCCTACATGCACTGGAGTTGGTAATAAACTTATTGGTGCATTTGTTGATGAATTCTTCCACGTATAGTACGCCAAGCTCTTGGTGTAGTTGGGTATTACGAATATACCAGGGTGCGTTGACTGCTGTTCTTAACACCTTGCTTTGGAGTCTCTTAAAACATACATTTAAGAATGCAGACAGTCTCAATTAATGTAAATTTTGTGCTAGAAGTCTAGTTGAAACCAAATCGTCATTTGTACGGATCAAATTTATTTCTCAAGGTAGAAATCTTGATTTAGGCACGTATTGCCTATTGTTACGAATGTTGGGTTTATTAGCTCTGTGCACCTTTTGATGTAATAAAAGAGAGAGATTCGTCTAATTTTATTATTAGATTCATATAGCCCCTGTTAAAACTTAAAATACACACAGTATACACTCACTGGTGCGTGAGTGGATAGATGCGTTGTGTGGTCAGAAGTCCGTTGAAATTTCTTAGGGGCGGATTTACGTTTTGAAAATTTTGACTGATAATTACCCTTGGTCCTGTTTTATGGTTTAAACCGAGTATTTGTAACAAAAATATTAAATATTACAAAAATAGGTATTAGTATAAAATACGGTGGGATTCGCGGTATAATAAAGTTATTTTAATTAAAAAAATGGGAATAAATGCTTTAGTAAATCTATTCGAGACTCGGTTCAGATCAAGTTATTAGTTATGAAAAGTTACAGTGTTCTTTTGAGAATGGCACGGACAAATTGTTGCGAATGCTGTATTTGCTTATAGAAAATTAACTTCCACTGTTTACTAAGGGTCATTAAAAAACTTTATGAGTCGAGTTGTTTTGATAATGGTTTTAAATACTGTATAACAAAGTTAAACCTTGTAATACTTTTAAACTTAAATAACTTTAAAATAACTAACCCAGAGACCGCCTAGCTTCAGGAAGGAAATAGTTGTAACGACCGAAGATTTTTTTTATAAATCATTTAGAATTCAGTTACTGTATTCGTTAGTTTGTGTGTGTAAAAGTGATATTACGCCTTTGTCTGTGTATAATAAGGTGACTTAATGAAATAAATGATTACTACGATACTAAAACCAAAAGGAACCAAAGGTACCAGCATCTTATCTGTATGTTATTTGAGCAATATTAATTGTGGTTCCATTATTTGTCAGCAACATATGTTTTTATTTGTGTTAATTAAGGAACTAAATGCAAATGTATTTAGAATGGGATCACAAATTAAGTTTTTCTCCTCTGTCAGTTACAGAAGTAGAATTTACATTACATATTCTCCAATGTCCGCTTAACTAAACAAGCAAACAAGCACCGATAGGATGTGACAGTAAAGGGCGCAGAAAGGTATATTTATTTCCAATACCACGAGCTACCACTAAAAAATCATGATGAGATGAATGAAACGATTTTATTTTTTCCTAAATTAATTAATCTTGGTCAATTGGTCAAAAATGGAAATGAAGCAAACCCTAAAGCTCAGTTGCATCGGACGATTATTAACAATAAAATAACTCGTTTTTAGATTACTTGCGGCGGCAAAGCAATGAATGTTCAAACTTCACACAAAGTAAAAGAAATATCATATAACACCTACAGAAGAATAAATTATAGAAGTAAATAACATTGAATAATGTATGTTTATCGAAAATACAAACTATAAAAATCCTTATTTTTAATAACACGATGATCGAAAAGGGTAACATCAACCAGTGTATGACAGGAATTTCTTTTTGATGTTTGTGTTAGTAAAAAATACTACGTTCGAGTTAACTGTATTTTCACTTTCAAGAATATTCCCTGTGCAAAAATAAACAAAAGGAAAAGCAACGCAATATGTAGGATATTCTGTCAGAAGTAATCGAAAGTTTATTACCAGACTGAAAGATCAATACGATTTCATTAAAATTCAATAGCCGACTACTCTTTGACTAAAACGGATATACGGCAAATTGCTGACACAGTTTTTGAGTTACTATTAAACTTTCCTGGATTCAAACTAAACTGTTGTATGTTTTCTGCCTTCAGTTGACTTTAATTTGATCTGAATACTAAAATTATACACAATTATCTATCTAATTCAATTTCGGCCCGTATCTCAAACTACAATTATCTCATAGATATTTAAAAGCAAATTAGTCTTGATTTGCTGATAATTGTCTTAAATTTGCCTATTTCTCATTTCATTCGTTAGGCTACTTGTAAGGAACAAGTAGAAAAGGCGATTAAAAGGAAATTCTGTTTCCTTCGTCCAACGTCCGGATTTTATGTTTCAGGAATAAGTTTGACCTTGCATTACAAAGCCTGCTGAACTTTTAAATTGACATGGCTGCATCCTCATTAACGTTAGGATGAAAATGAGAAATAATTTGTATGAATACTATAATTATCTGCTTATAATTATGTTATCGGGTTGTGTTTCTATTATAAAGATGTTTTCCACTTATTACAAACAAGTGATGACAGTATCTACAAAACAATCAACGTCAAACGTAGTCATTACTTTGGTTTCTAACAACTCATTACAAGGACGTTTTCAGATTTTGTTGACTCTCCGAGCATTTCTCTTGCATTTAATTAAAAAGAGAAGTTTTCAGCGACCGCACGAGCATAATGTATTAACGAGTGTAAACAAAACTTTACTTTTATTTCCTTAACAAACGGAATTACAAATTTTTAATGTTTCTTAATTAAAAGTTTTAAGTAACTCTTGCAAGGATTTCCAATCAATGTTAAAGAAATGGTTGTAAATAGTTATTTATGTTAATATATTCACTGAAGAAAAGGTTGAGCAGTAGATCCCAAAAGATTTTTTTTGGGTAAAAATAATTATATAGAATATAACATTCATGAAAAGCTCTACAAACTCAGACTACTGAAAAATTTATTAACAGGTTTGCAGGTCACCTAATGTCAACAAAAAAAATAAGGAAAAAGCACATGAAAAAATATATAAACAGCAGATAACGTAAGTCAATATTTCCACACCATTTGTACAAATGGATGTTGGCTTTTTTATAAATTGCTCGATAAAACTGTTTTTTTCTGTAAATTGTGGGATGGAAATGGTATCAAAAAAAGCTTCTCTAACAAGATCCGTTTCTGTACAACAAATATTTATAAATGTTGGCCATTTGTGAAGATGTTATATATGTTTATCTTTCAGTGGTGGTATTGTTATAAATTTTAACAAAAAAGAAAAAAATTAGTTCAGAGACTTGTGCTTGTTTATCACTGCTTTATGATGAAAGGAAACCATTTTTATTCAGATTCATTTGTTTGGAATAATGGTAGTTTGTTCAAGTGTTCTGTTTATGACATAAACATTACCAAACAATTATTTATTAATATCTCGTCAAGTGCTACTAGTGTGACTTTGATTTAGTTAATTATTGTTATTAATTTAATTGAATAAACTTATTATTCAATATTTTGTATTCTATATTATGTAATTTGTTCCTGATTCACTTAACGACTTTAAAACTACCACATTTAAAATAAAATTTGTAAAAACAAAGTTAAAAATATTTCATATCAATGGACCCGTCTATTCAGCTATCAATGCAGTAAGAAAAATCGATTTACAAAAGTTGAGCTGCTGGTAACGCTGTCGCCGGTAATCTGCGTGCATACCACATACCCCTCATCATTCGTAGGTGCACGCGCACTCAAATAATTATAATTAACTTATGTCTGCGTAAAAGCTGTTGAATTTCGAGAATCACTGAATAGATTTTAATGCCCTTTTCGCCATATCTTGTTTTTTGAAGAATGTTTAGTTATATAAAGATTGTTCAAAAGGTCTTTCGAAAGTCGTGTAATGAGCAAAATGTAAAAGAAATAATCAATAAAATTGGCAAAACAAACACAAAATGCCTTACGCTGCGAAAATGGAAACGCAAACTGTAAGCAAACGAATTGTAGGTCTCAAAAAGATCTACAAAAAAGTCTCATGTGGCATATATGTACCTTTTACAGATGACCCGTAATCAAGGTTTCTTTTCCCTGGAATGTTGTCTTACTTCCTCCCTGAATGAAACGCCGGTAATTTCTGCATTTTTTAACCTTTAGAATTGCTGCAAGTATAATCTGTGAAAATCTGAAGATTGTAACGTACGTCGTTCAAAAGATATATAACCATAATAATTTTTGAAGGAATGTCTCTCCCTGCGATCTCCTTGCGTTTCGTAGGGTTAAAGATATGCTCATGCACTCCTTTGGGGTAAGGTCCACCTGCCTGTAAAATTTCCGCTTACTAAATCTTCTGGCTTTCGAGATATTTTTCGGTGAACATCAGACACCGGACATCGGAACTTGTATTTATGAATGTATTGATCCAGCTACTATGATTGACTTCTGGTTAATTATCATTAGACCAGTCAGTGGCTCTATTGGATGTACTTTCAAAATTATTTGAAGGAGTAATATTTGACGATATCTACTTTCAGTTAAAAAATAAAATTAAATCTCGTCATTTATTAAAATTAATGTAGGTAATCTATTCTCATAAACAGAAATCGAGTGTTGTGATTACAAATCGGACCATATTGTATCAACATCTGGTGTCCCTCAAGAGTCTAATGTAGGGCCTCTGTTGTTCTTTCAGGGTCTCATATTTGCGGATAATTTCAAACTTTACAAAGAAATAACATCAACAGAGGACTGTCGAGAATTGCAAGATGATTTAGTAGCGATTCATAGTTGATTGTTAAACAATCAACTTCAAATTAATATCAAATAGTGTGCGATTGCGACATTTACAAGAAAAAATAATTATATTATCTACGGTTGTAAAATAGGGCGGTCACATATAAACTAATAGTTTCTAAAATGGAAATAAAAGTCTTGGGAATTACTTTTGATTCAAAGTTACCTCAAACCTTATTGTTCGTTTGGTATCGCACCTAGGGCCCCTATGGTAATGGGTATGACGGTTGCTTTCTTTTCCCACAATCTTTCTATTTCAATATGTAGATCATTGTATTTCGTGATTTTTTTCAATTTGCTTCTCCTGGATTCGCTATCGCGTGGTGTTGCCACATCAATCATATACATCTATCATTGTGTTTTAAATGTCTATCTGCTTGTATGCGAAAATCTCACAAGACCTTAGCTTCATCGTTTTCAGAAATTTTTCCATTTTATGTTCCCACCAATCTGTATTTGCTGGTAGATTGAAGTTCTTGCATATGTTCCAGTGGATCATTGTTGCAACTTTATGATGCCTTTCTTTGTAATTTGTTTGGGCATCTTTTTACAGCTGCTGACTATATGATCAATAATTTTATCAGATTCTTTACATAGCCGGCATTTACTGTTTTCGATGGTTCTGTCAATTCTTACTAGTGCGGATTGATGAACTACCATTTTCACGGTTCCTTTCCTTAGCCATTCCCATGTTTTGTTCTTATTTGCATTTCCTTCTGTTTCTCTTATATGCAGTCCAATCAGTGGTTTGTTGCACCATTTTTCTCTTCTGTTGATCATTTACTCTTTTTTGTATATTTTCTTGGTTTCTTTGGCTTTAAAAGAGACCTTCTTCCCTAACCTTTTGTAAGAAGTTCTCTCGACCTTCTCGAAGATATACTCTCTATCAAGCTTGGTTTTTCTTCTTTAATTGTTTCTTGCAACATATCTGTTCCTCCTGTGATACGAGATAGGTATAACCTGTTCACATCACTACGGGAATGTAAGGCTCGTTTAATCGTCATTAATTTTCTGGTCTTTTTCACTAAAGCTTCTAGTTCCACTTGCGTCCAGTCTACCACTCCTGTTGTATATCTGATAACGGGAATGACCCGGCTATTTATGCCTTGAATAGTATTCGTTCCGTTAAGTTTCAAATTGATGATTTTTCGTACTCTCTCTCTCTCTCTTTCTCTCCCCCCCCCCTCTCTCTCTCTATCTGCTCCTTCAGCGGATTTTAGCTTTTACTCTACTCTGAATGTTTAATGTTGTCTGACTGCAATACCCCTAAGTATTTGTAGGCTTCTTCTTTACCAAGTCCACGTATAGTTTTGTTGTCTGGTATTTGTGTACCCTCCGTGTTAGTTATTTTTCCACGTTCCGTTGCCAACACAGTACATTTATCTAATCCAAATTCTATGGCAATATCGGAACTGAATGTGAACGGTATTTAATAATGATTCGATTTCAGTGGATGACTTTTCATATAATTTCAAGTCGTCCATATATAGAAGATGGGAGAACCTGTTCTACGTTTTCGCTGTTTAATATCCTCCGCCTGACTTTTTCAAAATTACTGATAATGGGATTATAGTAATCACAAAAAGTAGAGGAGAGAATCTCCTTTTTACTTTTCCTATTTCTTCGCCTTCAACTGTTAATTTGGTTATCTATTTTGTCATTGCTCTCTGCATAAATTTGATTATGTTGTTGCTTATCCCCATAACGTATAAGCACTTAGTAATCCAACTACGTGGCAATGAGTCGCCTGCTTTCTTATACTCAACCCATGCCACAGGTAAATTGGTTTTTCTGAGTTTACAGTTTTTGAGGATCATCATTATTATTATTTTTAGTTATTTTTTAGAATTCTAGTGAGATATATGATATTTTTGATATTTACCCAAATTTACGGTACATGTACGGGAGTTGAAATATTAGGAATGTGGTTAGTACAAAATAAAGAAAGGCGCGCTATTTAATTCCACCTTATTTTCACATTTGCATTGGCCTCTATATGATTTTCCAACAGTTGATGCTTTATGACCATGAAGTACACATCACACCGCTAGTTAATTTGTTACAACTTTTGTCTAATAACGAATGCAAAAAAATTGTTTTTGTTTTGGAATCTTCTAAACATTGAATACCTGATCGTGTAATAAAGCAACAAGGATTGCTAAACGTTATAAATTACCCATAAATAGTTTATTAACTTGATTCTTTAGTGTGAAAAATTTAATTATAGTTACTAAATTGATAAAGCTTCAACTCAATTTTATAAAAAACCTTATTTGCCAAAATTAGCTTATAATTTTTTTATATATTTGTTTTATTGTTTTTTAACTAGAAATTCGTGTTAAACTTTGTTTTAATCTTCTCGATTTTGAATTCTTCGTTTTCTCTCTTTATTCTGCATACATAACCATAGAATAAGTTTTATAGAAAACGCTTTTAAAAATTTACCTTTGAATAGTAGTTTGAAGATACTTTGACAATGATTAACCTGGCAATGTTACTCAAGTTCGAGACCAAAGGTCATTTCCAACTACCACGCCCACTTTGGAAGAAAGCGCAATAGTTATGTATAACAAACCGAATCTAAATCGTTCGTTTGAGATTGAAAACATTAATCTACCTCTGTCAGGCCTAGTTCAAATTTAACTTAGTTTAGCCATTTCAGAACACTAGCTATTTGTTGGTATTACTGTTCAATGATTCGGTATTATGCCTAATGTCAATATTTCGTTCTGCTTGCGGGTTATTGAGGAATGGCAGTGCAAACTAACAGTACTTACTACTTAAACTACCTTACAAGTTTAAATTGACTTATTACTACACCTATTTTTAAACCTAAGAAAGCTATTTTGAATAAAAAATTTTTTTAAATTTGCAAAGATACTGTCCAAAAAATGAAAACTTTAAGCCTCTTGCGGGGAACCTAAATATTAACGTAACAAGCTAAGATTGTTTCTGATTTGAATGGGCTCCTAACCACAACTTTTTATCAACTTGAAATTGCGGATTAAAAAAAAAGTTTTTTCATAAACCCTAATAAGACATATTAACAACCCAAGCAGCATCTAAGTAGCAGTAACTGAGATCGGAACTTTGATTGAGTAGTTGTTACGTAACTATAACTAGATTTATGACTTTCAAGGTTTAATTACTTCAGTTCGGAATATTTTAGTACTTATGTAGTTGTTTCTACTATTTATTGGAACTATGTAGTTCCATTATTTCTGAGTAACTTGTAAAGTATGTGGAACTACTACTACTAAAGTAAAGTATTGCCACTTAGTTTAATTACTTTAAAGTTGTTGCAACTTCAAAGAGGTATTATGATTGTACAGTAACTTGCCCGGAGCTAATTCAAAATTTTTAAAACTTTAAACTAGTACTGAAAGTTTCTATCACCTGTCTGAAACTATTAGTTAACGTTTAAAGTAACGGAACATTACAGCAGTATTGAAAGTAAAACTTACGATTTTTGATATCCAGTAGAATCGCTTTAAGGTGATTTCTACTACTTTTTTGCATCAAAATTACTACAAAGTTACTATTAAAAGTTACAACCAAATACTTAATACCTGAAACTTATTTTGAAAAGTAGAAGACAAGATTTAATAGATAATTTTGCGGTATGGTGCACAACTAAACCTGACATTTCTAAAATATTTGGAAAGTAAAGTATTAAAAAATAATCATTGTAATGACGTGGAAGTAATAAATAATATTTTTAGAGCTTTGTTTGTCCACCCGTAGGATCGGTTGCGTTGCTAAAAATTAAAGAACCTTGATAAAATGTTGTATTTAAGTCATTTCGTTTTATAAAAATATTCCTGTCTATATTCTGGGAATGCATTAGTGAAAAATCAACTTTTTCTTTGTTTGGAAGGTGACATTTACACGCGGCCACAATTTCAACTAGGCTTCAATTGTAATGAAAGGTTGGATAGTTTAGATAAGTTGTAAACGCTGATGTAGGCTAGCATATAAATAATAAAAATAGTGTTATTTTTTAATTAGATGCAGGTTTCTCACCGAAAAAACATGTATTAGTCGCACACCCATCTGCGAAGCCGTCGCTTCATAAACGTCACCTACGTTTGTAACGGTATATTTTCTATCGACCTCAAATATGTGTAATTTTGCATTTAAAGTTCGGTCCTGTAAAACTATATTTTATTTGTAGCTAAAATTTTGTCGCATAAACACATTTACAACGAATATCTTAAAAGATCGTTTTCGAACTTCTATAAATTTAAAGGACGTGGAAGTAATAAATAATATTTTTAGAGCTTTGTTTGTCCACCCGTAGGATCGGTTGCGTTGCTAAAAATTAAAGAACCTTGATAAAATGTTGTATTTAAGTCATTTCGTTTTATAAAAATATTCCTGTCTATATTCTGGGAATGCATTAGTGAAAAATCAACTTTTTCTTTGTTTGGAAGGTGACATTTACACGCGGCCACAATTTCAACTAGGCTTCTGTGTCTTCATTATTACAAAGTTAAAAAATTGCATGTTTTGCAAGTCTAGCCGGCACATGTTGACGCGGCTGTTCCCGCGTTATTTGGATCTCTACTTTTGTTTGTTAGGTCGAAAATCACGAGTGAATGCTAGTAGAAACTTCCTTATTGTATAGAAAAACATAATTATTTCGCGCTAAAGTAGGGGTCGAAATGTTAAGACACTTGCTTCGAAGTGGTGTTGCAGACACGCCACTTTCGATCCAGCTTTGATAAGAGTCAGTCGACTTTGGGTCGATATTATCGAATTTCCGTTTATCTTTAATTTTTTAGAACTAATGCAATTTCTAAATACAGTTCCCGTACAGTTTAGTTGCTATTTGTTGTGAAGTGAATTTTTTGAAGTTGTCTAGTTTTTGATAAATCTTGTTTGTGAAGATTTACTAATATCGTATCGTTAATAATCATCTATGGTTTGTTTTATCGTGATGGGCCATTAAGAACATTTACTCCCTTCAGTTCGCGCTTATAGTGCAGTTTTGTTATTAAAAATCACGTAGACTGGCCAATAATTTAAATAATAAATTCCCGTTCTATCTGCAGACAAAGACAAATAATTATTATTTTACGGGAGGAATTTAAAAAGTAGCAAGTGTTATCTGGGCTAAATTTGTTTAAGCTTTTAAAAGACATTACCATTATCCTTCGTGGGTAAATTATAAGCAATAAATAATAACAGAAACAGGATTGTTTAAACTGTGTTTAACAAAGATTGTTGGTGAAATCATACGAGTGATTGACTATTTTCAAAATAAAAAGTATTTCTTTGGACCTGCTACCTTCAAATAATTTAAAACCATCTAGAATCAACCACGGTTTTTCTAAGAGAGGCTTTTCCAACTTCTAGCTGACCAGTGTGGCTTGCTTTGCAAGATCAATAAACAAAGGTTTAATTGGATAAGATTTAAGGTACTGTACTTTAAGAACTATTTATTATTGTGAAGTTTTGGTTATGGATTATTTGAACAAGTGAATCTTACAATTTTCTATAAGAAGAGAGCTCTCTAGTAGTATTTAACTTTAGTTTGTCACTGCTAGTAAAATCCAAATTTATTAACTTTAGTAATATTTAAGTAGATTCAATTCCGTAATAATTTACAGATATTTGTATGTTAAATTTTCCAAAGGATTTTATACCTAAATAATTTCTTGATCTTAATAAATTTTGAATGATTTGTGTTCATTAAAATCTAAATATTTCTTTTATTCTGAATAAATCTTAACTACATTTTTGAATTGTGCTGTGTTCAATGATTTCGGAGTAATATGATAATTATTTATTGAACGACTAATCTTAAGTTTAATAAAATTATATTGTTTATGTTTTTTATATATGCGTTTGATTATTTTTATTTTCTTACCATCCAATAAATATATCTTTTAGTTTATATCAAGGATCTAAACGGAACCATATAATTATGAATGTTTTGTTCAATTTTTATTTTAAATTTTTCTAAACATAACCAAAATCTTTGTTCAAAACCTAGTATATTTAATTCATTTTATGATTAGTGAATTTAATATCTTTTCTGGCTTAATTAAACATCATCATTAAGCTTCATAATCAGATGGCGCCCTTTTAAATTTTTTATTTGAGTTCTAAACCCTTATCTACTCCTTTTCATAAATAAGATAACTGCAGAACCAATACCTGCGACCTGAATACAAAAATTTGTAAGATAGAACTAAATCTCAAGCCGTGGTAATCTTGAGCTTCTTTGCAATGTAAGTATAATGTTTATTGTTTTCTATTGTTAATTTTGCCGTACAGAAAAACGTATGTTTCATGTTCAAATAGTAAATTATATGCAGTTTCCAGTATTCATATCATTAATATACTTGTTACAACGAGGTGACAAAACTTGTTGTAGGTTAGTTTAGAATTTGGTGGTTAGTTGTGTTTTTGCACTGGTAGTAGTTGGAGCCAAGACAAAATATTATTTTAATGGTGAAATATATCCCCCTTCGTTCTTTGTTTGCCACAACCGAAAAATATGCCATATCTAATTATTATGTAGTAGCAGTATAAAAAATGCAATGTTCATGTTCATGATTAAATGAGGTTAAGCTTAAGAATAGTAATTCATTTTGTGACACTATCGCAGAATTAGTATAAAAAATGATAGTAGAATATTTTAACCGAAACGTAACTGGACGTAAGTTCCAGAGAGGTTACTGCAACGTATCTGCTACCCAAAAATTGTTCCCGATTTTGGTTCCAGACAGTAATTAAACCGTAGCAATTACGTGTTCGTGACTAGTGGTAAAAATCTTAACAGTTCCACCAGTAGTTTCTGGTACCTAGCGATGACTAGAAATGCTGCTTGGGAACGTACTGGGCATTCAAATGGTGCGTTGCATCTTGGTGCCAAAACTGTCATTATTCGTATGAGTAGACGTGTATCACACATCTGTTATTTCGTTGATAAAAAGGGTTATGTACATTGCATTGAAAAAAAACATTTACATAATATGAACTAATATGAAAATAGTTTTGTATATGAATTTAAAAATTATCTACAAATAAGTTTTTGAAACTCGTTAATTCACCAGCAAAATTACCGCAGTAGCGCTGATTTGAATGAATGTCTTTAGACATAAATTCGATGCAATAAATAATTGCAGGACTCAGGGATTACATCGTTCTAGTTTGATCTGTAAACATGTCTTTCGATCCGTAACTCCTCTCTGTGAGACCAAATAAACAGGTTTATGTTATCTTAATGAATGATATTGAATCTCTGACTCTAACGATGCCTTTTAAGCTGTGCCTTAAACTTAAAAGTGTTTTCGTCTATATCAGTTAAAAGCATTTTTTCTCTAAAAGCAAATCGAACTGTATTACAACTTCTAAAATAAGCAATAACTCTTTCATTATGTAATGCCAGCCACTGAATCTACTAACTAAATCACACTATCTTGGAAGTTGGAAAAAACTCTCTTTTAAATTACCATTTCAATGATCGTTATTTTGCATTAACCCGATAAGACAGGAAATAAGATATTTTATGTGTAGCTTTTCCTACATTCCTTTGAGGTAAAATCGTTTGTGTTACTAATGACTTGGAATACTTCCAAAGATATTTAAAATAGAATAACATTATGAATATGTACATACCTTAAATGTATGTTGCTAATCTACACTAACGGAAACTTCATTTCCATTTATAAATAATCTAGGAATTACTAATTTCTAAACCTAATACTGAATGTAGTGATGGGCGACGGGAAAATTCCAAAAGCTAGCCATTTTACCACCCATGAGTACTGAACGGCACAAATAATAGCAGCCTACCCTGCTATACCCCAATGGGCCTTCATGGCCTGTAAAATGGGATTATTATTATAAGACCTGTTACCAACACGTTGCCGGTTCTAACGTTAATTTAACGTGTTTAATGTACATTTATCTTTGATGTGTATTGACGTGTGGTGAATTGAACTTTTTTTCGAACAATTTCTCTATGTTGGACCTTTTTTAAACCAATATATAAATTCCCGATAAAGTGGGAAGTTCGGGAATATTCCCAGATATATTTCCAGGAATATTCCCCAAAAAATAAATTCCGGGAATTTACCCATCACTAACTGAATGACATTAGCAATGCACTCAATACGGATCGGTGATTAGGGATACACGGATGGCATTAGGTTTCAAATTAATTCAGATATTAAATGTTAATGATCATTACTATCATAAATTTATACTTACCTTCAAACACGCTAAAGTGAGACCATGCAGGTTTTTTGCACATTCACGCTACTTTTTTAGGTAGGTATTTCAATTAAAAATATAAAAAAAAACTTATTATGAAAAAGTGTTCTAGCAATTTTTGAGAATTTTCTTATCTTTGGAAATCTTTTGATGATAGTCCTTTCTACCATTTTTTCTATCGTGAACGTTTTTTATTTTTTAAATTTTGTATTTTCTGAAAAATATGATTAGTCGGTTTCCTGAAGACAAATAAAGAGCAATACCTCTTTTGATTTTGATGATTTTTTTTGTAGGTAATTTACTATATTTCTAAGTCTAAATGTTGGATTTGTCCGCTAATGCCCTGTTTAATTGCTATTAAGAATTTGTTATTTTTTCCATAATGGGCTAATTAATAATTAAATTATTTCATTAGATTTTTATTATAATTGAATAAAATTAGGTACTTATAGCTTTTTGGTGTCGCAGATTACGAATTAGCGATTACCAAATCGGTTAAAAGTGCAAAATGGCGGCTACAAAGTGGCCGCCGAGGTCAGATATTTATTATTTGAAATGGCAAATGAAAAATAGTACTAGGGAGTTTTTAAAATCGCAAATTGCGATGTTCCTATAACATCGCAATTTACGTATTAAGATGTGTTAAGAGAGCTATAACGGCCAAGAGAGCTGTTTGAAGCCCGACGGAGGGCTTTAATGTTTCCGCGGTCGGTAAAGCGCTGTAGCTTCGTAGACGCCGTTTTCACCTTGGCAATGGAAATTTTGAAAAAAGTGGGTCGTTAGAAAGACTATCCGTTGAAACCTCTTTTAACAGCCCTGAGTGTTACCCAGGTGTTATTGACAGCTTAACGGTTGTCAAGTGTTTGAACGTTATTCATTCTATAGCAACATAGTATGGCGAAAAGCTAAAAAATGACTTAGATGCAAAGTGCCGGTAACAAAATGGCCGCTAAAATTAAAAGTAAAAATTCATTATACCAGTAAAAAATGGTATAATGAATATCTCGAAACAAGGGAAGCTATAGTTTACTATACAGAGAAAGTTTTACACTAACATTTTAACTACCAATATACAACACGAAACTTTTGCATAGAATATTTCCTTAAACCTTTAATACTAAATATTTACCTATATACAACATTCAGAAACTATTACACCCCACAGAATTTTGAAGAATTTTACACTACATTATTGACACTACGTTATTTAAAAACATTTGAAACTATTGTGTTAAAATTGTAGTGTAAAAGAAAATCGTGTTTGATTTCTGTCTGTCAAAAGTCTGTGTTTAAAGCTGGGCTGCTAAAGTTACTGTATGTTTATTTTAAGTGTTCAATTTTTATTGTGTTAACATGGAATCTCCGCAAATTTTTTATGTTGTATAAATATTCAATGTGATCAAAACATGAGTGTAAAGCTTTTTAGGTGTAGTAACTATATTTACCGAAACAAGTTGCCACATGCAATTTAAAAGGTTTTCAAAAACTGCGTTTTCATGACGAAACGTGTTTCGTTCTGACTCGCTCCGACTCGAACCCTGCGTGTCAGCAATACCGATTGGTGGTATCGTGTTGTACGTTTACCAAAGCCACGGCTAAAAATAATTCTGTAATTTTAGCAGACTTGTGCCCAACACTCGATTCTGCGCAGCAACATTTAAAGAGGGTATATCTGCAAGTCCAACTATCGCTGGAAAATAGTACAACAGTTCAAAAGTAGGGTTGGAGAATTATAAATCTAATCTTTTACCCAATAAGGATGACAGAACCTGCAGCTTCAGCAAATGTATTAATGATTACATTTTGCGGATGCAAAACTGGACGTGGAACACCATGTGGGTGTAAAAAAATGACTATACTGTACTAGCTTGCACAGAGAATTCAACGGGGATTGGCTACTTAAATGTACAACCGATTTTGTCGTTGCCAGAAGTAGATGATGAAACTAAAATTATTTTAGAAGAAACACAATAATACAATAATCTTTATTTAAATCTGACGATGAATAAAGTTTCAATATTAAACGGAATTATGGTTAAATTATGGAATATTAATTTATTTTAACACTATTCAAACTAAATTCCTTTCCACCAATTTGAATGTTTAATAAATAATACTTTGACTAATAATTGAAACATTTAAAATTTTATTACCTAATATCTACTGATATATAAATCCATCTTAAACAAGCATGTCGAAGATAAACATTTTGAGTTTTAATCATATTTAGGTTCGGTGGCCTTTTGTAACCGCACATCTGTAACTTTGAAAATTCCTAGTACTATTTTTCATTTGAAACTTCAAATTTAAATTTTTGACCCCGGTGGCCTTTTTGTAGCTGCCATGTTAGAATTTGGGCCGATTTGAACCGCGAATTCGTAATCTGCGACTCCAAAAAAGCTTGAAAATTTGATGAAATTATTTAATTATTAATTAGCCCCTTATGGAAAAAATAATAATTTGTTAATAGCAGTTAAATAGGGCATTACCGGACAAATCCAACATTTAGATTTGAAATATAGTCGATTACCTACAATTTAAAAAAAATCATCAAAATCGGTGTCTAAGTATTTCCGAATTCTGAGGTATTTTTCCCTAGAAACCGACTGGATATATAAAAATATAATTACGAATAAAGTACTGCATTGTAAAATTTTTAAATAAACTGGGTTACACATTGTAAAACTTTTAAAATTGAAAAAAGGAGGCGTTTACTAAATGTAAGTTAAAAAGCCGCCGTGGCAAAGGCTCTGAAAGAAATATTAGTTTTATTTTTCATTTGTTGACTTTGCTGTACTAAGCAAAGTGAAATGAACCAAAAATTTGCTTCTGAAAATTAAATTTCTTTATGTACATATATTTCTTTAATATTATTCTGTATCCACAACCAGATTTCAGCGTTCCGTGAAATTAATTAGTGTATGCAAAGTGTAATGAACCAAAAATTAATTTTTTGAAATGAAATTTCTTTACGTACTTACATTTCTCTAACAAAATTCAGTATCCACAACTATAAAGTACGTTTCAGCTTTGCATGAAATTAATTAGGTATACGTAAAGCATATCCATTTATTCATGAAGTGGTTAGATTGATTTCATGTTCACTAACTGAATTCCATGGAATCAAAGACAGCGTTAATAAAGATCAGATGCATCAGCCGTGCTAGCATTAATTTATGTGTTTTGCGCATTTTAAGTGAAAACTACCAAAATGAACGTATTTTTACACTAAAACTGCCTAAAACACTCCACTAGGAATAGTTTTTACCATAAATCACTCCCTTTGACCAAGCTACGTAAATCTGCATTAATGTCGGTAATATCCCTTATAGTTAAGTTGTTTTGAACTGTCATCTCCATAAAATTATTTGCTATGAAACTCTAGAAATTAATTATTAAATTAATTCTAAAACAGAAAGCTTGCAGTGCAGGAAACATCTTTGATATTGTGTACTACGTAAACAGTTTGCGTGTACTGCAATAAAGCTCAATATTTATATTTTCCAGTTTGATTTATTTTATCTATTTTCAGTATTTGTTAAGCATAATGTAAATTAATTAGTTAATATTAACACTAATTGTGGAAAAAATAAGAGAAATTTCTGGAAAATAATAACATGGATAATATGATCGAGAGTGTTTGCATTACAAAAAAATAACAATTTTTATTTCCTTGATATGAAATAAAATCATATTCTACATAGAAAACAAAAAGTATTTTTAGAAAATGATGTATGAAATTCAGGTTTATAAATATCAATGCCAATATTAATTTTTGTACAAAAATATACACAAATATCGTTACAAAGTATCATAACACATTCAGAGTTGCTGAAAATAACCAGCATTGGCACATTTATTGTTATTACATTCTTTTATAATTGGCTTGAAAACATTATTTACATCTATAAATTTTTAATATATTTTATTCACATCATATTACAATATGTACATTTCTATTCTGGTAAAAACCTTGGAAAGTAAGTTATTGCTATAGCAACAGCAAAGTGGTTAAGAATTCCCTTTACATGTGTGTAAAACCGACCAGTAATAGCTATTTACACTCGAATGCGGTAAGTCCAACTTTACAGGGCGACAACTTTGTTTAAGGCACGAGCCCGTAGGGCGAGTGCCTTATTAGTTGGAGCCCTGTAAAATGACTTGACGCATGAGATTTGTATAAGATTTTTTGGCCGACAAGTTTTATAGAAAATAAAAAAAAATAATTCAAAACATGCACATAATAGTGTGCTCTTGGATGACATTTGTAGTTTCCAAACGTACAATAGATGGCGCTGCGGCGATTTAAATTAATTAAATTTTAATTTTTTCTATTAAAGCCCGAAATATTTTTAATAATAACTTAGGTAACATGTATTTTATTACATAAACTTAATTATTACAAGAATAGTTGGTTTCTTAAATATCTCTAATTGCCCAGTGTTTTTTAGTATTTTTACCACATTCGCTTGTCATTTTACGACATCATGCGTAAATATGAAGCTACAGTTGACGTAAACAAAACTGAAACAAACGTTTTAAAATACAGGAGGCCAAAAATTCTTTTATTTGTAAATAATTTAAACAAATTAACATGATGTTTTATCCTATTGAGATTTAGATTTTTATAAAAAATGTATTTAACGCTTAAAATATCTTTTTTATTTAATATTAGTTTTAGTTATATTTTTCAGTATTTTATATTTAATAAATACAATTCAATTAATTAATTTCTAATTTTAAAATACTGAGAGCATACGTCGTCATCTAGCGGCGATCAATGAAACCTTACTTAAAATTTCTTTTGTACGATAGATGGCTAATTGAAATATATTGACAGTTTACAGAAAATTTATTTTAAAATTTAGAATTAACTATTTTGTACTTTGATTATTGAAGTCTAATGATTGTGAATAAAATAGTATACATGTTTTGTTGGTAAAGTTTCCAAGCTACGCGATATTGTTTGATTGATATTGTGTAATAGCTTTACAATATGGAATGTCAATAGGAACAATGCCAGGTCTAGTATCGGAATCAAACAGAGCAATTATCCGTAAACAAAGCCAGATATCAAGGTGAAGAAGTTTAAAATTTTTGTTAAACACCACTGGGTTTGCAATAAAAATAAATATGATGTATGATTGACTTTAAACAATATATAAGATTTAGTAAATTAAATTGTTAGAATAAGTTATCCGCATGTAAGTTAATAAGTTACCAAGCATGTCTTGACACTACAGTAAAATACAAGAGTGAGTTTAATTTATTCTTTCACATAACAGTAGCACTGTGGTTTGTAACTGACAAAATGCGGAAATAATTCAATAACTTTTAGAGATTGTAATAAAAATGATATATTTATGCATATCCATAGGTTTTTGGGGTCGCTGAATAAGGATCTATGTGAGAAATTTAAAATTCAAAATGGCGGATTCAATATGGCGGATCCAAATATAAAAATCTTTATTTTTAGAAGTTTTTTTGCGATTAAAATATACTTTTATGCTTTATAAAATATTTTTGGGTACACTGAATTCAAATATGATAATACAAGACTCAGAATTCTAGATGGCGGATCTAATATGGTGGGCTTAAACACAGATTTTATTTTTATACATTATTTGTGTTTCAAACAATATTTTGACGTTTCTTAAAGGTTTTCGAGGTCGCTAAATTCGAATATAATAATAACAATTGAAAATCAATATGGCGGATGTCAAAATCGCTGTATATTTGTACGTTTCTTATGTTTAAATATTATTTTCATAGTTGCTTAGAGGTGTCTTGGGTTGCTTAATTCAAACATGATAACAAAACATTAAAATTCAATATGGAGGACTTGAACAGAAATTGACAAAAAAAATTGTTTAACTAGCCATATCAATTTATGAATAGATTTTTGGGATCACTGGATTAACATATTTAGGATGAATTATATAACAATTAATCTTCACTAACGCACATTATTTATTGACATCGTCCACTAACAGTTCTAGATAAGTCTTGAACTCTTGATTTTTGAAGTCTTGGATTTTTTGCTTTCGATGCTGGATGATAATCTCGTCATTACTGCCCTGCTGTATTTTATAAAAAAGTGTTGACAGAATTGAGATTTCAAAGTTTTCTTCAAAGTTTCACATTTGTTCTTTGGCCCACACTTCCGATGAATTTTTGAAAGATTTCTTGAAAATATCAAGACACGACACCTCGTGTGATGCCATTTTGACAGATGGTTGACCAATCATAATAAATGCCTTTTTCTATTTCTCATTGATTTTGGTCTTTTTAGAAACCGAAAATAGAACGGAACAGAAATAGAACAGAACTTTTAGATACTATTTTAAGGATTTCTTATTTCTTGATTTTGAGATTGGTAAAACTTGAAGGTTATTTTCTGACACATGACAGGTAATCATAAAGCTGCACGTTAAATTAAATTGAAGTTATTAAAGTAAATTATTGCGAAATAAAAAAATAGTATAAAAAACTTGTATCACAAGTACTTTTTATCGCACTCAACCAATTAAAATTCTTGTCGGCGTGCGACAAAAGCTTGCTTGTGACACTTTTTTAATTTTTAAACTATATTTAAATGTATGGAAAATGCATTTTTACAATTATAGATAAATAACTAAATAATGTAATTAAAATAATCAAGATTTAATAAAATTCTTAAAACATGTGTTCGGCTCACAGGTTTGATCAACGCGTGCGTGTAGAAGACTCGGCAGCTGCCTTATAGCTCAAAATAATCTATATTAAATTCCCTTCAAGACCGTTTTTCTTTTGTTGACGGCACGTGACGGCAAGTATATTAATTTTATAATTTTGTTTATTTAAATATTTTTAAAATTTTAGAATTCCTTAGAACGTTTTTTATGAGTTTATAGGAAATCAAAATTAATTTTGAATGTGTTTTCTTTCATATTTGGGCGTCAAGTACAAGATTATATACACTATTTGTCAATAAATATTAAGTATATAGAGAAAAAAAACAAAAGAACATTCCTCTGTTTTAAGCATATAAAATAGACTCCGAATCCACCATGTTTACGGCCATATAAAATGTAAAAAGGATTTATTTTTCAACTTATTTCGGTTTGTTCCTTAAAGAATAGGTTCTGATATTGTTATAAATCATTTTTGAACAAAACCATTTGACAATGAAAAAATTGAGTTTTTTCCGTTTGTCGCCAGTTGCAAACCACAGTGAGTGTTTATCGTTAAAAAACTAAAATTTAAAAATTGTTACTTAATCTGTATTTTTTTATTTGGGTATCTTCAAAAGTTGATTAATTTAGGCATTAAAGCCTCTTTTGTCTTAATTGTTTTGTTTTTGTAAGATTTTAATAAAATAAAGATAAAATTTGTTCATACGTGTACCAATCTGAAGCTCTACCTTCCCTCGCTTATCTTATTTCCTCAACCGTTTTTTTCTTTGATCTTCCTTGTAGATTTTCGAAATTCGTTTCGTTTTCTCTAAACATACAATTCTTTATTCTATCCCTACTTGTCTACCTCTCCATGTTGCTTAGGTATCTTATTTCTGCCACTCTTATCGTGCTTTTGTGTTTCTGTTCGATCCGTATTTCGCTACTACATTGTCTTAATAATTAGGAGTTACTCAGGAAATATGATACGTTTAATTAGCTCAATTAGATAAATATCATGCATAATTATAGCTCTTGAGTTTATAAAATTTGAAGAGGGGTTTCTTAAGTTGAATTATAATAAACAAAAGTAACATGCACGCAGACGCATTTAATACAGACAAAGGATACTGTTGCATTCAAGTTTTCTTAGCAAAATATAATTTTTTATCGTTAGTAGTACGATTTGTATACGGTATAGGTATTTCTCAAGGTAGAAATGTATTAGCTTGTATTCTGGTAGAATTTTATCTGGAATAGATAAAGCAAGATGTAATTAAGGTAATGTTAGTTTTTAACTGTTAAGATCTTTTGAGTTATTTTCAATTTTATAACTTAGTGATATTCCAATACTTCGCTGGAATATCTTGTAATACCATCTTAACCACAGAATTTGAAGAAATTTTAGGGATAAGGTTGAGTTTCTTTGTTAAATTAATGAAAAAATATTTGTTGACTTCAGGTTTTCCATTACCAAATAGATTTATGTAATTTGGGTAGCAGATCAAATTTAGATGCAACCAAAAGTATTCCAATAAATTAGCTTAACATACACCGAAGGTGTTTAATGATGTAGTATAGTGCGGAAATGTGTTAAAAGTAATATAAGTTAGTTAATAGTATCTAATTGAGGTTTCTCAATCGACAATCAAAAATGATGTAAAAATTCAACATAGAACCTAACAATTGTTGTTACAATCAGAAATTTAAAACCAGCATTTCTATCTTTGTAGTTTTGTATTTTATTTAAAATCAGAGTTTGGTTTTGTATTTCGCAAGTCAAAATTTTATTTTGTTTTTAATGGGAGATTCATTTTGTTTTTTGTAATGTTATATAAAACAAAGATCAAAGAAAACAATTAAGTAGCCATAAAACGCAGAAAGGAAAAGATGTATTTCTTTGGCTATTCAAATTTAAAAAAGGTTATATTTCAAAATAAAGTACATATAAAGGTCAAAAGTAAAATAAGTGGGGTTATGATAAATGTCAATGATAAAGTTTAAAGTGATAAAAGTTTAAAAATTCATCCATTTTAAAAATATAAACATTGAGATTTTAAGATTAAAAGAAAACTAAAAAAAGAAGAAATTTAATTAATATCGTTAATGATAAAAATTATTTGAAGAAGTTTATTAAAAAGTTATTGAAAATAGAACTTACAAACTATTATTTATTGTATGGAATTACTATATAATATAATATATAGTAATATAAAATTTCCCTTATTGTCAAGGATTTGAGAAATTTTAATTCATACAAAAATAAAAAGATTATAAATACAATTAATTTTTTTTATTTTTAATTTACTTCATATATTTTCTTGTATTAAAGCAATTATAATTTTTTGCGTTAATAAAAAGCAAGGAAGCAGAAAGATTGACCATTATTTCTTTTATTGCATTTTAATAATCAAAAGTTATAATTACAATCAGTCTTTTTAAGTCTTTCAAACAAATTCAATCAGGTACCACATATTTATTTTTATTTTGTTTCTTCCTGTTAATTTCAAAATTGAATAAATAAAATCTTTGTGTTCTTTATTTCTTTATATTTTATATCCGTGATGTATTATTATTTATCGCCTATTATTTTTGGCAATACGATTATAGCAATTTTAATAAAAAAAGACAAGCGATCCACCTTGGAAAGTGTCTCATACCAGTTCTATGAAAAAGATTTAGCTACCCATAGCAATATTTCAAAGCCGGAGCAAAACAGTTTTTATTAAAGGTAAGAAAGTTTAGTTTTATTATTATACAGTGTAGTCAATTATTAATTTTAATAACCAGAATAAAAGTTAAATACATTTCTATATTCTATATAAAAAATTAAACACCATTATATTTAATATAGCATGTTAGTAGTCACTGTAATGACTATACAGGGTGTAACTGATAAGACTATTAGAAACTTCGTGATGGGGGATAGCTATAACAGTATTACGATGCATTTGTAATTTTACACTTTTATTATTTATTTTCGAAGTTATAATTATTGTAAATTTTGAAATTAGATTATTATGAAATCTATATTTTTCTATATTAATCAAGTTTTGCATACTTGTATACTATACTTGTGCATGTAATATTTGCGAAGCTTATTTATGCAACAGGACATATTATTATTAAAATAATAAATTATCATTAAAGGTCACTTTATCAAGAGCTACAGCAATCTACAACTCACATGCCAGGAAAATAAAAACATTCGCTGTGTAATACTATTTAAATGATTTCAATCAACAATGAAACGAACGTAATCATAACTTTACTTTTAATTTAAGTTATTGATTTAATTATCGACAAATAATTATACATTATATAATGGTCTAAATCACTTAATTGCCTAATTAACCTGATTAAACAGGGATTGATAATTGCAGTGTTTAATAATAATGATTAAACGGTAGTATTTTGATGTTGAAGTTATGAGATGAAATATTTAGCGGGTAATTCGATATGGTATGTAAGTAAATATAATTTATAATAATGCAATGCCTGACGTATTACTTTAATAATGTATTAAAGCTATTGCTTATTAAGATCTTTTTTTGTCATAAACTCAAATATGTGCCAATAAATACTATAAATAGTACTTTTAAAGAGAATCTACTTGTAGATGAATATTGTACGCGATTGTAATAATCTATTAAGAATGCAGGTAAGTAGGTTCCTTAAATTCACAATAATTATAATAAAAAGGTTAGGTCACAATTTGCAATTCATATATAATATAACGAGCTTGTTCGGGGTATGTGTCCTACTTTGGAAATTGACCAACAGAAGGCGGTACCACGCGGTAGTGGCCGTTATAACGGTGTTACAACAGACGCCACTGCGCAGTGCAAAGTTTAAGTAAAAATGTGCATTCTAGCGAGGAAAAAATCTGACATAAAAGCTGCTTCCTTTTACTATGACATTAGTTACAGTTACATGCAGGATTTTAAACACAATTACCACTAAACAATATTGTTTCGTCTATACATAGACTCGTCAGTAGGGGTGCCATGATTTAATGCGTGCATCTCGTGTCAGTCCACTGTATATTCGTTCATGGAATTAGCATTGATAGCGACATGTTGCTGTGGTACCATCCATATTTGTCGAACACCATAAGACTCTTGGGTCACATCGTACCAACCATAATCGTTTGAATACAAATCAAGATCAAAATTACCCGACATTTCATGGTTATTCGCCTACTGGACCCTTAACCTAAGAGTGTCCATAAATAAAATTGACAACAGAACACTTTATTTTTATTTGCTTCCAACTTAAGGATATCAACTGTCCTTTAATGAAACCAGCAGATAGTCTCGAAATTTCATGTCAGAACTTTATACATAAACTTATGATGACGATAACGTAGAAGATACAAATTGTTTATAACTACAATTTATCAATAAAACATGCCGAAAAGTTAATTTATTTATTTTAAAATAAGAACTTTACGTTCTATTGTTAAACATAACCTAACTTTTCTAATTTAAATTTTAATAAATGAGTCTTAAAGATTTAATACATGCACTTAATAGCTGATTATAAACGTACAACGTAAACTTTTATAACTTAAATAGTATAGGATATTATAATAGCAGCTTAGATAGAAATGTTTTGATTTTTACATATGTGAGGTATCGCAGAAAGGAAATGTATTTACCAATAAACAAACTCGGTCACGGGTTGAAAAAATCCAATAACAAGGGTTATTGTTCAAAGATTTATAATGATAGAATTAACTCAAAAGTTGGTTTATTTGAGTTAACCTTCTTTCCGATAAATGAGATAATCGTTAACAGAATTTATGATTTATTTGATGTATTTTGTCTAATGTTTTATTGAAGTCCTTCTTTTGTATAAAGTACAAGAACTGTTTGGGATTTTCCTAGTTTTTAAAGGTATACAAAACATGATCTAAAGTCATGTCATCAGCATGTTGATTCGGCAAAACAAGTTTCTCTTATGTATACAGGAATACATGATGCAATTGTGTTCATAAAAGTTGTGGAATAGTATGCTGCAGCTGTACCATATGATGTAGATTTTGATCTTGTATTTAAAATCAAATCGATATTTTGTTATGCATTTGACAGTTGTCGTCGCAGTTGATTTACAGCCTAATATGTTAGATATTTAATTCTTATTATTTTTATCTTTTCCTCTAGTTAGCTATTTTTTGTATTTACCTTAGCGACGTTTTTGTTTATATTTATATTACCTTTGATAATAACAGCTTAGCTGTCGAAACAATATTGTCAGGTATTTTATAATAAACTTGTGAAATTCTTATAAATCTTTTATTTATTTCATGATTATGAATTTTCGCCATATAAGACTAGACCCAATAAACAAGATTTTTATAATTGTTTAAAAATTTGCTGACGTCACACGCGTCGAAAATCGTTTTTATTCAATTGTTTTTTTTTTAAAGAGTATACATATGCCTTTAAGGAGAAAACATCGATTAGTGTTATATTCAAGGAGGTAAAAAGATGCCTCGCGCTCATTAAATAGTATATTATATACCAAGGGACTAAAGTGCCTCTTTTAATCCCGAAGGTGCAGTTTGTTGCCCGAGACGTAGTCGAGGGCAACAATCACCTGAGGAATTAAAAGGCACTTTAGTTCCGTGGTATATACGCTATTTTTTGCACTCCGTTTTGCCTAATACATTGAGTTAAAGTTGTATTATATAAAAAAAGAGTTAAAAATGTACAATCTAATTGTATAGTTGTTAAATAAATGCAATTACAATTACAAAACCGATTGGAAATGCTAAGTATAGTATTGCCAGACGATTCAATATTAAAATAAAATTTGATCTGGTACAAATTCCTCTATCCGTACATCTACGAACAACCTGACATCCCGATTGTACTCGAAGAAGTGAAGGTTGATATTCTAACAGCTTCCACATTATTTCATAAACCTGAAGATTGACTATTTAGTTTTGTTAATTGTGCTTATGTCTATGTCATTGTACATATAAATCACAATAATTAGCTCATATTGTATTTTGAATAAACTAGTTGGCATAGTAACATTAATTTGTTTGTTTACTTTTAATCCCTCGAGAAACGTTAATTGTGAACATGCCGCAAAACACACCTAACCTTACTATTGTAATTTTGTGTAAATGTGTGACATATAATAACGCTTTGACATTACAAAAGTAAGGTTAGCATGTTTTGTGGTATGTTCACAATGACTGTTTCGCGGCCAACTTCGACGTTAAATTAACATTTGTTTTACTTTTAATCCCTCCGGGATTAAAAGTAATTCTAATCCCTCCGGGACTAAAAGGGACTTTAGTCTTTCAAACGGAAGATTAAAATGGCACTTTTAGTCTACGGAGTGCAAAATAGTATATTATATACCAAGGGACTAAAGTGCCTCTTTTAATCCCGAAGGTGCAGTTTGTTGCCCGAGACGTAGTCGAGGGCAACAATCACCTGAGGGATTAAAAGGCACTTTAGTTCCGTGGTATATACGCTATTTTTTGCACTCCGTTTTGCCTAATACATTGAGTTAAAGTTATATTATATAAAAAAAGAGTTAAAAATGTACAATCTAATTGTATAGTTGTTAAATAAATGCAATTACAATCACAAAACCGATTGGAAATGCTAAGTATAGTATTGCCAGACGATTCAATATTAAAATAAAATTTGATCTAGTACAAATTCCTCTATCCGTACATCTACGAACAACCTGACATCCCGATTGTACTCGAAGAAGTGAAGGTTGATAATCTAACAGCTTTCACATTATTTCATAAACCTGAAGATTGACTATTTAGTTTTGTTAATTGTGTTTATGTCTATGTCATTGTACATATAAATCACAATAATTAACTCATATTGTATTTTGAATTTGGTTAAACTAGTATTTTGAATAAACTAGTTGGCATAGTAACATTAATTTGTTTGTTTAATTTTAATCCCTCCAGAAACGTTAATTGTGAACATGCCGCAAACACACCTAACCTTACTATTGAAATTTTGTGTAAATGTGTGACATTTATGATAACGCTTTGACATTACAAAAGTAAGGTTAGCATGTTTTGTGGTATGTTCACAATGACTGTTTCGCGGCCAACTTCGACGTTAAATTAACATTTGTTTTACTTTTAATCCCGGAGGGATTAAAAGTAATTCTAATCCCTCCGGGTCTAAAAGTGGCACTTTAGTCTTTCAAACGGAAGATTAAAATGGCACTTTTAGTCTACGGAGTGCAAAAAATATAATAAAAAGTTAGGTTATGAACTTACTTTTGTAAACATAACTATAGAAAAGTATTTTATTTTAAAGAAGATTTATTTATTTATGTGCATCAAATTAAAGTAAGTATGAAGCTGTTCAATATTTCGTGTTTCAATAAATTGAAAATGCCCTAGAGCAGAACATTTGTTCTTTGTGATTTTTTAATTGTTACACATGTTAGTGTTTACCAATATATAGCAATGCAGCAAGGATTTACCATCAGGTATACTGTTTTCATCACCTGTTGCGTGTGGTTGATAGGTCTTGTTTTTTCTTATTGCGAATATTTCTCATGCGAAAACCAATCTCCTTCCTACCTTTCAAAAATTCTATATCTTAAAATTGCCAGACAACAGACGACAGATGATATTCTGGGCAACAGTAGTAGTACACACATTTAGTGATTTCTCATACATCACGTTTTAGGACCTAAATAATACGAAAAACATACTTAAAAAATAGTTTCAAGATTCGCGTGAGTATGTTTGCGCAAACACACGCGCGCGTTTGTGTTCGTACATACATGCGGAGGGTTAAAGTGTTAAAAAACTCGAAGCTTCAAAAGAAGTTAACGTTTTTTTAAGGAACAACCGAAAATCGATGCAGTGCACCGTGGCGTGACATTTTTAAGGGGTTGAAAGTGTATATGAAAAAGCACTATGACAGTTAAATTGGCAGCGGTTTTTTGAAAATAGTAGCCGCAGCCTGAAGCAAACCCGACAAGTTTTAATACCGGAAAATTACTATTGCTATGAGAATTTAATAAGCAGTTGTTAAATGACAATTTTGTAGTTATATTTTAAAGGGGATATAAACAACAATTGGTTTCAGTTTGAGTCACAGCAACAGTTAGTCGTAATACATTTTAAGTCATATAAATCCACTTTCTTCTGATATATGGCAAAGCTCACATTTTATCTACATGTTCAGCTAGAGTATATTTTTTGTGGTTCAGAGTAAGCTTTGACATTTGTATTATTTTAGCAGTGTACAAAGCTTTAGTTTCAAAACAGCTAGTGTTCAATAATTATTTCACTCTCGGGCAGCTATGGATTGTAAAAACTATTGATTTGAAAGATTGGCAGTAATTTCTGAACTAATTATTTACTGCTTGCAGGTTCTACACATATACTAAGTAAGCATTAGGTACGTCCTATATGTTTCATAGCGGATTCTAGACGTATCCATGTAGTATACTACATGTAACGTACAAATAAAATGGCTTACCGAGGCCAGGCTCTAAGAGGATGGTGGTGGAAACCGAGTTTGTAAATGCAAGATTAATAGAAAAAGGCGAGAGGGGATTGTAATGTGGACGACTTCGTTGTGTGTGTGTGTTAAGGTCACATGTATGCAAGTCTAGTAGACAGGGTGCTGCAAAATAAAAGATCCTTCTCGTCAAAACCACCGAAAAATTAAAAATGCAAATTTTGCCATGAAACGACAATAGATCAAAATTGAATTCTAACCAACTTTTTTTAAGAACTTTTTTGATATCTCCAACGAAAAGCGAAAGATCGAAAATTGGCCTTGTTTGAAGGGTCGTGATAGGATTTACAGTTCGCATTTAAATTAAATACCTCAAAAATCCAACTCGTGAATAAGTTTCACTGTGCCAACATTCAAATCTTTACTCTTTAAAATAACAGAAATACGGGAGTGTATTCATCTTAAATGCGACACACTGTATATAAATTCTTATAAATCAAAAACATTCGAACATGGAAACATGGTTTCAACTCATATTAATATTGATCTTTACTATAGTACATATTGTTTATATACAACGACAGTATCTAATAATAAATACAATAAAGCAAAAATAAATCGTCTATGGGCATTATTCGTTAACTTTTTAGAATCGTCTGTACGATTTTTTTTCTCTTTTAGATAATCTAAATAATCACAAACTTTTGTAGCAGCGGTAGGGGCATCTGGGGTACCACAAGGGCTTACACCCCATGACACAACACCAACTACTGCATCATCGTAAACTAATGGTGCACCACTATCTCCAACACATGTTACTGACGTGTCTAACCCTAAAGCTTTAATGCAAATCATTGATTCATCTAATGGTCCTGAAGATCCTGCAACTGCTTTCAAATCATTTTTACATTCTGAGAAGGATCAAAAATAGCTCAAGATAATGTATTATGTTTCATGGGATTTTTACCTTCGTATGGGATACGCAGGAGTTTGGCCCACCTCAGGATCGGTTTAATCACAACAGTCTGGTTGCCCCATCCGCTGATCGTCATAGTTCCCATATCATCGCATTGTTCTTGTATTGGTAATGGAATTAATCCAACATCCGAATCTACTATGACAGATTTCGATAAAACAAGGTAACCAATGTCATGGAGACCTAGCTTATCCCTAAAAATCTTATTGAAGTATTGTTAAATCACTAACGCCAAACTTCGGGCACATAATATAGAGTAAATAGAAACCGTTGAAGCCACTACTCATGGTTATTATAGAATACATACGAGTAATTGGAGTGTGTTAAGAATTCGTCCACCCTTATTCTTTGACAATCTTCCTTTTTATTATATAACACAAATAGACCAGCCACAACTTCATACGGGCCTTCACCGTAAAGTTTGCAATGTGCAACAGTTAAAACACGGTTTATACCAATAAGCGAACCTCCACAAAAATGTACTGCTTTGTGTTGAATAGAAATCATATATTTAAATTGATGTTCGTGAGCTTCCCTGCCTCCAATACCATGGATCGCATCGTGTTCTAAATTTCTAAAAAATGCCAATGTAGGAAGATTTAACGCTGAAAAAATAATCTAAATGAAACAGCTATAGGAGAGTAACTGACAGTTATATACGACTATTTGGTAATACCTTTTGTAAAATTGAACCTAACTTTACTTTTTTAACCTCTCTAACCAGTTTCTATGACGTGCCGCAGTAAGGACCTAATGTCTAATTCTCGTAATTAAAGAATTAACAAAATGTTCAAAAAAATCTATATACTTAAGATATATACCCTCAAGGTCTAATCTTTGCTCTAAATACGGAATCAAACCCAATATTTCTAAATTAATATTTATGAATGAAATACAATGTTAGACTGTGATAGCTTTTCTATTGTCATTTTTGACATCTTTAAAAATTTTAAAATTATATTTTACCTTCAGAAAGACTAGAGCAAGAATAACTATCAATAAGGGAATAAAAGTACAGGTAAATGATGTGCATACCATGTCCAGATACACATACCATATATTATACCTTTGAACGCAAATACAGTTAATCTCAAGTGACGTTGATCTAATACAATACTTCGTTTGATGAATCAGCATTGACAGTCATACTCATTGTAATGTGTTAAAATTCCAAAATCCATTTTAATACATTTGAAAATGTATTTATTGTAAATAATCTTAGTACGGACCTGTAACATATATACAAATATATTTTTGTTAGTTTCAAAATGCAGTTTTTCTTCCGAACCTAATAATGTTTTTCGTTAACAGACAAGGCTGCCTGAGCGTTAAAATACTAAGATAAGAATTATTTTTCTAAATAAAATGGCATGATAAATGCATTTTTACGGTTTAGCTAAATTTACGTATTTTATACGTGCTTATCTTCGTTTCTATTGAATAGGTTCTTTGAAAGTATATTTACAGGAAACAGTCTGCAATATTGTTTCAAATATCAGATTTCATGCTACGAAACAAGTTTATGCTCCTGTGAACCCTCGTAGAAGGTTCGAGAAGGAATCTTCTCATTGGTGTAAAATGTGTAATTTATGTGCCTGATAGGGTGGCCGTATACTTACCTTTATTAAAAAAATAGCTAGCCGAGACAAAGTTGAATCTTTAGGAAGTCAAAAAGATTTTACTAAGCGGAACACACGTGAGAGTGACTGCGAATTCGCCAAGCAGGGCTCATATAGAAGGTTGGGAGAATTTGTCAAGTAGACGCGAGCATTTGATACGGCCCGCCTACTGCAACTAAGTGATTTTTGAAGATTGTTTTGTGATCATTTCGTCCCGTTTTCCGTAAAAAACAAGCCCAATTGCTTGATAATACAGTTTAGTTCTTTGAGTTAATTAATTTAACGATTAAACATAAGTGGTTGATAGTACAGTTTAGTTCGTCTTGTTAATATTCTTAACAATTAATACATTGTGCCGTTAGTTGACAATTTATTAAGGGAATTCAATAATAAATTGAATATTAATGCTAAAACCTTCATTCCGTTGTTTTACCGTTACAATAAATAATGGAAGTGCAGAATTCGCGCTGAATTTAAATATTATTGTGTTAGAACAATTTAACCGTTTGACAGTCAAATTTGTGTAAATAATGAGAACTTATAAGTGATGATCCTATTGGAATCATATGAGTTTAAAGTTTTTACCATAGAAAGGCATTGATCAAGTTTGTAAAGACATTATTCCAGCAAACTTAAGTTCTAAAATCCAGTTATCATTCTAGTATCTTTACCAGGTTCCGCAATTCTTCCTCCAGGAAAATTATTATGTATTTGGTGCCTACAATTTATGTGATTTAATGTGAATACAAGAGGGATTATAGTGACGTGTGATTATCTGTGTTTAAGTAGATTCTTCAATCTATTTTGGATTAGATGATGAACATTATTTTTAAGTAAGTTGTTTTTAGTTATTAAGATTGTTTATATTTACCCATTTACATTGACACTGTTAGTATAAACTATTACACTTTGGTAAGGGATCGCTCTTACCAAATGAAATAAATTATGGTTCCATTGTTTATAAAAACTATAACACTTTTGACATGAATAAAATTAAATTTAAACTAAACATGGTTTTGATAATGTTGATAATAACTTGTGATAGTTATTAAATTACATTGACCTGCTTAATGTTAATCGGAATAATCACGATTACTTATTAAATTCAATTAATTTAATCAAAATCTTTTTTTCTTGCGGATTTTGATAATGTATTCTAATAAGTTGCAAGTAAATGGCGCCCATATTTCTTGTTATTTCAACAAACCCTATTTTTTCTTTACAATCTATAAACTAAAGAAACCAATACCTACGCCCTAAATGATAATTTGTCAACAGAAAGAGATCTTTTGCCGATGCATTAAAGTACAGTAAGTATCGCTCTTGGTGTTAAGTAAGCAATTTGCAGTAAGTATTAAGTATTTTGAGTTTGAGATTAATAAGTGTGTTACAATTGACAGTTCAATCGTGAGGCATCAATTTAATATCGCTACAATTGACCGTGGGATTAACGCCTTATCGTGGGACTTTTGTTTCAGTTTTAATAGTAGCGCTATATCATTGCTCTAGTACTTTACGGTGAGATGCGCTCAAGATATACCAAATAGTGGTCGAGCAATAAAGATAGTACATAATGCGTCACAAGCAGCAACAAGTGCGTGTCGTACCTATACTCCACAGTATCATGAATGCCTCTACAATGTGATTTAAAATCCATATAGTAGGTATTAGAAATGTAAAACAACAATGTATAGCAAATAACAATACAAAACAAATAACAATAACACAAACAAAATAGATAGTTACTATTATAACAGAAAACAACTTGATACGTTTTCACCGACTATACAGATTTTACAAATTCTAAACCAAAATGTTCCATACTCTATACGAGTTTGCCACTGCGCATCCCTGAATCATCCGCACAGATATTTACGTTTCACAATATACAGTATGTCTTCGAATATATAGTTGTAAGTTACCAAAAATTCTTACATATTAAATCATATAGCATTTATTATTTGAATCGGTTAATCAATACAAATTAGACATTTTAAAAGCTGAGACATTTTAAACCTTTTGAGATATATGAGTACAAACACAAACTCAGGGTACCTTTAATGAATAAATCACTATAATCAAGTTTAATTAAACTTGTAACAGAATTACTATGCCGTGAAAAAATTATGCACAACTATAATAAATATAATTACAATAATAAATTATGAATAAATAAATAAAAAACTTTTGTCGTACCGGGTGATCGCTAGAGATCTGGGATATACCGTTTTATACTTTGATAGATGTTATTCGGGAAAAACATCGGAATCGGATCGCAAAAGTAAACCGACAGATCTATAGTTAGCTGGAAAGATCAAGGCACTGTTTACCGTGAACCTAAACATCTCCGTCCGAGACGACCAAAAAGCAGAATTGCCCACATTCACTATCCCAAAAGCAGGGCCGGATTTAGACTTGATAAGGCCCTAAGCTATTTGAGACATGGGGCCCTTTATAAGACGGGATGTTATATATCAGTGCCAAATATGATTTTCGGATACCTAGAGGGTGTCCTTGAGGGCCCCCAAGAAAGTGGGGGCCCTAAGCTATAGCTTGTGTAGCTTATACGTAAATCCTGCACTGCCCAAAAGGTTAAGAAGCTATCAGGATTTCAAAACTATATCAAGTATATAACTTGAATTCTGTCCCAAAAAGAATTCAAGCCTCCCAATTGACCTGAACTGAGACCCTTACAGAAATATTTGCCAATATCGAAGCGAAAGCTCTCGAAGACACATGGAACAGTCAATAACATCGTACAGTCTAAAAGAAATTGGGAGAAAACATCAAACAAACGAAATCAGCCAGACTACTGCGCAGCGTCTTAAGAATAGTATTAATCGAGAATTCATCATTTCATCCGAAATAATTTAAATTAGATTTTGTATTTTCTTTTAAGTTTTATAGAATTATAGGAATTATTTTATAGGCTTTAAACAAATGTTTAAAAAACTTTCGCCTCGTGTAACTGTGCTATCTAGCTTACTTCGGGATTAAAAACGACCAGATAGATCGCTATGAAGTGTATCAAGAATCACAGAATCGGATCACCTGTATTTCACCTGTGTTTTTACATATATTCATGTTGAAATATTCAATTGCTTAATTGTTTTTGTCAAAAAATACAAAAAACTATCGAAAGTCATTACATCTCAAGCGTTTCGATTGCGAAACCATCACTTAGAAAACAACCATTCATATAGTCACTGTACTGTAAGATGGTTTCTTGACTCGGGCGTTCAACTCGGTATGCGTTGATAACGCAGCTGTTAAGTCTATGCACCCTTACAACCAAAATAATTAAACAAAATAAAGTAACTTCGTTACAGTACATGCTTAAAATGTTGATTTACAGCAATTCCATATGTAACAGGCGTGACATATATTTATTAATTTTAATAATCCTGATTTTTAGTTTTGTACTACATTATTGTATGCTTGGTTGTAGTAGCTGTCACGTTTTACTCATATACATACAATTATTTACTAGGTATATTTAAGTTAAGTGTTGATTTTGTTTGTATAAACTATTTCTAATGTAACGGGTGTAATATTAATTTGTAATTGGCGTAACCTGTATGAAGTATGCTTTCACTAAAAATTATTTTGCTATATGAACTGTAATTCTGCCACTGGTATATACAGGGTGTCTCGTAACAAGCACATCGAACGCGGCAGGCAGTTAGACATCGATAAGATAAAAAAAATCCCTATAACATTTTTTCTCAGAAGCGTAGTTTTCGGAAAAAATGCAAATAAAGACGGGTATAATGTTTTTAGCACATACAGTAATGTTTGTTATTTTTTTCAAACAAGATGTTTGAAGGCAGATTCTCACTATACGGTAGGCTACCAACAGTCACCGGACCAACAAAACATTGTACTCTACATTTTATATGGAGGTATTCACATCAACCATCACAGACACGGATCGTCGCGACCGTATAAAATGTACAGTACAATGTTTTGTCGGTCCGGTGACTGTTGGTAGCCTGCCGTATAGTGAGAATCAGCCTTTATGGTTTGTTATGTTTACGTTGCAACCTGATGTTTTTACAATACAATTTTATGAGGTCAGTCAGTCAAATGATAATTCCCAGAACACCGATGATTAAGAAAAGGATATTGGTGTAAGTCAAGTTTTTGTAAAATTCGACGTACATTAAAAACTTTGGAGTTCTCATTATTAAAATGTTCAATTAATGTAGTCAAAATCTTTGTTTTGATTTCCTAATTGAATCGGTCAAAGCAGAAACTGAATATGTCCCAACCACCTTGTTTTGAGAAAAACAAGAAAAACTTAATTACTCAATGTTGCTTTTATGGACTTTCGTGACTTTGATTGCAAATAAAATGCAAAGAATACGCAAGAAACTATTTTGTGACCAGTACTCGACCTTTGAGGGGGTGGAATGTCGGGCGCCGCACGGGGGCGCTAGGCTGTTTGGGACGCCGAAGTTGGTAAACTCATTAAAATCATTCAATAACAGTTACTGTTTAAAGTTAATAAGGGCGCTCTGAAGGACTCTGACCGAGGGTGCCGAGAGGCCTAAGACCGGCACTGTTTGTGACAAAAGAACATCTGAACTTAATATTAACAAAAGAAATCTGAAAATCCTAAATACAAATAAAAATATTTTTAAACATTGTCTGCTTTCACTGCGCTGTCTTCCTCTTTCTCTTTCATAGGCCATTTTAGGATAAAATTGCTGGTAGAATTCGTCAAGTTCTTTCTCAATGTACTTCATAAATCTTTCAGTTTTGGATAGGTTGTGGAGTCAGTGCGAAATACCTTCAACTGTTTCCTAGGTTGTTCAGTTTTACTTTACTAGTTTCACTGTTACTAGTTGATTTAGACATTTTTGCATAGAGAACTTCCCTCAACAAAATATCACTTGCATATGTCAAAACGACGCGACGATGGCTTCATTTGATATCAGCTAAGCTGTTTTTACTTAAGCTCATCCTAGATATATAAGACATACCGCTACAGAGATTGAACATGTCCTATGTTTCTTCAGTTTCTGTACTATACCATCGCTTTTCTACATTATAGAAAAGCAGGACATGTTATATTTTTGCACCATTCGATCGGGCACCCTTGAATTATGATTAATTCACGTATAACTCAATTTACACAAAAAGTGGGCATATTCAGTTTTTGCATTGACCGATTCAATTACGTAAATTAATTAGATTAAAGGGAATTGTTATTAGTGTGAGGGGCTTTGGATTTAATTAAAAAAATTAAAACCATTTGACTTTTTAAAATTACATAACGAATTCTAATAATATATGCGATGCGATGTGGGAATTTCGCGAATCACATGACGAAAGCGTCATGCGATTCGGGGGATTCCCGTCACGTGATTAGGAGCTCAAATGTTCTCTAAGAAATCAGGTAAGATATTCTGTTATTTAATCCTTGAATTTATTTCAATTTTTATGTTTTGTTATGTTTACGTTCCTGCAACATGATCCTGTGTATAACACAATTTTATAAGGTCAGTTAATCAGATGACTTTTCATTTCGTTTGCGTCATGCGGATGTCATTGCGTAATCCAGCGTTTTTAGTTTGTTATGGGATTTACGTCGTAAAAAATATCAGTGGCACATCCAAATTATCTAGGATAGTTGTGTAAACACGTATCTCTCTAAAACTGCATGCATGCAATTAATAAAATTGATATTAATGTGATAAGGATTTAACATATTTGCGTTTTTTCATCACGTTTTACTCTTTATCGAAAAATTAATTAACAAAATTGCCAAATGTAGAAGTTTACAGTACCCGATATGAAAGGTCACGTTTAAATGAAATTAAATAAATTCCCGTTAGAAACTGATGTCTTGTAAAAATGAAATACACAACTTTGTTTATTTATACGTGTCGTATGAATTACAATTTGTCATTTTTTTGAGACGTGCATTTTAGTCTTAGTAAAGCAAAAACTACTATATCAACCAAGCGAAGCAATTTTATCAGCAATAGTCTAGTGTATCACAAGTGGGCGCTTAGAAATCATGAGTTTGGAGTAGATAGGGAGTATAACATCACAGTGAAATGTGATCTCATCATGTTTGTCTGGCTTCAAAATTTCAAAGCTTGCAATTATAAACTTTATCTTTTCTTCATGATATCAATATCAACATACAACATAATTTTATACGTACTTCTCTAAAAACGTCGGTCAAAAATTACTCAAAATTTGGACTTTCACTAATCAAAAAATTTTATTAAGATTTTTTGTTCTAAATGCCATCCGAAATGCGCTGGTAAACTCTGGTGCAGGGGCTACAAGACACCCTGTATACAAAATTAATGAATAAAAAAGAAACGCAAAATATTGTCTGCAGAATAGTTGTTTACATTACCGTGTGTGGAAAATGATATTTTACTGGACGATTAGGCAAATTGCAACTTTAGTTGTGAACATACATTAATAACTTAACAGACCTTTGGCCGGTTTCACAAAGCTTGATTATTAAATTTAAAATTCAGAAATTTCATTGGCTGATATTTAAGAAACCTGAAATTGTATCCAATTATATTTCTGGATTTCTTTTAATCATGATTAAGTTAATTAGAACTTAACCAAGCTTTCTGAAACCGGCAACTTACAGTATAAAATTCTAAATTTTTCTTTAAATAACAATATTTTTCGGTGGTCGAATTTAATAACTAAAATAACTACCTAGAATTGTTATTGTTTGTTCAGGTTCTATTGAAATTTTTCTACTATGTTCTTACTTTACCTGGCGCCTCCAGTAAAGTGGCACTTTCTGGATTAGAAATCCTACGAAGAGTACTCATTCTGAACGTATTCCAAAAAAATTCTTTTCATAGTGATTGGAGCTGAAGGTCGACACTGTTAGTTTTTTGATTGTCGTATTTATGTATTCTGAAACTACTTGGAAGCGCTTTCTAATACTTGGTTTAACACTTATTCAAGACTTTGTGAACATTGATAAGATCTTTCTCAGTCTTTGTGTAGATTAAATTATTAATTTGTTACTCTGTCTAACCCTAGGGTTACCAATTATCCCAAAATAGAAAGGCAGAGCAATTCCTGATCAAAACCTTTACCAAAATAGAACATAGAAGGAAAAATTTAAAACAACTTTTTTAATTTTTATAATGACTTATTTTTGAAGAAAAAGAAATAAGAAATAACCTTTGATCTTAAACTTCTACCAGTTATTTTCAAATTTAAGAGTCAACTACTACTTACTGCGACACCGTAACACATAATGGCAAGATAGCAAGTGCATCTCAGATCTCCCTTCTACCTCTTTATTCTAACCATCGTCTCGCGAGTTATATATGTTATAGGTTAATTTAAAAACCTTTATGTTTTTATGCATTTATTGTTTATAAATTTTATCTAATCCTAAAACTAATTAGATAAAATAAATTATTAAATTCCCTATCTAATGACTTATAATAATCTTATCATATCGATCTTATAATAAACCATTTTCTAGGTTCATAAAAGATAAATTTTTCAAAACACTAATTTTAAAAGTGAGGTTAGGCAACCCATCTAACGTGTCGCTTTAAATTTCATATCTAAGCTTACTTAAAGCTATTGAGTGGATGAATGAATATGTATATATATTTTCCCTTTTGAAATCTTCTAACTGTAATAATTATATTGTAGTGTGTTTGTTTATTGATTACACTATAATATGTCTAAGTGCGACATTCGGTATTTAGTTTGACGTACATTGAATAATTAAGAATTGAAAGACATAACGGTAGAGCATCCAATGCTCTCTCAACTATATTAATCTAAAATTTAGTTTAACATTCACTAATCGGTCTATAATTTATACAGCACAACATTGTATTGTTAAGGAAATCTGTTTGTTAAGTCCAACCGTTTGAATCTTTTTAATCGTGCTGTTCTACGTCGTTTTCTAATAAGCACTCCACTAGAGGATTAGGGTGAACACTAATACGATCACGGTAGCGCGCAATAAACTTTTATATTTCTCGATTAATGGTTAGAATTGTAAGCTCACGTCTTAAGGCGGAATTCCACTGATGCAACACTAGACGACATGTAACATGCCACATGTCGTCGAGTGTTGCCCGTTCTCAATGTGCGACTTAACTCGTGCTACAAGCTTTTAACGATGCACATGAAACTTGTCGCAAACTTGCCACTTTGTCGTCTGTGTTTGTAGCCTGCGGCTAAACAATTGTATTGAAGCAACATCGATATTTTGCGTTATTAAAATTTAGTTTCTGTCTAGAATATTAAGATTTCTAATAAAATAAATAAAACTCCTTTAATTATGTCTTTAAGAACGGTGTCGGCGTTTGCGCATTTAATAATAATCTTAAGTAATAGAAACAGAAAAAGAAGGGAGCCAAGGTGGGGAAGAACTGAATTGTATGTTGATGGTCAAGAATCTCGGAATAACATCAAAGATTTGGTTCCTGACGATCAAGCTGGTAGTTGACGTGGTTAGTCTTGATATATCAACAGCCAGTAAAAAAACTTGCAAACAATTTTTGTTACTTGGGAGGAGATGTACACTCTTTTTTTTGTAGTTTTTTTAATTCGGGATAGAAAACTGACTGAAATTCTTGATTTTCTTTTTCACCTTTATAACAGTAGAGTCGTATCTTCTCGCGAGCAGCTTTAGCTTATAATTTTTTAATTTATTGTCTTTACAAATGGTGCTATTATTGGTCCACAATTCCGGAGAATTGTGATAATCTTCAATAAATTTTTTTTCCATAGTCCACTCCATGTCGCAGGATACAAGCCGCATCGATCCGCTGACTGTCGGAGAACTAATGGGTGATAACAATCAGGGTGCTTTATGTCGCTTCATGTTGCTTCGGTTGAAAGGCTCAGTTTAGCATGCGTCATAGTCGCATGCCTCGGTGGAATTGCGACTTTATGGTTTTATTGCAGACATGCCATGGTGTGTTTACAATGGATATGAGCACTCTTGACTGAAATCTTCTCAATATTTGGATGTTGGATGTTTTAGCTGTGCCCCATAGCTGTATACCATATGTCCATAATGGTAAAATCACGGTTTTATAAAGCAGTAGGTTGCTTTCCAAGGATAGCTGTAACTTGCGCCCTATCAGCGAATACATTTTTTGTAATTTTAATCCCAATGTTTACGCTTTGTTCATACATGCGCCCTCCACGATAGTTTCTTGTCTAGGTGCATTTCAAGGTATTTTAGCTCTGTCAGCTTGAGGAATTTCTCGGTTATTTAGCGTCACCGATGGGCAGGTGCCTTTTCTTAGAGTAGGTAATACCTTCACTGATTTGGTTTCGTTTGTTTTTATGTGCCATTTAATATTCCAGCACTGTATTTTATTCAGGTGAGTTTTATAAGTTGTGATTTGGTCGGTATGCGATGCAAGAATTGCCGTGTCATCGGCGAAAGTAGCGACCATGTTTCCTATCGTTGTTGGGAGGTTCGCCGTGAATAGCAGGTATAGAAGTGGACCGAAGACGCTACCCTGGGGAATACCCGAAGCGATGATATATAAAGGTGTCAGTTCGCTTTTGTAATATTTAAATATAATATAATACGTCAACAGTAAAAGTATCGCATCTTGCCAATTGCCAATTAATTTTTCATTTTTGGCAAATTTGTATATTTTTTTCTAAATAAAAATATTTTTTCTCCAGCCGGATTAAACTATGACACTTTAATTGACATTTTGAAAAGATAAAGTTGACGGTTTTGTATCAAGGAAAAGAAAGGTTGTTGCTAAGGCAACTAGTATTTTGAATCCTAGATTTAAAAATAGTTTTAATTCTGTTAATATTTTAGCATTGTATTTGCTTATGAAAAAAGAAATAGCATGTGCTATACATATTAAAAGTGGAACTTTGTTGGGCTTGAAATCTTTGCAGTTGCTTCGCTTAGCAAATGCAAATATACTTGCTCGTCAAACAAAGTGCCACTTTTAATCCTAATAGCACAATGTACTATTATTATAAATTTTTATTCCAATTTCCAAACGATTTAAAACAACATTCGTGCCCCACGCCCCACTACCGAAAGGAGGACGCTTGGTAACCCCATCTAACCCTTGCTTGTTTTTCTCTATCCCTTTTGTGCTTTTCTTCTAAGTTCTTATTTTAAGCAAATCTTTTTTTTAGCGCTCCTCTTCTCTTATTTTGAATCTTTTACTTTTTAAGATGCCTTGACCACTTAGCAGGATTGTTTTCTTTGATTTTAATTCTGATTACTGTTTTCATTTGATTAATTTCTTTTCATTTTTTTTCACCAACAGATGTGATAGATTTGACTAAAAAGTTATAAATGTAAAAAGTTTTTACTTGCAGCTTTTTGAATTAGATTAAAATACTATTTTTTTAAATAAGAATGTTCAAGAAATGTTCTGTGTATTAAACCCTATTCGATAGTTTAACATAAATTGTTTAAATTAGAATGAAATCTTTTGAACCATATTAGCTAATATATAATAGCTTCCAAGACGATTATAAGAACTGTATTAAAATATTTATAGAATATAAATATTTGAAAAATAGTATACAATAAACAGAATAATTTTACACTTGTTACTGAGATAAAATTTAAGGTTTTATTTGTAAGATAAGCATCAAGAAGGTTTACCATTTAATCATTTTTTAAGAATAGGCTCAGTTTTGCTCAGTTCATATGGAGTTACTGTTAATCAAAATTCCAGAAAATATTAAGGTTGAAAGAGAGATTGTTGGATTTAAATTAATTCGTATAAATAATTCAATGAGATGGAATAAACAAGCCAAACAAATTAAAAAAAGTAAAATAATTTATAAGTTTTTATAAGTTGTTATAAAATATAAGTTATATAAGTTATAAAATAAATAATTTTATAAAAATAGTTTATAGTGTATTGCAATCCACATGTTGGTAGTTATTTTGATGTGTATATAATTTAGCTAAACTCAGTCGTTTTGTTTTAATATTATTATTTTGAAGAAACTTCAATGGTGGGTTACATATTTGAAATTTCACATCATTTTCCCATTCAAGAATTGAATATCCTAGAATGTTTTTCCTTTGTGTTAGATAACAATTTGACACAATAGGAATTTTATTTGCGAAATATCAAAATATACATACCAATGACGAACATCAGTCTCGACTGAGGTTAAACCACTAGATTATATGAGTAAGTAATATTTTAAATACGGTTAAAGGATATTTTTTAATGATAGTCTTTCTAGATTTCAGGGTCAAATACCCACCAGCACTTTACATCTGTTTATCGCAAACTTACGTCTACACTGTATTTGACCTTGTATAAGGAATAATTGTTCCCTGTTATCTATATAACCTTTTATAATTTCTGAAGATATCTTCTCCACCCACTATTAACACACTTTTAGAGCAAATTACATGTAATTAGTAACAATCTTATTAAAATCATAGTAATTTAAAATCATGATAGAACGCATTACTATCCATTTTTTTCTAGAGTCCTCTGACTTTGAAAGCATATTGCTCGGGAACTACTGAACCAAATTAAGTATTTTAAAAACGAGCAAGTAGCAAATTTATTTCTACATACAACAGTAAAATATTGTATTTCTAACTAGTATACTTTTGTTTTTATCGGACGATACGCAATAAAAAGTACCCATATTTAGGGACAATTTCATTGAAAGTAAGTTCACTAATTTTTTTCTCAGAAAGTATATGTCATATATCTATGAGATCTTTGTAGGAGTTAAAAAGAAATCTTGCGGTTCTTATGATATTAATTTTCAGACAAAAAGCGTTTTATTTAAGATTTATGTGAAAAAATAGCGAACTATGCGTTCTTGTTTATTAATAGAGATAGCGTCAGAATTTTTTCGCTAAATCAACACTTTTCATGTGTATACATTATTGTTTCAAAAAAATGTTCCTAATTTTAATAATAAAAATGCGGAAACAAAAAAACGATTTTTGATGATAAGCGGTTTCGACAAAAAAGGTTTTTTTTTATTGCACTTTTATTGTTAAAATTCGGAACGTTTCTTTAGAGAAAATAATGTCTACGTATGAAAAGTGTTAATTTAGCGAAAAAAATATGATGCTATCTCCATTAATAAACCAGAACGCATAGTTCGCTATTTTTCCATATATATCTTAAATAAAACACTTTTTTGTTCGAAAATTAATAGAATAACAACCGCAAGGTTTATTTCTAACCCCTACAAAAATCTCATAGATATATGACATACATGCTGAGAAAAAAATTATTTAACTTACTTTTAATGAAATTGTCCCTAAAAATGGGTACCTTTTATTATGTATCGTCAGATAAAACTAAAATTATATCAGTTCGAAATATGATATTTTACTGTTACATGTAGAAATAAATTTACTATTTGCTCGTTTTTAAAATATTTAATTTGCTTCAGTAGTTTTCGAGCAATACGGTATCAAAGTCAGAGGACTCTAGAAAAAAAAATGGATAGTGGGGTTGTATTTAAGATGTACTTCTGTAGAAAATCGATCAAGATTCATTAGTCTGCTACAAAGTACTCTAAAACTGCTAAGTTTTAGGTCAATGAACGAACCTAGTATTTTTTTGTGGCAATGCCGTGAAAGATCATTGTACGAAGCTAGAATTTCACTTTAGTAATGGGACCTGCACTTGCTTCCATTCCTGTAACTTTATTTATTAAAAAGTTTGCCGTCTATCTTTAGTGTTGCTGCTGTCAATCTATACATATACTACAAAACAGTTTGTGTACACGAATGTTTACAAGTTTTACTCTTACCTGTTCTCCTTTTGCTTGATAAAATCTTTAAAGGCGCTTTCAAAAAAGTGTAACATCAAAATAAATTTACAAACTTTTGGATAAGCACAAAAATGAAAATCGGAAAAAAGTAGCTGGGTCAGGTTACTTTAGAATGCATGTTTATAGTGAAATTGAATCTAAGGTAATTTGATCTAGCGAATTTTTGAATGTTCCTTATAAGCTTAGAATTTCATTAATGGAAACGTATTTCACGCATAAAATCTGAAATTCTAGCACGTCTCCTTTTAGAAATATTATATCCCTTTAGCAGTACGCTCCTACTGTGGAGAATTTATTATCCCATGAATTCCGCTTTAACAAAAAATGAGAGCTAAAGGGTATTTCATGATAATTATAAAGTCTCGTACTTACCACTTTGGTAGTTCTTTTAGAAAGATAATAATCCAGCTTAACTCACCTGAAACGATAAAAGAAAAATTACAGTAATTTTGACATGATATATGAAATTACCAGTTATTATTGTACACTAAAATTACTTTCGCTAAGCCTACCTTGTAATTTATTTTTTTTTAGCAACAGAAAAACGGTAGGGAATATACTCAAGTTTGTTTAGTGGCATCACAAACAAATTTAAATATTTCACACGCAAAAAAGGAATTTGCTAGTGCTAATCAATATTTATAACAGTTTTGGGTTGCATCATATTTTGATTACCTTATAAAATATGATATTAAAGATAATTTTTGATATTTGATCTTTATAAAAGCATAAAAATTTATTCTTTCTTTGTCTTGATGTTATTAAGTTTGTCGATGTACGTAAAAAAACGCGAAATTATTCTTCTTATTATTCTTGTTATCTTTTCTTATTCTGTAATAATAATGATATAATAGGTATATGTTGAGAAAAGAACTACTATTAGCAGTAAAAAAGAGCGCAAACGGTGCAACCGGTACAGGATTGTTTCAGCGGTGATCAGATTTGTTGAATTTTCTTAAACTTAAATTTTTCTAAACCATCTAATGGGACATATCCTTTTAGGTTAATTTGTGTAAGGACAGGTATTTACAGTGGTATTATAATCATCCTCAATATGTCTCAAATAATTTGACGATTTGGTGGGATCCATTTAGGAAAATATTAATTTTCTTGAAAATGAGTTGTAGACCTTCTGAAAGAGAGATCTTGTATACTCAGCCGAAGCCATTGGCGTAATAAGCACCACAACCGCAACTACGAACTTCTTCAGGATTCTTGTCCATGTCTATCTTCATACTTATTACGTAACCAAAGTATTTGGCTTAAAGTCGACCTAAGTCGGTTTATTTATTTTACAAGAGTCCCTTAACGTTATGTAGAGCACACACGGTCGTCCGCGACCACATCTCCGACCACGTCGGGAACCACATCCAGGATGTGGTCGGGATAATGAGAAAATATTTAGATTTGCTATAATTTATTACATAAAGAACTTGGACTTCGAGCTGGTTTGTAGAATAAAATTATAAGTATCGTATTTCTTTGTAACGTGTATATCGAAATGAAAGAAATAATTGTTAAGTTCATAATAAAATGTCTCTTATAATCTCTTTCTTTAATTAGAAGTATCTAGTATTATGCAGTCAATAATGTCTTCATGAAATAAATAAAGATTAAAAAATAATGTCTTCCATTGTGATAAAAACATTTTAACGAAATACGATCGCTATAATTTTATTATACAAACCAGTTCGAAGCCCGAGTTGTTTATGTAATAAATTACAGCAAATCTAATGTAGTGTTACACACAGAATATTTTATAAATAAATACAAATTTAACACCACAGCTACTCATTTATTGTAACAATAAAAACGTTTAAACAAGCATGAACACAAAAAGATAACAACATTAAACTCAGGGTAAATAAGTGGGATTAAAGATTAAATTAAATTAACAATTCCAATTAAATGATTTTTTTTACTCACAGTTTATTGCTTTAGAATATAAAAAGGTCTTATTTAAAACTGGTGTGTTCCTTTAAAAATATCTTCTTAAAATTTGTTAACTTTAGTACGAGTTCCAATTTCATTTACCAATATCTACAGACTGTTCGTCCTTTAATTCGTCATAATAATGAATTTTTATCTTCTTTTTTTTACAGCTGCTTTTACTCCTCTTCTTCCACAACCACCTTTTCTCTTTTACTCTTGTTTTCGCGTTATAATAACTATTTTTTTCAAATTAAATTCTTTCTAATTTTCATAAGTCAATATTTTTTTATTATCTCTTGGCACCCTTTTATTTTGTTTTCCTAGATTACTTGTGTTCGTTATTTCTTTATTTAGTTTGTACCCTACTGCATTCTTACACTATGTTTCCGCACGACCTATCTAGCTAAATTCGTTTTAACAATTTCTCTATCTATAAAATTTAATTTTCTTTTACCCAAGTTTTCTCAAATGTTTAGTAAGATTAATTAACTTAATGAACACAAACTCAATTAATACATAAAAATTATGTATTGACCAATAAACACCAAACTTGACAATACCAATAAATGAGTCACTGTTGGAATAACACAGCACTAAATATTTCCTCATTATCCGACCGCGTGGGCTCTGCATTAGTGGCATTTTCTTACATCTTAGCGTCCGCTAGCGTTCAACCCCCAAACCCCTAAAGACAAAATATTGGAAACGTATCAACGGAATTGCGATATACATATATTTGAAAGTAAAGAAGCCTCCTACTTCTGCATCAGCTTGTTTGATCAAATCGGCAGAACCCGTAAACCATTGTGCTTATAGACACTTATAAAAACTGCATAAAAGCTTGCTTCTTATTGTGCTCATTAGAGTGAAGTACTGTCTTTGCGCTTACTCCATATCAAGTTTCTATATTTTAGGGTTCCCCTACTAACTTATTTGAACTCTGGTCAATCTGCAAACATGAAGAGGTGGTTAGAGGGATACCTCTTCCAGTAAAAGATCATGACTCTTGACATGAAATAGGTTTAGTGGCAATAAATTACTCTAGCAACCTCGTAGAGAAAAACAATTCGGGACAAAAAATGTGGAGTGTTCCTTGCTGTACAGAATAAAAAATAAATATACGACAAATTAATATAAATAAATAAACATAACTTATAATATAGGACATAAGTCCTTTACTTTAGCAACAACAAATAGCTACTTTCTAAACCAAAAATTCAGGGTAAAAGTTGCAGGGCACCCTTTAACAAAAATAGAAGAGGGCAAAATGGTGAGAACCGGAGTTCGTATATTCTGAATGAATTATTTCAATAAAAAAATAAATTGGGCGCTACTAAATTGTGCATCACCGTAATTTAAATAATGTACTCGTTACGTTAGAAGAAGCTGAAAAAGGCTTTCAATGCATTTTCATACAGGTAAATGTGTTTTTAGTATTAAAATATCAAGATAAAAATTATTTTAGAGACAAAATAATACGTATAAATGCATTTAAATCAAATTTATGTTTCCGCTATGTACTTATTTCATGTTTGCTGGATAGATTCTTCACAAAATACAGATAAGGGCATGTCTGGTTCGTTTTCTTATCAGACCTCCTGTGAGAAAGTATTCTTTCGTCTCAATAAAATAAGTTCTAGAATGATTTTTCGTGATTGGCGCATTGTATGTCATTTTGGTTTCTGATAGGGTCGTTATTTTCCCTTTCTTAGAAATATTAACGAGAAGATAGTTTTGCATCCCCAAGACAGTCAGTCTCATAGTGGCTTTCGTGCCTAAGCTAGGTGCTTGCCCCGCGGCATTTTGTGGCGGCTTCGGCACAAAATTACAGTTTTACGAATAGAACAATGGTATGGTTTGAAATGTGTGAATTAGATGTTTCCGATATTGTTTGGTGTTTTTTAGTTCCGTTTACAGTACAGGAAAGATTACTTTCTTCATATTACCGTTTAGTCTTTCGGGTTAATAACGATTTAACAAATAATCCAGTTTATGGTTAGTGAAGAAAATCAATTTTAAATTGAAAATTAATGCTTAACACTTCTTGTTAACGGATTAATACTTAAATCGAGTGTGCTGTGAGTTGAAAATTTAGGAAAATAATTTAATAGCAATTCGAATTTTAAAGCTAATACCCTTCATCTTTGGTTCTCCATTTCAATATTAATAGAGTGGATTTCTAGAATTTGGGTCAGATCGAAATATTATTACGGTAAACAATGCAACCTTCTAATAATCAAAATTTGTGTTAACAATAAACAAACTTTTAAATAACAGACGTTTTATTGGGACTATATGAGTTTAAGACTTTTAGTATTGAGTGGCAAGTGCCGAGTTATTACAGACATAATCCCAGCAAACTTCAGTTCCTGAATTCAGTTACTATCTTTAGCATCTTTACTAGGGTTCACAATTCTACTTTCAGTGAAAAGTGTGAGATACTTTGTACCTAAAGTTAAGTGAAACAAAAAAAGGCAATCGTCCTAGTGTTGTAAATCCAACAGTGTTAAATAAAAATCTCAAAGGTGCACCAAAGTGCAATTGTCCGAACGGTCCAGTAAATCTCAATGGGATTTCTCACTCGACTCGAATTTACTTAAAACCTACCAAATCTCTAAACTTCAAAGTTCAAACAGTTCCATAAAATTGATTTGAACTGCAAACAGGATGCAAGATGTGCTTACAAGCTCTCTCAAGACACTCTGGAGCATTCTGACTACCGCAACTTGATCTCACCACCTTTAACAAGAAAAATTCCAAAATCACTTTATAATGGATAGAAGGAATATGTCTGAAAGATTCCTCTAAAATATCCTTTTATCACGATAAACCAATAATAAAAAGGCGTGTATTATCTCTGTATTTTCCGGAGCCAACCTTCAGCTTAAATTGTTTTTTAAGCTATTACCTAACTGTTTGAATAAGAAAGGGATAAAATTTGAAGTATTGCAATACAAAATTTGTAAAAGGGATACGGTGTTTACACGTTTAAACGTAGACGTTTAATTTTAAATAAACGTTTAATAAAAAAGTACACGTTTAAACGTGTATATAGATGTAAAAGTATTTTTAACAAAACATCAATATTATACAGCAACATATAATCTCATTAGAGCTAAAAGGCGATAATTTTTGTTCTTGACGTTCAACTCGATACGGTACTTGCTTAGGGCACTACTCCAATCAAAACACGTATCGTAGATGATGAAAAATAGCAACTGTACGCAAAAATACTTCGCATAAGACACAGTTTATTATATTTATTTTATTATTTTATGGAATTGGCTACCAAAGCGCCTCCGTATCTCTTATTCGTGAATCGTTTGCCTTATGGCGCGTATAAATGAAAAATTAAAACTATATGGGATTATAAGAAAAATGGATTCAAAAATGTTACTGGGAAAGCATCTAAAGGTGTAAACATTTAATTTTTGATGGTTTAAACTTTTTTTGCATTCCTAGTTTGTAATAATTTCACGACCAACCCTGCTAAATTGTAATACAGGGGCGTATTAGGTATTATTTGAACAACAGAAAAAAACATTTAATATATTATTTATAATACCAAGTTCATCTAATAAAGTCCAAATAATTTAAATTCGTAACCCAAGTAACGCCTTTAGAAACTTAAGAAAAATGTGTTACATAGTTTCGACAAGTTCCTACAGCGATAAAAAATCAATATTAACAGAGAAGATGAGATGAGATAATCTTATGGTCAATCTAATAACAACCGACAAGCCATATTTCGATATACTCAAAACACAATTAAGCTACCTCTACGGTAAGCTATCCTTCCAGATGTCGAGCGCTGATAAACGTTTTACGTTATATAAACCTTACAATTGTATATCGAAGTATATATAAAATGTATTTTTCTAATTTGGGTTTGTAATACGTCTATCAGTAGGAGTCGTTTATGGTTATCTATAAAAGTACACTGTACTTTAATGAATTATAGGGTTATTTAGTTTTTAAGGGTTGGATGGGTAATGCGTGGAATGTGACAACTTCAAACTGCAAGTATCTGTCAAAATTGTCAATCTCCGATAAATTTTAATTAATATCGTTGAATTGGTTCGCTGTTTGTTGATTGTTACTTACATGAAATTTCACTTGAAGTTATGGTCTATTTTTACTTGGAAAGAAGGTTAGGTTTTGGATATTCCTAATTAGTAACATAAACAAGTCTCGTACCTACATTAAATCTGCTTGGACAAATCAGTAAGTCCAATTCATGTTTGTAATTTTATGGTACTATAAACAAGACACGTATCATCGATTTAATCATCTTTGCTTTTTTTCGCGAATTTCGGGCGGAGTGCAAATTAAGTTGTCTTCGCTCATATTTTATTTATTTGTAACACTAATAAAGTAACAACTAATTTATTTGAAGTGACGGATGATGACAAATGATTCAAAAACTCAAGTGGGCGCCGAGTGTTACCAACTGTTACCAACTAACACAAAATTCACTAGACAACCAAAATATTTTTTTTGTATTAAAATAAGAAAAAAGGGGGCGCAAATTAGAAAAAATAGCATAAAATACTCGTTTTATAAGGGCATTGGCGCACTCATCTCATAGAAAAACTCGCCTGCGGCTCGTTTTCTAACTTGGAATTCGTGCGCCAAATCAACCCTTATAAAACTTGTTCTTTAATATACTATTAAAGGTTTTTAAGTTAAGATTGCTAGGATAGATACAAAAATGTAACTATTAGTTGTCTTATCAAAAGCTTATGTTTCTCTAAAAACGTGGCTTTAATTCTTACAATAGTTTTAAGAAAAACTGTTGTAGTTCAATATTTCCATATACTATGTAGAATGTACAGGTGTTTCGGTTTGTTAGACCTTTTTCAAGAGATACTCGTGGGTTTCGTTCAGAATCAGTCTTTCATTCTTGACTATAATGTAAATTATATAAATAAAGCGGGAGAACTTTACCTAACTTTAAAGACTATTAGGCACGTACAAAGAAAATCCTTGATAATTTATATCAGACCTAAAGTTGCAACGTTAGAGATTCGAGAACATACTTAACATAGTTTTAATGGATTGTGAGGTATTCCAGAGACAAATGAACATCTTCCATGGTATGTTTTTTCCTTATAAGAAATAAATTGAGTGAGAGCCATTAGTTGTTCGAAGTACGCAGAGAATTTCACAGTAAAAACGCATAAAGAATTGAGAAGTGGTTCAGACACAGCAAAGGTCGACTTTTAGCAAATTTGAAAATTATGCGTATTGCGTAGAATGGAAAGTTCTTTTTTTTGTTGGATAAAATACAGCACTTGAGGTTTAGGGGAAATGTTGGTAGTATCCGACTTATTTTTAGTAAAAAATAGAAATTTATATGGAAGCATATATTTTTATTATGTGTATCAAAGCTTTATCTGAAGTAATATATCTCCTGCTGTCGTCTAATGTCCAGTTTCGCCCTATCAAAGCATTTCTAAAAATGAACCTACTTATTTTAACGAATATTACCAGCTTAAGAACCCTAATATTCGTACCTCAGTTGACATAACGGAAAGCATCCAGTTTCAAACTAATTAATTGAATTAAACCATGTTTAGAAGAACAATAAGTAAAATGAGTGATAAATATTTAGAAACAATATAGAATGCAACGGAGGTGCAGTATTTGTGTATTAACTAGCATAATACCCGTTGAAAAATCAACGGTCCCGTTTTGGTCATGTCACTCGTCTGGTCTATCCACGAAGTAAGAAAACAGTTCTACTTATAAAAGTTAATTTTTGGGATCCACCACAAACACTCCCACCTATTTTAGTAGTTCTTAACCACTACCGTAAACAATTACCAGATTATATGCATGCATACTTGAGCATATTGTTGAGTAACCTTGGAGGACGAACGAATATACGAACCAACGAACGGACATGACTCCTTAACTGAATATTTCGCCGTACACAAGGTTTGTCGTAACCTTTTCCTTTTTGATTCCTCTTCTTCTTTCTATCTATCATCTTTTTTCCTCTCCCTGTCACCCGCTTTATTTCAAATCTTTCAACGTCTATTTTTCTGATCTTCCAACCTTTCTTTTTCGATTTCTCAGCTTTCTTTCTAGCATTTTACTTTAGCCACTTTTTACCGACCTTTTCACGTCTATTTTTGTTATCTTCCAACCTTTTCTTTCTCGATTCCTTATCTTCTTTCTTTGTAGCATTTTTCTTCTTTCCCTTGCCAGCCTCTTTATTTTCGAACTTTGTATGTCTTCTATGTTATCCTCCAACCTTTTTTTTTGATTCCTTACTCTCTTTAGCCCTGACTTGTCTCTTTCTTTCGATTGCAATAAATCGATCTTCTCTTGGGCCAGACTCTTCGTTGTCTCTCCATCTCGCTGTCTGACTTGAATCTTTTTGCCCTTAATTGTTGTTGACTTCCTTTTTTGTGCTTCTTTCGAATAGTCCCTTCATCTTCTAAACCTTCTTGAAGCGGTGTTTCAATTTTCTCCAACACATCAAAGTGATCCTCTGAGGGTCTCCCTGAGAAAAGTAGTCCTTTTGTATGGAAGTCAACTTCAACCTGAGGTGTAGTCTGATAAAAGAGGCTGCCGTCCCTCCACACTTCAAATACAAATGGGAAGATTTGGGTAGCTGCAATAACTTCACTCAGCGAGCCATAAGTTCTACCGAGGCCCATCTCTGCCCGGTATTCGGTAGGAGTTAGGTAATTATCATCACCGGGAGTCGAACTAAGGACCTCAAACTTTTCCCAGTTGTTGCACACGCAGCCGAAAACGAGGTCCCTTACCACATCGTCCACTGTCTAACTGTTAAACACACAGTGTGCGATAGCACTAAATAGACAGTTCTTATCGCCACTCATTTAAACAATACGATGGGAGACTTTATCGTCTTCCAATGTCAGTTTCTCCATTGTAAAAATCAAGTATTAACAACTCCGTAACAAAGTTTGCTAAATGCAAATCCGAAGTAAAAAAAGTTCAAGTTAAAACGGTCGAAATAAACTCGCACGATGTTGCGTCGCTCCTTATATGTATATGAACAGAACAACGCTCCTAGCGAAGATTTGCCTCGTAGCTCAGGATGTGCTACTCCAATGGAATTTTTATTTTCCTTAATAATGTCAATAGGATCATAATATGTAACATTGACTATAATTTAAAATAATCACGTTTGGTTCATTATTAGCAATGCCTTTCATCGTAATTACTAATAAGTCCCAAACTTTTTTGCTCAAATAAATGCTATAAAACACATAAGTTCGCCATTTCTCAAAATAACTTTAAACAAATGGCAGGCGTGTTCAAAGAGAATACATAATATAGTTATTTTAATTATATATGTAGTTTCTTATTATATTATCTAGTTTATATTAGCATAATATTCGTTGGAAAGTCAACGTCGTATGGAGGAACCACAGTTGAAAACGCGCCATCGATCGCTGCCAATCTTTTACGTTGAAAAAACTATTGAATTTCGAGAACCACTGAATAGATCTTGATGCCGTTTCCACCATTTGATAGCTTGTTTCTTAGAGAAGGTTTCTATGTATACAGGTTGCTCAGAGGATCTTTCGAAAGTCGTGTAATAAGCAAAGTGTGAAATAAGTGATTAAGAAAATTTGCTCAAACAGGGACAAAACGCATTACGCTGCAAAAATGATAAGAGATAAAGGCAAACTGTAAACGAACGAATTGTAGATCTCAAAAAGATCTACGAAAAGTCCGCGATAGCATATACGTATCTCTTACAGATTACTCACAATCAAGATTTTTATAATAGTTATTTTTGTGGAAAACTCTTCTGCCCCTGGAATGTTGCCTTACTCCGTCCCTGGATGAAATGCCGGTAATTTCTGTATCTTCAGAATTGCTTCAGGTATAATCTGTGAAAGTTTTTGTAGCTTACGCCATTCAAGAGATATATAGCCATAATGATTTTTTAAGACATGCCTCCCCCTGCGACCCTCTCGGGTTTTTTAGGATTAAAAATGTACTCATGCACTCCTTTGGCGAAGGCCCACCTGCCTCGAAAATTTCACCTTCTAAGTCTTCTGATTTTCGAGATATTGTTCGGTGGACATCGGACATCGGACGTCGGACATCGGAACTGGCTATTATTATATTAGGAGATTATTAAAATAATACTATCAAGTATTAACTAGGTATTAGAGTATTATTTCTGCTAATCTTAAATGTACATATATGCATCCATATAATGATCGTAGCCCTAGAAGTGTTAAAATCTCATACGGTAAGTTTTTTTCTTTTGAGATTTTAATGCCTATTATAGATATAAATTGAGTGATAACCATTAGTCGTTTGAAATAAGCAGAGTGTTCAGATACAGCAAGGTTGACTTTTAGCAAATTTGAATATTATGCGTAGAATGGAAAAGTGTTTTTTATTAAAAGGCAGCACTTGAGGTTTAGGAGAAATGTTGGTAAGATCAGTCTTATTTTTAGTAAAAAAATAGTGTATGGAAGCATATATTTTTCTTTTGCAAACCAAAGCTTTATCTGAAGTGATATATCTCCTGGTGTCTACTGCCCAGTTTAGTTTTAGCAAAGCATCGTAAAACTTTTAATTGACCTCTTTTACTTATTTCATGTTTACTTGAAACAATCATAAGATCAAAACAAAAATAATTCAAGTACAGCACGTACGTACATTTATTTGAAGATTTTTCACTTATGAAAATAAATCATACACGAATATTATTGTACGCTTAAGAAAAAAATTTTAGAACTGCAATGGAAATTTCCTGGTTTTTGCCTGGCGGATGAATCCGACGGTGCTAACCTTATTCGCCAGTTTTATTTGATTTCTAGTGATTAAAAGTCCGGAAAACTCTTTTATTAACCAACCGAAGCTGGCTTTCTGTTATTAAGTTAATATTTACGTATTACTTTATTGAACATGTTCATCATCAAGTTAAAATAGAATTTCAAGTAGACTTCAAGTATCGACTTTTAATTCTAAATGGGTTTATTAATAATTCTTATTAAATTTATAAATACGTAATTTTGAGGACCTAACTTTAGAATTTACCGTCTCTAATAACTTTACTTTGTGGAACTCCATAATCATAAAATAAAATACAAAGATTAATTGAAAGTTTCACAAGTTTTGTTAACTTATAACCTCAATATGTATTTAATCTATAATATGTCATTTATCAAAGACAGATAAGATAGATAAACAAACTTGTTGCTAAGAATAAATACAAAAAATAGGTAACTAGAAACTAGATACAATACATACAACTAAATATCTATCTAGCACTTTTAATATAAAGGAGATTTACTAAGTTCATTCATTAAAGCTGCTATTGCGAGATAAATAATTGGCATGGCAGATTTTTCCTGCTTAAATAAGACTTTCTCCATAGTAGGTACTCTCTTTCGTAATAAAAATATAAAATTTGAAACTATCCCTGTCAAAGTCGATTTGGATACCGCGAGAGCAACCTTGCGATGAACCAGTAGTTTGGGCCACTTCGGTGACTTAAGACCTATAGGTATGGCAGATCCCAGGAAGGCTACTCCAGGGATCACTTTATAAAGAGTGTTGATGTGAATATAAAGCCTCTCACACCCAAGACATCCCCACCTCCTACTTGGCATTGGCTGGGTCTCTACGTCAAGGTAGAGTCGAACAGGGTTCTGTCGACGGCTCACCAAGCCTAATTATGGTAGGGCGGGATGGGGGGGTCAGCCACACTTGAGGTTGGACTCGTCCGGGCAGTGAAGGTCCGCAAGCTGGACTACTATCATTTTTTTGAAAGCGTATTGCTCGTAAACTATTGAACCAAATTAAATATTTTAAGCAAATTTATTTCTTCATTTAACAGTAAAATATTATATTTCTAAGTGCTATACTTTTGTTTTTATCGAACGATACGTAACAAAAGGTATTCATTTTTAGGGACAATTTCATTAAAAGTAAGTTAAATAATTTTTTTCTCAGAATGTATATGTCATATATCTATGAAATTTTTGTAGGAATTTGAAAGAAACCTTGCAGTTCTTGTGCTAATAATTTTCAGATAAAAATCATTTTACTTAAGATCAATATGAAAAAACAGCAAACTATGGTTTCTTGTTTATTAATAGAGATAGCATCAATATTGTTTCGCTAAATGCAGTAACAAAAAAACGATTTTTAGAGACATGAGGTTTGGACAAAAAAAATTTTTGGTATTGCTCATTTATTGTTAAAATCAGAAACATTTCATTAAAGAATGACCCCCGCCCCCTGTCTAAGAAACAAAAACACAGAGCCACCCTCCCCAAAGGATAACAGGTAAGGAGTTTTTTGTGTTTTTTATTAGATGTCAAAATTAAAACAAAAATCATATAAATCAAATTTCTAAGGTTAATGAACTACTATTTATTTATTTTTTAAATCGAATAAATAATACTTATAAGACAATCTTTTATTCAAGCTAAAGAACAAAGTAATCAAAAGAAAATCTTATAACAAATGACATTTAACGCATATTCGTTTGTTTCAATTTATTTGTGTTGATATATCGGGGATTCCCCGAATATTGTCGTGTTAAAGTCCACTACTTTGTACTATAGTGCAGCAGCACAGAGCGCTCCTGGAACGCGTGTTTTGTTTATACAGAATTAGAAATAAACTTGGTATAAAAATAGAAAAAGTAATTTTATTGATTTCAAGTAAGTAAATATTTGAGTATTAGTTTAAAAATTTAATCATTTTCTAATTTCTATCTTACGTAAGATTCTTTTATCTCCCCCCCATTCCATTTGTCAGCAAAAATAAGGAAAAATCTAAACCCCCCGCCCCCAAACCTGCTTACGTAATACTTGAACGCTCCCCTACATATAAAAAGTGTTGATTTAGCATAAGAATTTTGATGTTATTTCTATGAATAAACAAGAAAACATAGTTCGCTATTTTTTTCATATAAATCTTAAATAAAACACTTTTTTTCTGAAAATTAGTAAGAATCGCAAGGTTTTTTCTAACCCCTACAATATTCTTATAGATATATGTTATAGCATATAATATGCGAGAAAAAAATTATTACACTTACTTTTAATAAAATTATCCCTAAAAATGAATACCTTTTATTACTTATTGACCGATAAAAACAAAATTATAGGACTTAGAAATATAATATTTTAGTGTTATATGTAGAAATAAATTGACTGTGCTTCTTTTTTTAAATATTTAATTTCCTAGTTGGTATTGGCCGAGTCTCTACTTCAAGGTAGACTTTGTTCAAGCTTTACCAAGCCTATGGCATGGCATGGTGGCTCAATTCTAGAATATTCTAGGCAGACCCAGTTGCCAAGTCGCAGCCAACTGGAAATTTGACTCGTCCGGACAGTGAAAGTCCGCATGCTGGGCTAGGGTTGATGGAACTCCCTCGGAGACGGACCTCTACGGGTAAGCACGTTAATAGATTTGGCTCTAGTCTGGAGAGCTGGTAGAGGGTGGACAGGCAACCCCGCTCCCACCAGTGAGTGCTCTTACAAATCTAACGGACGCTCTAATTGAGCGTAACTTAATTTGTAGTGCCCTAAGGGAAAGCGTGGTCATAAGCCTATAGCAGGTGGGCAATATTAAACAAATAACGGATAATTTAGTCGGTGTAATAAGCCAAAATTATTTAAAATTTCCCTACTTTATAATTCAACTGCTCCAATTATTTTAACCATTAATTATTATCTCACAATAGTACTGTGCGTTTGTGTTTGTATATTTCAAAAGCTTTTGAAATGTCTAATTTGTTTTTATTGTTGCAAAAAGGTATAAAATTCATTGCATGGTCACGTTGTAATGAATCTTGTGAAACTTTAGATTAATATATTTAATTTATTTCATAACCCAACTTTTACTAAAATGTTTACAAATAATTTTGAAATAAAATTTAAAAAAATGTTATTTCATTTATCTTTTCAGTTTGCATCGTCATAACTTCGTCGTGGATACAGCTAGAAAGTTAGTTTTTCTAAAACCTGAGAGAATTACCATTCTGTTATACTGTGTGATATTGCGATATGATTCCGATATCTGCAATACAGAACAAACTATTGCAATTACAATATCTGCTGCACAAGCGGCTATAAAATCCTTGTGCGTGCTCTAGTGCGTTACAATCTACAACTTTGGGAGAACATTTTGAAAAAAGAACTAACTTTCTAGCAGTACCCACGGTAATCTGGGAGAATATTTTTAAAGCAATAATTTTTTAGCTGTATTCACGACGAGGTCGGCGTTAGGTATCGCTGCAGTATGACTGGACTGGTCTTAGGGTACCCGTACCTTAGTTTGTGGGCGGCCCCAAAACAAGACTGGACGACTCCAGTACTAGAGTGATACCAGCAAGGTTTATCCGGGCAATGTCCCCTGATCGCTGCCTTAGTGGAAACTGTTTCTTCAGGTGCTTCCTGCTGGTACAGTCGCTATGGCACTGTATTGATTAGCGCGGAGGCAACTCTGCAATAGACAAGTAGCTTGTCACTTCGGTAATTTAAGATCTATAGGTATGGCTGATCCCAGGAAGGTTACTCCGGGGGATTACTTGATAAGGGGTGTTGATGCGAATACAGAGCGAATGCGACCAGTAATCTCTCACACCTAAGACAACCCCATCTCCTAGTTTGTATAGGCCGGCTTTCTACTTCTACTAGGTGGAGACGAATTGGGCTCGGTCGGGGCTCACCAAGCCTTAATTATAATAGGGCGGGTTGGCTAGATTTTGGAATATCCTAGGTAGACCCAGTTTACAAGTCCCAGCCGCACTTGAGGTTGGACTCGACCGGGCAGTGGAAGTCCGCATGCTGTACTAGGGTTGATGGAACTACCTCGGACGAACCGGGTCGGACCTCGACGGATGAGTACGTAAATAGCTCCGACATTTGCCTAGAGAGCTAGTCGAGGAAGGATAGGCATCCTCGCTCCCACAAAAGTAAGTAACGCGATAATTCAGCGTAATTAAGCTCAACGCAGGTGGGCCACGTTAAACAGAATCTCAGATTATTTTCGTACATCCACAACGAAGTTTTTGATTTTTTAGAATTTTACGTAAAAATGGCTTTTTAAGGTCATTCTAGTTTCCATTAGTCAACAATTTGAATGGAGCAATTTATATGGAGTCGTCCAGTGTGTGATGAGTAGAATTTTCTGAAACTGTAATGGATATTACAGCCTTGGTAGTGTAACGTCTAAAGTGCTGGACTTTCACCCAAGCGGCCCGAGGTCGATTCCCGATGCCGGTAGATCTGGTTAAGGTTTTTGCAGTTTTCCTTAGCTGTGACACAAATGTGGGATTTGCGCTGTTCCATCTGTAAGTCGGCTACAGCCGCACTTAGAGCCTACGTAATAATAATAATCGCCCTCTCCCTCCCGCACAAACTTATAGCTTCTGGGGCCTGGTTTCCAGGCTATGGGTTGTAGCAATTATTATTATTATTATATTATTATTATGTTACATCAGAATCATGTGCTGTTAAACAGAATATTATTTTCAGATGAAGCATCAATCTGCTTGAATGGTACTGTAAATAAGAATTGCAGATATTGGGCACCAACAAATACAAACTGTACCCGTGAACGTATCCAGAAATTTAACGTCTGATATATTTTTGCGACATGATACATTCATAGGGCTGCTATATTTAGGATTTTTACAAAACTTGTTAGTTCCTGTTTTGACTCAAATCTTTCCCAACCTAGATGACACCGACATTTCCGCTAACACATTATATTATAAACAGAATGCACCACATTATGCAAGACCAATACGAGAACTGTTAAATAACGTGTTTTCTAATCGACAGAATGGACGAAGAGTGACAATGAAATAGTCCGCAAGGTCTGAAATTTGACGTCCCTATATTTTTCTATGGCTATAAATTAAAAGGAGGGTGTACAAAACCAAGATGAAACAATGAAATAATTAAAAGAACGAACAACTACAGCAGATAATAATAATATTGTTAAGAAGTTGGTAAAATTAAAACCATTTTATTTTATGCATCTTGCGATATCTTATTTTGTATTTTTTAATTGTAATGAGTTTAACTACTTTTAAATAAAAATCTCTTTTTCAGATCTCAATATTAATTTTCGCAAACGCTTTTGTTGCAAAGGGCCAAAAATTGTATACCAACAGTTTGACATGGATCACCAGGCATGTATTTAAATGCAGCATCTAAAGACATACAATTTACAAGAAAAATGGATGTTTATGTATTTTTCATAACAGTCAATAGTTTACACTTTATAGTAATTATTTCGTGCTTTTTAATCACACTGTATATATTATGGATGAATGAACCAGACTAAATTGATTTTGAGGCATTGTACTTTTTAGCCAATTATTCTTTTATGATTTAAGGCTGATTCTCACTATACGGCAGGCTACCAACAGTCACCGGACCGACAAAAAACTATACTGTACATTTTATATGAATGTATTCACATCAACCATCACAGACACCAACCGTTGCGACCATATAATGTACAGTACAATGCTTTGTCGGTACGGTGACTATTGGTAGCCTGCCGTATAGTGAGAATCAGCCTTTACAGTCAATTATATTTTGAATGCAAATTCATATAGAAAAATGTATCGTCTCGGCTGGGAATCGAACCCAGGACCCTCCGCTGTCTTGCTGATATCTCTACCAATTGAGCTACCGAGAAATGACTATCAACAAGGCAACAAATTTTCCATATTTATTAGATATTTGAGCAAACATACAAAGTAACTACATATTTTTTACGTATTTTTATTTTTTTAGTTATTTTCCTCTTAATGGAAAATGAACTTTCAAAAGGTTGCGTATTAACTAGTAAGATTGTAGCAACTTTAAATAGTGTATAATGATTATAGTTGTTATCGACAATATTCTGATTCATAAACTTGTTTTGTATATCACTACGGTGAAATACATTTATCGTTTACTTCCCTGTTGTCCATTATGCTCGCTGGAATCAACATTTTAGCTCTCAGAATAAATGTTTATACCAAAAGCGATGGCATAATGTTCAACAAACTTTGCACTCTTTTTCAAACTGAATTTTAAAAAATTATTCAGAGCTTAGTAAATCAGCAATTGGCCCTTTACAAGAGAAGCATATATAATTATATCATTAAGGTTAAATATTTAGCAATATAAAAAGCACATGATATAATTATTTTACTGGAATTTTTCATTGAAAAAATTCATTTGCTATATCGCATTCACTAAAAATTAACTTAGCGATACTGATTATCATATTCATAATTAGTGCATTGTTTTTCTTTTTAAAACATGTATATGTTATTCTTTGAACAACGATTCACTATAATTAGTTTTTTTTTTTAATATTAATGCAATGCAAATTTTGATGTGATTTTTTTTATTTTCTAACTGTTCAATTTATTTCTGTAATACTCTTATGTTGGTATCACAAGCACCTAATCAATGCATCGATTTTGTTTCCCTCATTTCATGCTGATTTTTCCGGGCTTCATTTCTCTCTTCGAGATCTTGATGTAAAAAGTTTTGTGGGGTAAATGCTATTTCGACGTTAACTCAACTTAATGTTTTTCTATCTAAAGTAAGTTATTTGTTGTCGTTAATTTATACTTACACGATCATTTGTGTCCGTTGGATAATTAATCATCAGTCAGACCAATGTAACGATTCGTTAAAAGAACTTGCTAACTTAAATATTATACTATTTTTTGACGTTTACGTATTTCATAACCGACTATGATACGTAAGCACTACATCATACACAACATTGTATTTTTTTAATTTTTATTATTTCTGTTTATTTATAACAAATACGGCGAAACAAATGAGAAAAAACAACATATTGCCGTGCTCATGTCCAAACATCGTAAATGCTAGAATAAGATGTATACAGAAATGAGTGTGATGCACACAGAAATTAGGAAACTGGACAACTGATACAAAAAATAAGAAAACTTTCAAAAAAATTTAAATATATACTATAAAGCATTTTACTAATTAGACACAGAAAATTTCAGCACTCAGTTTTGTTATTTTAAACTCGGAAACAAAAATCAGCGAATATATATGCATCGCCATGGGAGGGGAAAAGATATGGGTTATGTTAGCGGTAGATTTCAAATTATATTTAACGTATACATAAAATTGCGCACAGAATTGTGGAGTAAACAGAAGTGATGCAAATATAAGTAACAAGCTAAAAACGACAAATGCACCCTTTTCTGTTAGATGTAGTTTTTAAGGTGTAAGTAAGGTTTCTTTAGGTGTAAGTAGACAACTCAGTACAGTAATAGCGCCCAGGACGTGATTTCAAGCTCATCAGGTTTGAATTATTCTTATGTTTTACTTTATACATCTATATTTTTTTAGGTAACAGTTAAAAAATTTATTTTACAATTATTGGCAGATTAAAGCTAATTCTTTATGGAATAGTTATAAAAATAAATTCCAATAAAATATGGAAATAAAATTGCAATAACCTGTTTCTTTACATTTGGTAGAATAATTACGTTGGTTTGTAGATACTTTTGAGTCATTCCATGCCAAATCATCACAACTCACAGCCCCACCATGTCAGATTTTCGTGAAATTTGGTGATATTTGGTGGTAGAGGGCATAAAGCAACTTACGTATGTATAGTTATAGCCCTCTGTGATACACAGTATTCATATAGCAGGACTGCAAACATAATAAAAAAATGTAAAATTTACTCTTACAAAGTGAACAAAAACAATTCATAACTCCGCGTCGAATTAGTGCAGAACTTTCGTCTTAGGCTTGTTTTAAATCTAATAGAGCATAGTTTTCATAAAAAATTGTTTTATAATAAAATATTGAGTTTTGTGACCTTTGACCTTGAATATCTAATAAACTGTACCTTCAATTTTTTAGGAATACAATATGTTACACAGCTAGTTGCATTCTCCCTTTGGTGTAAGTTCCATTTTGGGAAACCTTTGGGAACAGGAGTAATAAAAATTGTTAAATATAATATTTATATACAATTTTTTATACACAAAACATGCATCTGGCAGTTCAGACCAGAGCATTGTATCAGGTATTTAGAATGTATCTGTACAGATACCTGCAAATCTTATCTACTAAGACAAGTATAGGTATAATGTTATAACTGTACCTGCAGATACAGGTAGGTATACAGAGTGTCCCAGCCAAAAATGACACTTATAGAAGTTAATTTTTTGGGATCCCGTATCTCAGGATGTGCTACTGCAGTGGAGTTTCTATTTTCCTTAATAATAATGTCAATCGGATCATAACATGTAACTATAATTTAATATAATCACGTTTGATTCATAATTAGTAATGCCTTTCTTCGTAATTACTAATAAGTCCCACAGTTTTTTGTTCAAATAAATTCTATAAAAACACATATGTTGGCCTTTTTTCAACATAACTTTAAGCGAATGGTAGGCGTGTTTAAAGAGAATACATAATATAGTTATTTTAATTATATACCTATGTAGTTTATTATTGATATATTATGTACTTTATATAGCATAATATTTGTGGAAAATGAACGGCGTATGGAGGCACCGCAGCAGAAAAGCGCCAGTCGCTTGCAATCAGTGCGTGTCCTCATTAACTTTGTAGTGTTTGTAAGCCCAGTTCTTGTCAAAACCGGTGAATCTCTAGAACCACTGAATAGATTTTGATGCCGTTTTCACCATTTGATAGCTTATTTCTTAGCAAAGAGAGAGAGATAATTTTTTGAGAGTCCGGTAATGATCAAAGTATGAAATACATCCTTAAAGAAATTGGCTCTAACGGAGACAAAACGCATTACGCTGCGAAAATGGTAACAGATAAAGCCAAACTATAAGCGAATGAATTGTAGCTCTCAAGAAAATCTACAAAAAAGTCCAGATAGCATATACGTATCTCTTACAGATGACTCACAATCAAGATTTTTATAATAGTTATTTTTGCGGAAAACTCTTTTTCCCTTGGAATGTTGCCTTACTCCGCCCCTGGATGAAATACCGGTAATTTCTGTATTTTTTATATTCAAAATTGCTTCAAGTATAATCTGTGAAAATTTGAAGTTTGCAGCTTACGCCATTCAAGAGATATATATATAGCCATAATGATTTTTTTAAGAAATGCCCCCCTGCGACCTCGGGTTTTTTAGGATTAAGAATATACTCATGCACCCCTTTGGGACAAGGCCCACACCTGCCTATAAAATTTCAGCTTCCTAAGTCTGTTAGTTTTCGAGATATTTTTGGTGGACATCGGACATCGGAACTGGTTATTATTATATTAGGATATACCTGATACCATACTCTGGTCTGAACTAACAGATGCATGTTTCGTGGAAGAAGTGTGTAACTACCATATTTGACATTTTTTCCAAAAGCTTCCAAAAATGAAACTTACCCCAAAGAGAGTCTACATCTAACTGTATAAACATATTGTATTTCTAAGTAAATTGAAGGTACACTTTCTTAGAAATTTTACTTTTATTTGTATTTTTACGAAAATCTGAGATGGTCTGATTGAAAAGTTCATTTTTTGTGATGATTTGGCATGGAATCACCCTTTTGTTAATTGATAAAAGAAATATTAAAGTATTTACCGTAAATATTCTTTTTTCCAATTTTTGTTTTAATATTTATTTGAAAGGGTTTTCTCTTAATATGTGTTTGGCATTATAATTTCGCGACAAAAATTTATGATAATATTTCCCGATACCGAACTTGTAACAGAATTTTAGATGCAAATATTGGAGAATTGAATATTTCAGATACAGCCTTTAATTTTATGGATTTCCATCTCCGTTTAAATAATGTTGTGATACGATTTAAAGTCAGTACGACTCTCCTGGGATAAAGATCCAGTCTAACTTGTTTTTTTGCAGAAGTTGAAAGCTTATTTCTTTCAGCGTTAAGTATTTATGTTTTTTCACTAGTGCACACTAAAAGTGATATTTAATAAATAATATAAAAATAGTATAAAATATATTACATTTTTGTTGCTGGGTATGGTGAATCTGCACAAAATGAAAATAGAAAATGAAGTCAACATAAGTATAATGAAGATCATAAAGATAATAAAAATGGATACCCTATAATTCAACAATAAATTTTAATAAGTTAGAGTCGGTTCAGAGAGTAAGCCATATAGAAATATTGTCCACCACAAGAATGCTGAACTGTCGGTAAATCGTAAATCTCGATTTTGCTAAATAAAAACTTGTTTTTGTATTGAAGGGAACAATATAAATATGAATCTGTACTTAATGGGAAATCATTTCGCTGACAAAATCAAAATTAAGCTAATTAAATGTAGAGAAGTAGACGGTAAAAAAATAATACGATAAATATGGGTGTTATAGAGTAAAAAAGAGTCTAGGGCTTATATTTTCTGAAAACGTAATCGTATTAAAAGGTTTCAGGTTAAATTAAATCCTTCGCTACACCAGTTGCCAAATGAACCTTTCCTACTACTGGCAGAACTAATTTAGTTCAGCTTTTCTTTTTTCTACTTTTAAACGTCTTCATCTTACTTTCTCACAAGTGCTTTGATCATGACATTTACTTAGACTTGAAAGTTTTTACAAAATTTGTTAATTTGTACAATCAATTTATGTTAGTTCAAACGTTTTACAATAATCTCTTATTATAGAAGCTTATAAAATTTAATTATTGACCTTTAAAACCCACACATTAAAGCCAAGGGGATCTTAAATAATAAATCCCCTCAAGATTTATGCGACGTAATTTTGTAAAATCCAATTGCATGTAGTAAACTTTTAAGAAAGTATTAAACAAATTTATAGTTATATCAGGTTTATAAACCTAACGTTCTTATCTTCTAATTTATTAAAGTAGGAATAACTTTATGTGGATGTAAACATCAGATTGCCTCTTGTTTTGTGATACTAATTATACGGGTGTCGTCTGAAATGGAGTCAATTTTTACTAAATAAATACACTGTATATTGTTACATACTATCGTGATATTTGAAATGTTGTTGGGAGATATAATAATAAAGATAGCGTCTATTTTGCTTCAATGATCGATTCTGTCAACTTAGTACTACTAATTGATTCTCCTACACGAGTAACGCTAAATTCGCAAACTCTATTAGACATAATTCTAGTATCTGACAGTAATCTGGTGGGTAATTCTGGTGTTTCTGATGTTAAGTTTTCCGATCATGATACCGTTTTCTGTGAGATCATGATACCATCTTATAACAACATTTTATACAAGACCATCAGAAGTTACAAAAACTTTAATATTGACGATTTCCACGTTTGGTACCATGGCAAAATATATTTCTTTTGAACGATGTGGGTCATAAAGTTAAATTCCTCAACGATAGTATTTTAGAAATTTTAGATTTTCATGCTCCAATTAAAACAGTTAATTACCCATAAAAAGACGCCCTGGATTACGGATACAATTAAACTAATGATTACTTTAAAAATAAAGCGTATAAAAAATTTAAACAAACTCGTCTCCCTGCTCATTGGGATTATTATAAATCCATACGAAATGTAACTACACAAGCTATTAAAAACGAAAAAGTTGCTTACTTTAATTATGTTTCTGGCAGTAAAGACTCCAAACGTCTATGGCATGAACTTAAATCCTTAGGTATAAATAAAACAAAAAGCGCCAACATTCCAGTTCATTTACATAACCCGGAAATAATTAATGATTTTTTTATCGATAACATACCTACAATTAAAATTGACAACACTGAACTGATTAATTACTATACAACCAATAAATTGATTAGAGATCCCGACGAAGTTGTACTGGAGGGTGTTGAAATATCAGATGTAACAAACATTATACGTAAAATAAAAAGTAAGTCCAAAGGATCTGATGATCTAAATATCGATATAATTAAACTGTCTTGTTCTATTATCCTACCCTATTTAACACACATTATTCGTTATTGCTTATCAGAAATTAAATTTCCTAAATCATGGAAAAAGGCTTTAATTAAGGTTCAAGTGTACCCAAAAAACGTGTGTTGTTTGTTTAATAAATAATATAATAATGTGATAACTTTGGTTTTAAGTTAATAGTCGAGGAATGTTAAAAACTTGCTTACCTAACTTGTTTTGGAAAAAAAAGTTTTTTAATTAAATTATTTCACGTGTTATACGTGAAAAATTAATTTTGGAGAAACTGTACATTCAAAATTAATCAAAATAATACCACTTATATTTCATAGTATTTGAACTATTTTCCCAAAATTTTAAGAAAATCGTATGTCTTGGGACTAAACTATTACCTCCTTTTTGCCAAAAAAAGCAGTTTTTTTGGCAAAAAGCAGGTTTTTTGGCAATAATTCAGTCGCTAGACATACGTTTTTCTTAAAATTCTGGAAAAATAGTTCAGATACTATGAAATATAAGTGGTATTATTTTGGTTAATTTTGAATGTACAGTTTTTCTAAAATTAATTTTTCACGTATAACATGTAAAATAATTTAAATAAATTTTTTTTTTCCAAAACATGTTAGGTAAGCAAGTTTTTAACATTTCTAGACTATTAACTTAAAACCAAAGTTATAAAATTATTATATTACTTATGAAACAAATTACACACGTTTTTGGGTACACTTGGACCTTCTACCAAAAAAACCAAACGTTGACGAGTTAAAAGATCTTAGACTAATTAGCATTTTGCGCGTGTGTTCAAAAATCCTAGAGAAAGTTATGCACTTACAAATTCAGAAATTTCTGGACAAACATAAGATTTTATCCGATATCCAGTCAGGATTTCGGCCAGGATTCGGTTGTGCAACTGCACTTTCACACATATCTGATGATATTTTAAAAGCGCACGAGTCTAATAAGGTAACAGTGTTGGTATTACTCGATTTTAGTAAGGCATTCGATACCATAAATCACGATGTGCTTCTTGCAGTGTTGAAATATGTCGGTTTTGGTTCGTCTGCCCATGCACTTTTGAGGGATTACCTAGATGACAGATTTCAATGTGTACAGCTTGCACAAGGATGTTCCCGGTATAGACCCGTAACTACTGGAGTGCCACAGGGCTCCATACTTGGACATCAATTATTCACCTTGTATACTTCTGGCTTCCATAAACACGTGAGTACTTGCTCAATACATATGTTTGCTGATGACACACAGCTGTACCATTCATTTTATATAAACGACTTTGAGCAATCCATATTGGACATTAACAACGATTTAGAAAATGTCTACAAAATATCTACAGAACATTCTCTCATCATAAATGGATCTAAATCAAATATTCTTTTGTTTGGCAATTCTAAAAACGTATTAGAATTACGATCTGTTGCTAATTTCAATATTAATCACGATAACATTCCCATTGTTGACGAAGCTAGGAACCTCGGTCTAGTTATGGACAATACCTTTAGATACAAAACACAGATAACTAACTACATTAAAAAAGCTTATACAAATTTAAAATTAATCTATCCTCATAGGCAATCTTTGTCAATCCAAATTAAATCTCTTCTTTGTAAGACATTGGTGCTACCTCATTTTAGTTATTGCTCACAAATTTATGGCCCATCCATTACACAGGACGATGCGAAAAGAATTCAAAGGGTACAGAACTCATGTTTAATACTTATTTTTGGAATAAGAAAGTATGACCGGATTTCTGATAAGTTATCAACCATCGGTTGGCTGAATATGCAAAATAGACTTCGGTTGCAGCTAGCTGCATTTTGTCACAGAATCATTTTGAATCGGCGTCTACCATACTTGTACAATAAGATAAGATTTCGTACCGACGTGCATTCCTTGAATTTACGTTTTAAAGGATTAATTACGCCACCAACACATAAATCGGCTTTGTTCGAAAGGAGTTTTTCATACCAAATCTCTAAAGTTTATAACAGTATTCCGTCTTATTTCAAGAGTTTCTCTATCAAATTATTTATAATTAAGTATGGTTTGTATTTGTATAGCAATCAACATAGTAAATGATAAAGTTTTAGTTAATTTAGTTAATTTAATATGTTCATATGTATTGCTACTTTTATTATTAATTTTTTTTTATTAAGTGGATATAACATGGGGAGAGTTAATCACAGAATTAATTCTAGGCATTATGTTAATTTTTATTATTACATGTTTTTGTTAACCCAGGGTTTTGGTGGTAGATCAAGGGCTGTCTAAGAACAGCTACTTTGAACTAACACCCTGTGATTCTTCACTGAAATATGCATTTTTGTTTTTGTTTTTATTTAATTTATTTTCACCCATTTGGAATTTACATTGATTTGTACGTGTTCCTTTTGAAGAATAAAAGCATTTATTATTTATTATTATTATTATATAATATGTTTAAATAGATTTAATAGACAAATATCATGCATAAATTCCAATTATCCGATTTAGAAGGTTACATAACCTCAATTTATAAAATAAGGTTTGAAAAAGATGTTTCTTAAATGGTACAATAAAATACATTTAAGTTCAACATGTACACAAATGCACTTAATGCAGATAAAGAATACTGTAGTATTCAGATTTTCTTTGAAAAAGTAAATGTTTCATCGTTAGTGTAACGAAATGTGTTCCGTATATCTATTTCTCAATGTAGAAATGTATTGGCTGGTAGGTAGAATTTTATCCAGAATGGTTATAGCACGTTGTAATTAAGGTGTAGGCATAAATAAACCGACTTACCTGCAAAAATTGTGTTAATTTTTTAATTTCATTATAATGCCATCAATGCAAGATGGATTTCTGGAGTTATTTTCAATTTTATAACATTGTGATACAATATATTGTTGGAATCTCGTGCAACTTCATCTTAATCACATGATTTGTAGATATTGTTGTGGAAAGGTGGTGTTTCTTTGTTAAAATTATTAGCAAAAATATTGGTAGACCTGCGTCTTATTATCGTAAAATTGGTTTATGTAAATGGGGTTGCAGATTAGTTAGAAATGCGTCTACAAGTATTGAAATAAGTTAATTAATTATATAAAGATAGTGTCTAACGGATATAGATTAGTTTACATATGTAGGTGTTAAAAGTAGCTTAAGTTAATTAGTATAAATGATTTGTAGTTTATTCATTGACATTCTAAAAGGATGCTAATATCCAAAATAAACCTTATGTATTGTACATTAATGGAATCTGTAAAAGAAGGGCAACATTTCTGTCGTTTTAGTTTTGCATTTAATGTTAATTTTATAAACGAATCTGCTTATGTAAATTTTGAAAATTTAAGATTGTTTTGTTTCAAAGGGAAATTATTTTGTTTTTGTCAAAAGTATAAATGAGACTAGTCTCAGAAAACAATTTAGTAGCTAAATACCAATGAAAGGGAAAAGTTACGCTCTCTCAAGCTACGCGCATAATCTAAATTGTAAAATTTGAAATTTATGTAATTAAAAGGTGAGATTAAAATCAACGTCAGTAAATAAAAAAATGTAGCTGTATTGAATTGAAGCAACAAAATATATTCCTGGCTACTTCAAAAGTTTGAAATTGTAAGGTTAGATTGCAGAATTTAAAGTGAAGTTATAGTTAAACTTCAAAAATAAATCAAAGTGAGGTTATAACTAAATGACAATGATAAAAGTTTAAAGTGATAATAAATAAAAGTATAAGTTATCAAAGCTATTAAAACGTTAAAAATTTTCAATATTAAAATGAAACAGTTAATTAACATCTTTAATGAAAGAGAATGATTTGAAGAAGTTAATAAAAATTTATGGAAAATAAAACTTACGTGTTTATTGAAAAAAAGATATTATTATTATAGTATAAAACAAACTGGCTTTCAATTGTATGGAAGTAATAGTTTGTTTCGTCGATACTTTACTGGATTAATATTATGCAGCTGCCAAATACCACTTGGATGGAATTATTAGGATTAGAGATGGGAGAGAATTATTATGAGTTTGTCAAGAAACTCGAATATTAGAGATGGTAATTTTGGGCGCCAATGTTAAAACAGTCTTTATAAATAACAATTTAATTATTAAATTTTTATTAAATAAAGATTAGATTTGAACTAACACCCTTTGTTTTATATTTTTGCACATTTGGAATTTACATTTATTTGTACGTGTTTCTTTTGAAGAATAAAGGCATTTGTTATTATTATTAATAACATTTCTTTAACTTCATTTCAATAATATTTATAATTAAAAATCAGTCTTTCTGAGTCTCTGATAAAAAATATATATTTTTAATTATTTTCGTTCTGTTAATTTAAGTTTAATGAATAAAACATTGTGTTATTTATTTGTGTATATTTAATTTGTGTACATTTTATATGTGTATATCATTTTCTGTTGCCTATGATTATTTGTTTAATTACGATCATAAATTTATGATAAATATAGCAAAGCAACCCACCCTGGAAAGAGTCTTATACAAGTTCAAGTGGGAAAGATTTCTCTACAGCAATATTACAAAGCCGGAGTAAAATATTTTTTTAAAAGGTAAGAAGGTTTATTCAGCAAGTTGCTAAATTATTTTCATTTTTTTATTGTGCTAGAATATTAAACTTAATACGTTAATCTTCATCTTCATGACCTAAAAATAACGTAATACCTAGAAGTAATATTTAGTTATATTTAATTATTGCGCACGTACGTAGAAGTTGATGCCATGGAAACAAAAAAGTCTCAAATCCACTACGAAATTGTAGATTTCTATGCAGAAGCATGTAGAAGGTTCATATATCTCTATCATAATATCCATAATATATTTATTTTCAAATATAAAATTGTAAGTTCATCCAAGTTGCTACACTCCCTAAAAGTAAACCACTTCTAAATGTTGACTTCACTGATTCATTGACTTTTCATTGTTTTATTTGTTTCTTTATTTTTTTTTAATTAGGATAAAGTTTCAAGTCCTTTCGTACTGCGATTTATTTTTTGTTGAGCTTTGTCCCTTTAAAGTATAGTTCCTGATATAGCAGGACATAGTGGTGCTGACGTTCGGAAAACTGTTTCGATTGAGTTTCTTTTTATATCCTGTCAGGGAGTTATCTGGTATATACGTTTAGGTACTTATATGTAATGTAAACTAACCACTTCAAACCTTTTTGGTCCAGGTTTGCAACTTTGTTTATATTATTCTAATGATCTTTTCTTAAGGACAGAATGTTTACAAAACTATTAGTTCAAGAGTGTTTATGTTACTTAAAACGATTCAATAACCTTTTTACCTAATGGATTTTAAGAACTAACCAACCAACGGAAAGTTCCAAAATATAATATAAACATCTAACCAAGATTATAAATATAATTAATATCTTTTTCAGCTTCAGTTCTTGTCTGTATTACGGTCGTTAGTTGTCGCTCTATTTTAAATTGTGTGTAAACTCCATCTTTATATCTGAACATTAATGTGTTAAAATAAATATATGTATTTTTAAAAAGTTGGTTTTCTTTATTAATAACGTAATTGGCGACGAGGATGGGATACCTGGACGTCGAATAAAAGAAATACACGAACGTAAATCGTCAATTCTAATCAACGGTGATTATTAAATCTTAACCAGGTATCAAAAATAAAAACAAAGTTATTTACTGGGTAACGTCAACTCCTACGCATTTGTAGAACCGATCCCGCATAAAAAATCAACACACTGGAGAACGTCACTTCCTAAATAATTGGAACACCGACTCCGCTAAATTAATGTTCTACACCTGGGAACGTCAATCCGGACAACCGAGAAACCGACCCTACAGAAGGTGGACGACCCCGACGATACGACAAGGCTCCTCATCTACGTAATCCTGTAAACGCCCGTTTAGAGTTATTAGGGAGGTTAGGTGAGCTTTTCCTTTTTTTTTTGTATTTTGTATAATTATGTTTGTACTCTATTTGTAAAGGTACGATAACTTTGATAATTTCGATGCAAAAATAATGATTTTTGTAAAATTTTGCGAAATTAGTTTTATTAATTTAATAGTTTTAATTAATATTTTGATTCTTTTATGAACAAAGAAACAAACGAATATATTGCTGTAGACGATTTAGCAGACATCTTGAATAATTTACGAATAAATAACAGTCGTTTAAACAATATGAATCAAAATCAGAACCAGGTTCAAGCACAAAAACCTAATTTCGATATAAGATTAGCAGATCAAGTTCCAATATTTCATGGAAACAATTTAAACCGTTTTATTCTACATTGTGAATACTTAATCGAATTATATTATGATGCTCAAAATCCTATCACTAATCAGAATAGGTTAATTTTAAATTGTATAAGATCAAAAATTCACGATGACTGTTACCAGCAAATTTATATGTATACAATTAGTAGTTGGAATGAACTAAAGCAACTATTGATATCGCAATTTGGAGATCCTCGTGATGAAAATCTTTTGTTTACTCTAATTAATTTGAAACAAAATCAAAAATCCATTCAGGAATATTACAAAGAATTTTCCACACTTCTCGAAAGTTTAATCACGAAATCTAGTAGAGACAGACACCAGTTTTATATGAGTTTATGTATAAAGCATTTTGTTAGAAATTTGCATCCGCAATTAGGAATGGTCGTTCAAGGTAAAAGCCCCAAAACACTATCTGAAGCTTATCAGCTGGCACAACAAATTGAAAACATGTATCCAGATTATTTTAAAAGAAATAAAAATCCTGATTCAACTAAATTAAAATTACAAAATCAAAATAAGCCTAATTATTATGGCTATAAGAATACCAGTTTTCAAATTCATTTTCCAAATCAACCAAATCCTAATTTTAATCGAGCATATGAATTTCGTTCTAATGCACCACCTGCACAATTTCCAAGTCAACCAATTCAAGTTAACCCTAGACCAATAAGACAGAAATTCTTCAATAACGAACAAGTTTTTGGTAAACCGAAGCCAGCTTTTGGTCAAGGAATATACCAGAAACAAAACTTCAAACCCGAAGCTATGTCAACACAAACAATTAGGTCGCAAAAACCCATGAGTACTACTATGAATTACAGAACCCCTCAATTCAGCACTCAAGCCAGACAAAATTTTAATTTGGAGGAGTTGTTTCAAAACCAAGAATGTTATCAGGATCAAAATGAAAATAAAAATTTTGATAATATAGAAATCGCATATCCTATTGAGAATGAAGAGAGCTTACAATTTGAAAACCCATTTGAAGGTAATTGTCCAACAGAATTCTCACAAAATTCTGACTACGAAAATTCTCAGATGCCGGGGCCATCATGGGAGCTAGACTAGAAATAAATAACTATGAAGGAAAAGACGTTTTGCCCTATATCATTCTTCCAAAACCATTTTCAAAATTCTTGATTGACACAGAGGCTAGCTGTAGTTTTGTAACTCAAAAATTTATTGAAAAACACGTTAATACTGAAAATGCCCAATTCTCAAATTGCCTCTCTGAAATTAAAACGGCCACTGGAAAAGCTGTAATAAAACAAATTATTCATTTGCCTTTGTTTGCAAGATACGGATATAACCTACCATTGCCTTTTAAAATTTATTATGTTCATGATTATTTTGACGGCATAATGGGAATAGATTTGTTAACTAAATTACATGGGAATTTATTATTATTAGATAAAATTTTAGAATTTCCCTTTAACACATTTAATGTCTACACTAATCGTATTCATAATGAATATTATAATGTAGACATTCCTCCACATACTTTAATGAATGTAATGGTCCCCTTTAAAACCAATGGAATATTTGAAATAAAAAAAGATGAAATTAACGAATTAGAAATTCTTCCTGAAATTGTAGAAGTCAAAAACCGAATAGGTTCCATAAAAATAAGAAATAATTCCAATTCATTTAAGAATTTTAGCTGCTTAAATAACTTTCCCGCTAGGAAAACTTTAAAAGATAAAGACGAAATATTCCAATGTGATTCTAGTAAATTAGATATCAATAAAGATTTAAGGTTAAGGCATTTAAACGAAGAAGAGAGATCTAAACTGATTACTCTTGTCAAACAATATAACACAATTTTTCATAAGGACAAATTAACATTTACGCATAAAATTAAGAATCAAATCAGAACTAAAGACGAAATCCCAATATACACTAGGAATTACCGGTTTCCTGAAGTCCATAAACAAGAAATCGATTCACAAATAGATAAACTGCTAGAAGAAGGTATAATAAAAAATTCAGATAGTCCATGGAACAGTCCCATCTGGATAGTTCCAAAGAAAATAGACGCGTCCGGGCTACAAAAATGGCGCATGGTCATAGACTTTAGAAAAGTAAATAAAAAAACAATAGATGACAGATTTCAAATTCCTAATATTGAGGGAATTCTAGACAGGTTAGGTAGAGCAGATTACTTTTCGACAATAGATTTATGTAGCGGTTTTCATCAAATTGAAATGGACGAACAAGATACTCCGAAGACAGCTTTTAGTACCAACAAAGGTCATTTCGAATATTGTCAAATTCCCTTTGGTTTAAAAAACGCCCCTTCAACTTTCCAACGTTTAATGAAGTATTACAAGAATTAATTGGGAACGTCTGTTTTGTCTACATGGATGACATAATCGTTTTTGGTAAAGGTCTTCAACAGCACTTAGAAAATCTTAAAAGAGTATTTCAGAAATTAAAAGAAGCAAATTTAAAAATTCAACTAGATAAAAGTGAATTCTTGAAACATGAAACAAAATTTCTAGGTCATGTTATTAGTGATCATGGTGTAAAACCAGACCCGTCAAAAATTGAAACAGTAAAAAATTTCAAAATTCCAAAAAATTAAAAAGATATAAGAAGCTTCCTTGGATTAACCGGTTACTACCGCAGGTTTATTCCAAACTATGCACGAATAGCAAAACCGCTAACAAACTGCCTCAAAAAGGGAGAAAAAGTAGAACCTACAACTTCTTACGTCCAAGCTTTCGAAACCTTGAAAAATTGCCTACTAACCGAACCTATTCTTCAATACCCTGATTTTTCTAAATAATTCGTTATCACAACTGATGCGAGTAATTACGCATTAGGAGCTGTGTTATCACAAGGACCGATCGGCAAAGATAAACCAATCGCCTTTGCCTCTAGAACCTTGAATCCCGCAGAAACTAGATATTCAACCATCGAAAAAGAATGTCTCGGTGTCGTTTGGGCTGTCAATTACTTTAGACCATACGTATTTGGTCTAAAATTCTCTATAATTACCGATCACAAACCTCTTGTTTGGTTGTTTAATCTAAAAGAACCAAATTCTCGACTTGTTAGATGGCGTTTAAAGTTAGAAGAGTATAATTACGAAATACTTTATAAAAAGCGTAAACAGAACTCTAACGCCGATTTTCTGAATAGATTAACTAAAGATCAGTTAATTCAAAAGGAGGAAATTAATATAAATGAACTGGAAGATGAAAGGTTGGCTGTCAATGTCGATAACGATAATAATTCTATTTCAGAACAGACCCAACACTCTCAACAAGAAAATATTAGTACTAATTTAAGCATATCAGAAGATCGTATAAATAAATACAAAAATCAATTTGAACTCGTGAAAAATACTAAAAATAATGCGTTTTGTCAAGTACTCCAAGAACAAAAATTGTATACGACTTATAATCGAAAAACGATTGGTTTAAACTTAGACAACCTACCCCAAAGCTGCATAGAGTTTATAAAACAATATTGTCGACCTAATGTAGCTGTCAGAGTTTATTCTGAAATTACGGGTATCGTTGAAAACTTAAGCTTAGCTCTTCAAAATTTTAGATCCGTCAAAATTATATTATACAGGAAGAAGTTACAAGATGTTGAAGACGAACGAGATCAAGAATATATAATTCAAAACTATCATGAAGGAAAAACTAATCATCGAGGTATTGATCATACTTTCAAGTCTATCTCCGAACGATATTACTTTCCAAAACTTTTCGAAAAAATTAATAAACACATTAATCAGTGCGAAATTTATCAATGCTCCAAATATGAAAGAAATCCTATCAAACCTACATTTGCAATTACTGATACCCCTAGTAAACCTTTCGAAATTATACATGTAGACATATTTTCAATTAATAAAATCCTGCTTATGACCATAATAGATAAATTTTCCAAATTTCTACAAATGTATCTGTTGGAAGATACAACCAGCATAACACTAATTAACAAATTGGAAGAATTTCTAGGAAGTTTTCCGACACCTGAGATGATAGTTGCCGATAATCAATTTAATACAAACGCACTTAAGGAGTTTTTCCAAATTAATAAAATAAAAATTCATTTCACTACCCCAAAGTCTCATAATGGAAATTCACCGATTGAACGCGTTCACAGCACCTTGATAGAACATTTTAGAATTTTAAAAATAAAAGATAAAAATGCCAGTCCTACTCAAGTTTATTCCCAAATTGCTAGAGCTTATAATGAAAGTATTCACTCCGCTACAGGCTACAGACCTAAAGAATTAATTTTCGGTAATTATGTTCATTTAGAAAATTTTGAAAGAGACCCAGCACAGACTTTATTAAATAATTTTGTTCAACAAAAACACGAATGGCAGAAATTTCTTTTTGACAAAATTAAAGAAAAACAAGTTAGTGATAAAACTAATAAAATTGATAGATTGAATCTAGAATGTAAAGATAAAACCATTCACGTTGACAAAGGTTACGTGATTACAGGTAAAAGACAAAAATTTGAACCGAAATTTAAACCATGTTCTTTTGATCTTTCAGATCAGAATACGCAGATAATTGGAACTGATCAAGGAAAAGCTCACAAGGAAGGTCTCAAAGTTAGAAAACACTGAAGACCATCGGTAGTTTAGTTATATTATATATTTTGTTTTATTATCATAGTACTTCTGCTTATGAATGAATCAATTTAGAGAATAAGTTTGGATTATTACCCTTTAAATTAGGTAGTGGTAGAATTAGAGACACAAATTATGTGTATTCTTATAAGATGGATTTAAACATTTATGCTAATGTTTACGAAAGAATAATTCATATAAAAGAAAGTTTACCGAATCCCGTCAAGCAGCTAGGTTTAGAATGCTATAAACGTATAATTGATATCATTGATAGAAAACTAACCCTATTAAAACTTAAGCTAAACAACTTCACTTATCAGAAAAGAAGTAAACGAGCATTATTTGACTTTGCTGGAAACGTAATTAGGTTTTTCACTGGAAATTTAGATACCACAGATGCCAGAAAATACGATGAAGCAATCGAAAAATTAAATAACAATCAGAAACAGCTAATTGAGCATGATAACATAATGATAGATAATATCCAAATTTTAGATGATAGAACCCGAGAATTAATTGATAACTTTGAATACTTTAGAAATTTCACATTAGGATAAGTTTCAAAATACGACGAGAAACAAGCTCGATATAATCACATTTATTCTGCAAAATCTGTTTATGATGAAATTATGTATCAAACTTTGGAGCTTGAAACTGCAATTAATTTAATAAATGATCTAATATCACTAGGACAACATAATATCATCGATACAAACCTAATAACAATTTCAGATTTAGAAGCAATGTATAACAAAATTTAGGAGTCACATAAAAAAAATGCTTTTTGCGAATAAACGACTATGAATTATTACAAATTGTCGATCTAAAACTATATCAACAAGAAAACATACTAACAATTATTTTAGAATTTCCTTTATTACAAGAAACTAATTTTAATGTTTTTCATTTAATTTCTGGTCCAACAAAGACAATTTAGTTATCGTCTCTAAGTTTTCTAACTTAGTATTCTAACTATGTATTCTGGAAAAGCTCAAACGAGTACGTATTTGTTGATTCGTTAGATATCAAAATAGATAATGAGTTCTATATTAAAAGGTCATCCCATTTAAAGGATTATTGTGTCATAGATGTAATGTAGCATCAAACAGATTCATGTACTTTTTATAAAATAAATAATAAAGAAACCTTTATAGAAGAAATATATCCAAATTATTTACTGTTAATGATTAGAGATGAAGCATTTATTCATATAAATTGTAATAATAAAGAGGAAATAAAGAATGTTAAAGGAAACTATCTTTTAGACTTTCAGAATTGTAATGTAAAAGTTCAAAATCATGAATATCATAAAATCAATGCTAACTATAACATTAGTTTTCTTAATCTGCCTGATGTAGATGTTAAAATAGATCAATTAAATATTTGCGATAATGTTATTAATTTACAGGCTTCTGACTTAACTATTAGAGATATAAAAGGTTTAAGTAAAATAACTCCTGTAATGATTCACAACACAAATCATTCCAATTGGATTGTTATTATAATTCTAATTATAGTAATTGTTTTTACCATATATCACTTTAGGATTGTAATTGTTAGTTTCTTTCAGAAAATATGTAAAAATAGGCGAGCTATTGAAAATGAAAATCAAATAGTTAACTGTTTAAATAATGAACAAAATTATGTTCGCCCTGGAGAAAACTTTCCCATGGCAAACATCTAATGATGGGGGAGTTATCTGGTATATACGTTTAGGTACTTATATGTAATGTAAACTAACCACTTCAAACCTTTTTGGTCCAGGTTTGCAACTTTGTTTATATTATTCTAATGATCTTTTCTTAAGGACAGAATGTTTACAAAACTATTAGTTCAAGAGTGTTTATGTTACTTAAAACGATTCAATAACCTTTTTACCTAATGGATTTTAAGAACTAACCAACCAACGGAAAGTTCCAAAATATAATATAAACATCTAACCAAGATTATAAATATAAGTAATATCTTTTATTTCATACTGTGTCACATTTGTCAGTTTTACGTCAAACTTTTTAGTCCAGAACATGCGATTTTACGGTCTAGTATGCTTGTAAAAAATTTTACAGGACTTGTGACTGTAATAGTTATTTACGATACAAGTGCGGGAAAACAATTTTCCCGCGTGAACGCAAGTTTGAAGCACGAGCGACCGCAGGGAGCGAGTGTTTCATCTGCGTGAACGAGGGAAAATTGTTCACGCACGAGTATTGTACAATATTTTTTGAAACGAACAAAATCTTTCTTAAAAATATCGAACAAAAATTATATCTCTTGGATTTTACTTTTGCTTCAAACATTTGAAACAGGCAGGCCATGTCCGTAACAATTGCTACTTTGACAGTTATTAATATTGTGGTGGTCAGTTAATTTTTTTGTGTTAAGTCTGTGCCCAAAAATTATAAAATGTCCGATTCCGAAATAAATTGTACACCACCCGAAATCCGGGACGCTGCTAATGCAGCTGTAAAAAATTTGCTTCCCGACAAATCTAAGCATAGATATGAATTGACGTACACTAAATTTATAACATGGTGCAAGTCCAACAAAGTTCATAATTATACAGAAAATTGTTTATTGGCATATTTTCAAACTTTTCAAAGTAAAAAATCGTTGTGGCCGACATACTCTATGTTAAGATCATGTTTATTGATAAAAAATAATATAGACATATCAAAATATAACAAATTAATAGCATTTTTAAAAAAAGCAACACAAAATTTACAACCAAAAAAATCAAAAACTCTACAGAATTGCGAAATTACTAAATTCATTCATGAAGCCCCAGATGACTCATTCTTGTTAATGAAGGTATGTACACAATATTTATTATTAACATTACAATCAACGTAACATTCTACAGGCAGTGGTAATAATGGGTATCTCTGGCGCCTGCAGGCGTGAAGAATTATGTAAAATGTCAATTAATGACATTGAATTTAAAGGTGATGTTATCTTGGTTAGTGTGCCAGAAACAAAAAATAATGTTCCACGACGTTTTGCTATCACAAATCCAGAATGGATAAATTTATTGCTAAAATACAAAGAATTAAGACCAGGAGCCACCCAACGATTTTTTTGTACTTACAGAAATGGGAGGTGTATAAATTCGTCTGTTGGGATTAATACAATTGGCAAAATTCCATCCCAGGTGGCAGAATATCTGAAATTAGAGGCTCCGAAAGATTATAGTGGTCATTGTTTCCGAAGAAGTGCTGCCACCCTGCTAGCTAACAATGGTGGTGATTTGTTAACATTAAAAAAATTTGGAGGCTGGAAATCTTCAAGTGTAGCGGAAGGATACGTGGATGATTCCGTGCAAAATAAAATCAACGTTGCCGAAAAATTGATGCAACCAATAGCAGGACCATCATCTTCAGTACCTAAAACTGTAAATTTAACACAGTCTACCTTTTCAAACTTCAACCCATATCCTGCAGAAAGTTCCGCAAATTCAATTTTCAATTGTACAAATTGATAAATATATAAAAAAAATATAGTTTAGTTGAATCATATTTACTAGTTCAGTGTGGAATAATAAACAATAAAGGTTTATTTAAACATGTTTACAAATATTCTTATTAGTATTATTAAGGAATAATGATTAATACTTAATTTATTTACTTGCTTGATGTGTTCGCCCACTGTTTGTCAACCTTGCAAAATTCCTAACCTCAAATAATTCGCAGTTCGAAGCTGGTTCGATGGGAGACCACCAGCTAATAATTTTTAGTTAACTGAAATTTTCAATTTGAAATTGAAACATGTACTAAATTTTTAGTACATGTTTCACAGACAAGTGGCCAACTCGTGAAAAGTAGGCCATGTATTTCCCGGTTTAGTAAACCGGGAAATGCGTGTTCCCGGTTGACTACAGAGTGCGTCGAACGCTACTTCCTAGTTAGTGAGTTAAAAAAAAATTTTTTGAACTCACTATCTAGAAAGCAGTGTTCGACGCACTGTCTAGTCAACCGGGAACACTTGTTTCCCGGTTAAGTAAACCGGGAAACACTCAGTGGTGCCAACTGCCAACCCTTGCAAAATTTAAATACCTTTTTTACTGCAAAATTTCTGCCGAAAAACAATCTGTCACATTTGTCAATTGCAGTCATGACTTGCTTTGGTTTATTTTTTTAAATAAAAGTTGTGAAATCAGATAAAAATTTTATTTGACATTTATAACAATGACTACGTTCGTTTCAAAAAGTATTGTACAATTCTCTTGCGTGAACAATGTTCCCGCGTTCACGCATATGAAGGCCCTCGCTCCCTTCGGTCGCTCGTGCTTCAAAACTGCGTTCACGCGGGAACATTGTGTTCCCGCACTCGTATCGTAAATAACTATTACCGGACGCAAATACAATCAATTAAGTGGACAATGTTTTAGTACGTAATCAGTTACCATGGAAACTTGTTCTTCATAGATGTCCATATTTTGCATTCGGAAATTTATTTTATATATATTTTTTTAAATTAAACCAATATTCCAATAATTGCAGTATGAAATAAAACGCATTACGTCATACGTCCTGGAAATGGAATTTTACAGTCGAGTAAGATGTTACGGACAAGGCGACGAAGGAGCCGAGTCCGGAACATCGAAACGAGAACTTATAACGTAAATTACTATTTCAGCTTCAGTTCTTGTCTGTATTACGGTCGTTAGTTGTCGCTCTATTTTAAATTGTGTGTAAACTCCATCTTTATATCTGAACATTAATGTGTTAAAATAAATATATGTATTTTTAAAAAGTTGGTTTTCTTTATTAATAACGTAATTAGGGCGATTGATTCGATTATAAAAGTGTAAGGTACTCATCGGTGTCTCGGTCAGATATTGTTTAAATCGTAAAAGTTTAAACAAAAAAAAGACCTTTTTTAACCAAAATATTTATTTCATAATCTTCAGGCTTTTTACGCACAAAAAAGGCCTTTAGGCTCATTATTGTTACTTATTTACTTACTATAAATATTTAAAAGCCCATGAAACCTTGAAATTAAATATTCTCAACTATAAGAAAGTATATTTTATGCAATCGTTATCATACCAGTGGCGAAACTATCATGTGTCAGTTCGGGGCAAAGCCCCGCGGCCCGGCTACGTTGGGGGGGGGCATTGTAATACCTTAAAAGGCTAGAAAGAGAATTTTAAAATAAAAAATGAGTATAAATAATACCGAAGTATTTGGTGATAAGTTGATAGACACAGTTCACAAACACCGTGAAACTGATCCTCATTAATTTAAGCTAGATAGTTAGTTAAATCATTAAACAAATGTTTAACAAATATTCATTCGTTTCCAAGGTTCTCACAACCAGCCAGCTTATAATTTTCAGCCACGATTTTAGTTTCAATTAATTTTTTTTCATTATTATCAATTAAATATTGGGGGAGAAGAAAAAAAATTAATACATTACCAGGTGCGTAAGCTCTTTTCTTCGCCTAGAAAACCTTTATGGGCCTCGGCTGTCTGCCTCGGTCCTTAAAGTGTCTCCTTGGCAGAAGTGTTTACTTATGCATGTAGCAATGTAAATATCTTTTGGTAGTTTTAACTAATGCTTCACTGCACATTAAATTAATAATAGTAATAATTTGGTTCTAAAAGATCTAAGTTCTAGAAGCCTAAAAGTTAATACAGCGGTTCTCAATTTTTTAGTAAATTGGAACCCAACTTTTCATAACAGTTTTTGGAGTCCTAATATTTCTTTTTATATCTATTTTCCTTTTACTGCTGATACGCGGCTACAATACTAAAATTTGGCATTTGGCAACACTGTTGCCTCCCAACGTATTTCTCCGATCTGCGTCGCACATTCTAAAGATGCATCTGCTAGTATAAATGTTGTTGCGTTTAGCGTGTTACTTATAGTATGTATTTATCTATTTTTCAGTGTTGTTACCCACAGAATTGGTATTGCTAATTAGAAAACGGTAACAACTTTTAACCGCAGTTAAATCTGTCGGCTGCCAGCTAACAAGTGTGAGGTCGAAGGTCTCACAAAGTTGCTTCACGGACGAACTAATAATTTCTTTCGAATATTTTGTATTTTCTTCATGTCTTCTCGCCCCCCCTTTTTGTTATTTTGCGCCTCGTTAAGGGGGCGCGTCCCACAGATTGAGAATCACTGAGTTAATAAGTGTTTTGGCTTTGACTCTCCCGTCGCAACAATATCGAATATCTATAAATATGTCGTCGCTGGTTCTTGGTATAAATCATGAAACGCTTAAATGAAGATAAAACAATATAATAAAAGACTGTAACTTACTACTAGTAATAAAAATACATACTAATGTCTTATTATTAAGATAATAATTTTTTCGAATATTTTGTCTTTTTTCATGTCTTTTCGCCCCCCTTTTTGTTATTTTCCGCCTCCGTTTTGACTATCCCGTCGCACCTAATATCGAATATCTATAAATATGTCGTTGCTGGTTCTTGGTATAAATCATGAAATGCTTAAATGTACATAAAAACAATATAATAAAAGCCTGTAACTTACTACTATTAATAAAAATATACACTAATGTCTTATTATTAAGCCTGGCATTTACTTAAACTAATACTAATACCAATAAATACAAATGTCACAATAAGGAATTTCATTCTAAACTTATTTTTCAATATTTATCTGGGCGAATTTTGATATTTCTAGTAAACTATTCACTCGATTTACTTCCTTTTTAAAATGTTGTTTGCCTAATAAAAACTATAGTAGTCATTTAAGAAAAATTTAAGAAAACTTAAATAATATTTTTTTTAATTTAATTTTTAACTTTTTAATACAAATCCATTTGTTATGTAGAACAAAAAACGTTATATATTAAAATACAAAAGTCAATAATAAAAGTTTTGGAAAAAACTAATTTTCGGTGTCGATTGCTGCAAATTACCTTGTGGTACATAGTATATTATGCGGAACAAACTGTCTGTCTAACCTTCGTTCAGGCGGCCGGTCCATTCAGTTAGCACAGTATGGCAATTTAGATATTCAAAATTAAACTTTGTAATATCCCGACTTATGTGCTCTCAAGTTTACTTCATTCACTTTTATATCCTAAATACATAAATTTATTATTCTTATGGTATATTTATTATAAAATATAAATATAAATAATATAAAATCGCTTAAAAATCTTACATTTATAAAAAAAATTACGATTTCATTGTCAAATTGTTGTATACCTAATAGCTATGCCAATTACTGTATTAATATGTATCTGTAATAAGCTATAATTAACTTTTATGCACAGATGCATTATAATTAGACTATTATTGCTAGATTTATCGGAACATAACTGTCTCTTTATGCCCCAAGGGCCTGTTTATGATCCGACGGGCAATAATGAAACGTCAATTAAATGTCAGAGCTATATTTGTAGAACTTGATTGGTTCTTAATATAATTTATAAACTTATCTCCAATGAAAATAAGCTGAAATTAAGTATTTTAGATAGTAACTATAGTAACGTACTTCGTATATAAGCACATAAGTATACGTACAGCGGCTTGATGTAACCTACGTACTCATTTAATTATGTTTTTTACACAATAATAGATTTGAGATAAAAACAATCTGTGCATAAAATAGTGTATGCATTTCGGGCATAACTTGCTTTTATGGCCCTACAGCCTTTTCCTAGCCCTCGGCTGACGCCTCGGGCTAGAAATAACGCTTCTGGCCATAAAAGCTTCTTTATGCCCTTAATACATAAATAACTATTACTTAACTTGACGTTTACGAAGAAATGCAAGAACATGAAAATGGTTTTGTGTCCGGCTCATCGTGATTTTAATGAAACATAATCTAGTGAACACGTGTCAAATTTACATTGCAAAGTATAATCTTTTGTAGACTTGTAAACTAACCCCACGAAATTTTGTTTCGTAAATACAAAACAAAGTATTTATTATATTCTTATTTTTTGAACAATTCTGTTTTAAATTTCTGTTGTGCACCAATATTGTAATAAATATTTAAACAAATAAATATGAACTGTAACTATACTGTACACTATTTTTTAATTAAATTTAAATTTCTAATTAAAAATTAAAAATTTCTATTTTTATTTGTGTACATATGTATAATTTACAAATCTTTTGTAATGATAGTGTACAATACACTACTTTTATTATTAGTACCTAGTCCCGAATGCAAACCTATTCTTTACTTAGTTGTAATAGTGTGTAATTGATTAGGTAAATTATTAATTAATTAATTACATAGTGTGGTGTTTTGTTATTGTGTAGTTAATTGTTATATACAGTGTAGTGTCAATGTGTGTTTTAGCAGTCGTATTATTTCATGTTTTATCCATCTCGTACAATTTATAGACAAGCACCTGGTAATGTATTCATTTTATGTATGAAATAAAGTGAACTAATGAAGTTTTGCATTGTTCACAAATTTACAATTATTAGAAAACCAACAAAACAAAATTAGTTAAAAAGTCACTGGAAATTTGACAATAGAGGCATTTTGCAGATAAAAAGTAGTACATATACATCTTGAAACATCTGAAATTCTCTTGTTTATAGTCTTAGGAGTAAGATATAATATTATAATATAGTATTATATGTAATACATTATTAATATATATGTATTTATTTAATTTTGTTTCTAATGAACTTCTTGCATATTTGATTGAATTTAATTGCGTACCGGCGAGCTAAATAGCTTTTGTGACTCAGTTTCTTGTAACAAATCAAAACAAACTGACTGTCACTTTCTCTGCGTATTTCCAATAGCAATTTTCGTTCGGTCTTGATTGTTCGTAATTTGTGTTACATATAAATTAAAAAAAATATGGGAAGCAAACGTGGTGCGTATTTGTCCAAACCAAAATGTCGTAAGAAGCAGTTAAAACGGGCGTGTTTATTGGAGCGTAAGAAACGAGTTGATGTTTTTAGTGATTCAAGTGCTAGTGTTAGTAATTGTTCTACCAGCGAAGATAACAACGAAAATACCGTAGATACTTTTATTGAAAATAAGAAGTCATCAGCCATTGCTGAAACATCCGAAATGTTTTCTGATGAAGAATTGCCGGAGCTGTTCGTAGAAATAGAAGAACCTCAGGAATCGTTCGATTTTACTGAACGAAGAATAGTAGATATTCAGTACCTATTGAAATCTCTGCAATCTTTTAAACATCAGGTTATGATTGTACATTTTCTGATGTGGAAATTATTAGCGAGAAGAGACTTGGTTTTCGCAGCATTTTTTCAACTAAATGTAAAGTATGTAACAAACTAGATACCATATCCACGGAAGATCCAGCTAAAGAGCAACTTGATGTTACAACGGCTGCAGTGTCAGGTATTGTATGCACTGGTGGGAGTTACGCGTGTTTAGAAGAAATTACGTCAGCATTAAATATTCCATCAATATCGAGTCGAACATTTTTCAAACATCAGGAAGCAGTATACACCGGTATAACGGCCTTAGCATGGGATGAAATGATAGAAGCAGGAAAAGAAGAAACAAAGCTGGCAATGGAAGCTGGCGAACTTGATGACAATGGAGTACCAATCATAACTGTTGCTGCTGATGGCGCATGGTCAAAACGATCTTACAAATCGAACTATAACGCCTTGTCTGGTGTAGGCGCTATTATAAGTTGGCGGACTAAAAAAATGTTGGCATTAAAAATAAATATTGCCGAATATGTCAACAAGAAGAAAAATCGCAAACAACAATTGAGCATAATTGTTTCAAAAACTGGAATGCTTCTACAACTGCTATGGAAGCTGGAATAATCGTCGATTGATTCAAGAAATCTATAGAGATGTATGGTTTAATTTACGGAAAATTAATAGGAGACGGCGATAGCAGCGTTATGCGAAAAATTAGGAATGCTGCTCCTTATGGACCACAATCTGTAATACAGAAGATAAAGTGCAAGAACCACATCCTCAGAAATCTAATCAATAAAATTAAAGAAGCAGCTAAAAAACCAAAAATGGCTCCATTGATCAAATAACACTTACTAAAAAGCCAGTTACGTTTTCGTTACGGCGTGACTAAAGCAGTAGAGTACAGAAAAAATCAACCTATTCTTACAAAAGAAAAAAATCTTACTACTCCAATCCAACATCTTGAACGGTTATAAACATATTTTTGGTGAACATTCAGATTGTGCAGACTATTTCTGTAACGGTTCAAAAGAAAATGAAGAAAATATATATCCCGAATTTAAGTCAAGTCCTATTCACGAAGATATAGTCGATGCGATTAATAGGGTAGCTATGCATGCAAGCAGCTTGATAGAAGATGTCGACACTAATATTGTGGAAACGTTTAACTCCGTTGTTGCAAAATATGTAGCGGGAGAAAGAATAAATTATTGGCAACGAGGGTCTTATACAGCACGCTGTGCAGCTGCAGCTACTTCTTTTAACAATAGCGGGGAATTAAACTATAAAGTACAGAAATTATTAGCTGGTTGTAGTCCAGGAAAACATGCAAAATCTTACAGCGAAAAAAAATTCGAAACTTGTACTACAAACGACGTGCGAAAACGGAAGGTATGAGACCAACAAAGTTATTTCATGCTGCAGATGATGATGGCGATTACGGAGAAAATGCCAATATTGAAGATATGGAGACTGCGATCTATTTAGAAAAAGAAACCAAATTCCTCGAGCAATTAAAAAATGAAGATCCAGCAGAAATAGAAAAATTAACTATAGGCCAAAGAAGTAGTTCTTTATGGAAGACTATGAGGATCAAACGATTAACTGCATCCAATCTTGGTAAAGTTGCAAAACTAAAAAAAAACCACTTCCACAGCGAACACAGTGAAGGCTCTTCTTTATCAAGAATTTTTTTGGATCTTTGGCAACTCAGTACGGCATACAAAACGAAAGCAGAGCAATTGCCCAATTTCAAGAAATTTCTGGATTAGAAGTAACAGCTTGCGGCATTTTTGTTGACCAAAAATATCCATTTTTAGCTGCATCTCCCGATGGATTAGTAGGTGATGATGCCATTATTGAAGTAAAATGCCCTTATAATTCAAGAATGTCAACACCGAAGGAAGAAACTGAAAATAAGGTTATAAAATTTTTGACAATTGATGATAGCGATGGTCTTCAATTAAAGTATAATGATAATTACATGCACCAAGTACAAGGTCAATTGAATATTGCCAATAAAAGTAAATGTTACTTTGTTGTATGGACGCCAAAAGACTTGTTTTATCAAATCATATATAAGGATGCAGATTTCTGGGCGAGTAAAGTTCCCAAGCTTATCACTTTTTATCAAAATGCACTTTTACCTGAATTAATCGATCCCCGTAAAGTTAGAGATCAGGAATTGCGTAAGATCCATATTTAAAAATGATTGATCATATGAATAATTGATATTAACTATCAAAAAATTAGTCACGGAATTTCACGGTAATAAGTGATTAAATTATAGTCGATGTTAGAAGATGGTAATTTACCTGGTAATAGAGGACCTAATGAGGAATTACGGCTATTGGCGACACCCCTAAAAAAAACGACTGGATTCGATTACCGCTAGGTCAGTTGGAAACATAGAAACAATTTTGTATATAAATTTGTCAATTCAGTTTTCTATTTTATCTGTACCTATTTGTTTTATATTCTTGGTTACTATACAGTCTGTAAATAAAGTAAGAAATAAAATTCATATTTTTTGTATTATCGCTGTTTGGAAGAATAGCCCGGACACGTCAATTTTATTTTTTTCCTGCGTACTTTATGGACGTCAATTTTAATTTTTTAGTTTACTACTGTGGGGTCTATAACGTCATCGACTTTTGTTTTAAATGGAACCCTCTTATTTTCTGCTAGAAATGAAATAGTTATTTTTGATTCTAGGTATCGCTTTTGCATTGGAGAATGGAGTTTTGTGATAATAAAAGTGATAATACAAAAATATAAATTTTATTCCTTACTTTATTTACACACTGTATTCATAATATGCAGTAAATATTGTTATTTTGTAAAATAGACAACTATGTATCTGTTTTTTTTCTGTAAAATAAACCACTGGGTGCAATATTATTAAATAGTATTTTTTTACACTATGCACATACTATAATACCCGTAGAATTACTTTTGTTGACTAAAATATGATCTTATGTAAATAAAGTTACAAAGTTTTTCAATAAATAAAATCTTAGCTAACAAAGCTGTTCTTTTACCTGCTCTTCGACTTGACCTTTTTTTACATATTTTTACAACCATACTGACCGCCATTCAGTAGGAGTTGTCAGTAGCTAATAATTTATGTAGCCTACTGCCTGCAATAGCAAGGAGATTCCATTATAGTGGCCCAGTGATTTAAAGTTTTCTGGGAAATGGCCCGGGCTATTTGTGTTGCCTACAACTAAATTCTAAATGCTAGTTTATACGTGTTTTTTAAAAATCTTATTTCCATTTTCTAGAAATAATTATTCATTTTGATAAACGGGAATATGTGGCATTTGAAAGAGGGTGGTTATATCTACCTACGGTCATGAGATTTTTTCAATATTTATATATTTGTAAGTGGTATTTGAAAATTTCGAAGTGAAATAGACTTGTACATTTTCTAATACTGAAAAGTTATTTTTTAGAAATTAAAAGAAATCGACCTTCCAGTAGATTAATAAGACTTAAAGGGATACAAAAAAAATCGTCCGCCCTCCCAACTCTAAAACTGGCTCTAAAAAAATGGAACAAAATCTGCTTCAAATGGAGTATACTTCGAGATGTAAATTCCAGCGTTAAGATAATAATTTTTTTCGAATATTTTGATAATATTTTTTTCATGTCTTCTCGCCCCCCTTTTTGTTATTTTGCGCCTCGTTAAGGGTGCGCGTCCCACAGACTGAGAATCACTGAGTTAATAAGTGGTTTGGCTTTGACTCTCCCGTCGCACCTAATATCGAATATCTATAAATAAACCGTCGCTGGTTCTTGGTATAAATCATGAAATGCTTAAATGAACATAAAAACAATATAATAAAAGACTGTAATTTACTACTAGTAATAAAAATACATACTAATGTCTTATTATTAAGATTTTATCTAAATCTTTCCTCTTTTTTGCGACTGTGTGGGGGCCCTAATTATTATCTTGCTTCGGGGCCCAAAGCCGTCTTGTTACGCTGCTGTGTCATACTTTATAATTTTGTATATAATGTTCAGATGATTGTTACAAGATAGTCTGCTTCAATTTCAAAATTTTACCGGTAACCACCTTTTTTTAATTTCAATTAATTTTCACCAATAAAAATAAATAAAAAGTGATATGATATACAGTTGTAAAAGCAAAATAATTTTACGTTAATTCATTTAGAATATTTTTTACACATTTCTGTGTGTCGCATTTCTGTATCTGTACACAGTTTATACCTACCAAAATTAAATGTATTTTTTGTCAGATTGACATTTCGTTCAATCAAATTTTATGTTCCATGACACTCCACATGACATTTAAAAAGTAAACGTGTAGCTGTGTGCAGACTTAACGATAATATACTGAAAAATTAAAAATGCGAATTTTGTCGTGAAGTTTGCTACTAAGGATCAAAATTGAATTCTAAACAACTTTTTCTAATATCTTTTTTAGATATCTCCAAAGCGAAGCGAAATATCAAGAACTGACCCTTTTTGAAGGATCGTAGTATGCTGGATTTACAGTTCACATTTAAGTTGAGTACCTCAAAAAATGCAACTCGTGAATATGTATCACTGTACCAACATTCAAATTTTTACTCCCAAAAATAACGAAACTAGGATAGTGTATTCATCTTATATGCGACACACCGTAGTATAGTAATAAAAAATACTTCTACCAAAGACCATTAATTGGAGAAGATTTTAAAACCTTTTATTAAAAAGAAAAATGTTGTAGAGGTATTTTTTAATATAAATAGCATTCACAGTCTTTCAAACGCTTTGTTACACTCTTACCCCTATCGCACGCAGGAGTGAGAGTGAAGTGAAGTGAAGTGAAGTGAAGTGAAGTGAAGTGAAGTGAAGTGAAGTGAAGTGAGTGAGTGAGTCAGTGACTGAGTGAGTGAGTGAGTGAGTGAGTGAGTGAGTGAGTGAGTGAGTGAGTGAGTGGGTGAGTGAGTGAGTGAGTGTGTGTGTGAGTGAGTGAGTGAGTGAGTGAGTGAGTGAGTGAGTGAGTGAGTGAGTGAGTGAGTGAGTGAGTGAGAGAGAGAGAGAGAGAGAGAGAGAGATACTTATAGCCTGAAGGGTTCCACTAGCGAAAAGCGGATTCTTGTTAATTAAAAAAAAAGGTGGTTACCGGTAAGAATTTTGAAATTGAAGTTGACCATCTTGTTAACAATAATTTGATTATACTTCTTATATAATATTCAAATTATTTTAATATTATACAAGAAGTATAACAACATTAGCTTTAAAGTATACTTTTTTATGGTTGAAGATACCTAATTTGAAGGTTTCATGAACTTTGAAACATTTATAACAAGTGAAGGAGTAAAGATAAGAATATTTTTTACGTAAAGCCTGATGATTATAAAATAGTATATTAAAGTATTAATTTCATAAGACACGTTTTTAGCGCACGCGTCTGAGTCTAGAAAACGACCCGCGTAGCGGGTAGTTTTCTAAAGAGGACGAGTACGCTAAAACGTCTTATGAAACGAATACTTTATACTATTTTTTCTATTTGCGTTATTTCATTATTAAGTAATTAAAAAAATTACTTAGTTTTAAATAAAATTTCTTAGGGATATTTTAGTAAGTAGCATGACAGTTGGCAACACTAGAAATAATGCAATTGTTTTTTACATAATCTCACTAACTTTATTAGGTAATCCGCGCGAGCCGGCGCGACGTAGAAATTCCTTCTTGTCTGATACAAACAAAGCTCGATGCTAGGCAGCAGGACCTCGTTCAAATTTGCCAGGTGTATTAATTGCTACTTAATGAATTAAACAATTGGATGAAATTAGAATAATTATACTTCATTTCATAGAATAAATACCTTATTTGTTAAAGAAATTAATGAGGTATAAATCCAATATAGTATTTTCAGCAAAGAATGGTTTTTGTAAACAAAGATAATTATTCATTGGATCTTTTCGATATTATAAGGTAAAGATATATAATTTAATGAAACTGAGTGTTATTACGTTAAGTTTATCGTTAGCATATTGCACAAACATAACACAATGCATCCCATATGATGACAGTATCAAATTTTACAATTTCGTTAATAATAAAGTAAAAACTGTTATCCATGCCCGTAACGGGGCTACGGTCGACGCCTGGTTCGAGCATTGCATTCGAGTTACAAAAGTTCACTGCGTAAATAAGATAAGTTTGACATTCTAAGAACAACTGTTAGACACGTGTCCTAATTTTTTGTCCCAGGATTTTTGATTCTCAAATTAATTTAACTAAAATTCACGGCAAAATGTTGCCATTAACATTAAAAGATTATTTGACTATTTAAAAAAACTAAAACATACATACTGTGATATGAGATAACCAAGAAGAACTACGCGATCGCCAATTGTGTAGCTCACAATTTCGTAAAGTCGTGCGCATGGAGGGATGTGATTTTGAGTTTTATACGTATAATTGTCGCGTGTGTAGTTGGACGCGCAATTGTATTGATGAATGAACAACTTCAATTACATTAATTTTGGATACTAATATCACTTATACAAATATCAACATTAAGGTTCTATAATTTATTTAAGTAGAGAAATGAGAAGACCAAAAGCAAAATTCCGGAATCTTAAAGGGCTCTTAAACCCTTGATGCATTATATAAATAATTTTTGATATACCTTGTCTAGTAATATCAGGGACTGCCATTTAAAAGAGGAAAAAAAGAAGTCACTTTACGAAATGTTTCCTCTTTAGTCCTTTATATCGATACATTTCAAGTTAATTCATTGAGTGGATTTTATTCCATCACTGATCGTACTATCACCGTTGGATGTTCTATTTGAGATGTACATTTACATTTTTATTTACAAATGTGTAGTCAGGGTTGGTTTCTTACTTAGAAATTCTTAATGAATTTAATAATTACTAAATATTTGAATCAGAAACTCAATTATTTAAATAACAAATAATAAATAACCAAAGGAGTAGTAGCAAAATACTTAAATAATACAATTTTTTATATTAGGGACGGGCCAAATAAAGTACATACATATAAATGTAGCGAAATGCGTTTTTACTACCTACATAGCGAAACAGACCAAAAATAGAAGCACAATACTTTTAGGATTTAGATTAGGATTAGCACAATACATTTTTGATGACGGATTTCCCAAAAGACGGAAGGCATCGCGCTACTCGTTTACTGGGACGCAGACAAAATACTCTTGTGTAGCAATATCGATCTCTTGTTCTGAAGATAAACGTGAAACACGTAAATTCTCTTTAAGGTTGATCCTCAGTAACAATTATTAGTGACAAAAATCTTTCGACTTTTCAGTAATTCATGGTGTACGACCGTGGCGTGCGGTCCATGGAAGCAAGGGAAGCGATGCTTCCCTTAAGAATTTATTAAAATTAAAAAACAATGTTAACAAAAATAGTTTTATAAAATTATGGTTACCTTTTATTTAAATTTGTAATATTTAATAAACTTAAAGCTCAATATATCAATTCCGTACAGCAAAAGGTGTAATTAGAGTACTATTCTAAATTAGGCTCGTAACTTGCGCGGAAAGGTAATACCGATTCAAATGTGTTACATACACTGCATATAAGCATTGATTTCGTTGCTTACTGCACTTCTTTCTTTCGGTAGCAGGTGCGTTGTGGGCTACAATTAACATCGTATAAGGTCGAGTTATTTATATTAGCGTGCTCTGTGATCAGATGTTTATTATAATTTGGTTATTTATTTATCGATTTTTCGTATTTGTTAAATGTTACTTAAGCAATGTAAATCTACGAATGAGACTGTATTTTGGAACGTTTTATTATTTCAATTTATATAAGTTGGGATTTTTTTAAAGACAAATAATTCTATTTAGTTTGTTCTGTATGCAACATTTAAACTTGCTTTATCGTCATGACTGCAAATTCAGCTGCTTCGGTGGAAGGTTCGAGTACTTCCGATACATCCGAATCGCAACGATTTTGTTGTTCAATTTGTAAAGTATTATTATTATCATTAGATAAAGAATTTTCTTCATACCGTCTCGGAGGGAATTACAAATTGTTGAGAAAGGCAGACCAAAACCAGAACTTTTAAATTTAAGAACAAAGATTAAAACCTGCACCAGGTATTTTGCTAAAAAAGACCGGAAAATCGAGTTGCATTATAAATAAATAGTGGTACTTTTTTTTAAATAAACAATAATAGTCAACAAATTCCATAAGTATAAAGGAGTATTCTTTTGCACATTGTGATTAAATCTAAACAATCACAAAAAATTGAAAATGCTTTGTCACAAAAGAACGTTGCCAATAGTTACAAGTTTGATCTCAGCACTTTTTATAATTTAATCAGAATTTCTACGATTCAAAAGGGTAAAGGGATTACCAATTATGTTAAAAATTACCAATCCGATTAATCATTATAGAGCAAAAGAACACTATTAAACTGTAAAAGTTCTTCTTTAAAAAACTTTTAAGCTTAATAAATATAACACTGTTTTTTATAGTACCTAGGTATATTAAAATTAAAATCGTGGTTGCTTCCCTAGCCTAAATTCTCACCGCACGCCACTGGTGTACGAGGTTTCCTTCGTAATGCTGACGCATAAAAGAAGGATCTTTAAAAGAAAATCAAAACAATTTTTGTCATTACCTCAAAGTAGATACAAAATCCTTTTTTACTATTTATACAAGGTGATAGATATTTAATAAAGCTTTATTTTTACGACTGCTATTATATAGAATTAAATATAAAACAAAATAAAAAAAATCTATAATTTCTTATAACAAAAACGTTACAAATTCAAAAAATTCCAAAGAATTTACAGAGTATACTCAATGGATAAAGAATTACCCGTAAAAATTTCAAAAAATATACTTGGTTGTTCATTGTTCTTAAACACTTAAATATTTTTCTTTCTTGACATGTAGACTTGATGTACGAGGTATGTCCAAAAAGTTCGGTGAATGTTATAAAAGAACAAAAAAAAACAAAAGATATAAACGAATCGTCTTTATTGGCTTTCAAAATAATCGCCTTGCAACACAACACACTTTTTACGAACGTCCATAAAGTTTCTGGAAACTGGCATCAAAGTCATCTTTAGGAACCGATCGCAGGATTCTGTCTGATCTGATCTGAAAGGATCGCTATCACACGTTCTTGGATGGCCAACACGTCCTCAAAACGCGCACCTTTCATGGCCGTCTTGAGACGGGGAAACAGAAAGTATTCCGTAGGCACAGTTACACCATGCTCAGCTAAGAATTGCCGCACTCGAATCATACAATGTACAAGCGCGTTGTCGTGCAGCAACTTCCACTGTCCAGTCCGGTGCAATTCAGGACGAATACTCCGGATGTGTGCGAGCAACAGTTTCAAAACTTCCTCGTAGAATGCGATATTTGCAATTTGATTATCAGGAAGGAATTCACGATGGATGATGTCATTTTTGTCGAAGAAGCGATTGACGTTGTTTTGACTTTGGACTTCTAAAGGCGACTCTTTTTGGGTCGCAGAGAATTCTTCGAACATCATTCCAGTGATTACTGCTTGGATTTCCGATCGTACTGATAGCACCACGTCGCATCGTCTATGATTGTGTGCACAGTGTCCTTGCTAATGTCCAATTCCTCTGCCATCAATCATAGCGACAGTCGGCGATCTTGTGCTATCATGTATCGCACTGTCTCAATCATGTCTGGGCTTCTGCTTGTTGATGGCCGACCCGAATGTGGCTCATCCTCAGTCGTTTCTTTTCCGTCGCAAAAGCGTTTGAACCATTCGTAAATAGATTTTCTACTCGTGGCTTCTGTTTCGTGCAGTTGTACTAACATTTCATGCGTGTCCTTCGCCACAATTTCTAGCAGACCTTCATGTTAACGCATTGCTCCATTGCACTGTGACAGTACGACTTATCCTGACCACGTTAGACTTATAACGGTATATTTTTATCAGTCCTGAATAAATGTAGTTTTGTCTACATATTTAAGGAAAAATCTAAATTCCGGTCCTGTAAATTTGCGTTCTTCTTGCAATATAAACTCGTAATATAAACCTATAAAAATTATTTTAAAAGGTTGTGTTTCAAATAATCTTAGAATTATAAAAACATTTGGACAATAAATTATTTCTGTCTGTGTTTTATTTACTCACGTGTACGTTGGTTAAAATGGCTTCGTTATTAAAACCTTGAAAATTGATATGGTTCGTGGTAAATCTAACTTTATATAGTTCCCATAGATATTGCAGTTTGGTGTTCCATAAAAATACTATAAAAAATCTCCTTTATCTAATAAATGATATTTGCTACGTGTTAAAAATCTCTTTCGGTTATTTGCATCTGCGCCTAAAAACACGATACGTCTGCAGGACTTGCTTTAAAATAACATCGGTTTACATTTTCTCCTTAGTGAAAACAAAACTGCGTAATTGTTAGCCTTTTAGGGTCAAAATCTAGTATTGGAAATAAAAAAACTTCCCTTATTATCAACACGTGGACTGTATAGCCCTGATTTGTTTAGGCCAAACCACGCGACCCCGTTATTGGTTGAAGTCGACTTGCATTTAAATAAAAAGCATTCTGACATAAAAAGAGGAGCGTTTTAAAAAACAGATACTTCAGTTACTGATTCGAGACAGTGCAGTTTAACAATACAGTCAATGGTCTGAATACAGTACAGTTTATAGATAAAAATGGCTCGATATTTCGTGATGGGCCATTAAATAATTATTTTTACCGTTCCAGTTTTAATTAGTGAATTGATGTTATTAAAAATCGAGTGGTTCTTAAAATTTTCCGGAATCATCGTTATAAAATGACAGATAACGTATTTGTTTGGGATAATCGTTTATTTGTAGACGGATTCATAATAAAACTAATCAATTCCCGTTATATATGTCGATAAGAATAAATAATTATCGATTTTATCGGAAGCAACTAAACTAGCAAGTGCTAAATGTGTTTAAGTTGTTTAAAACTTTAAAGATATTACCGTTGTTATCAGACGCAAGTTATTATAAATAAAAATATTAAAAAACAGGATTGTTTTAACTGTGATTTAATAATAAAAGTTAGTTGAACCATATGGGTTGTTTCGAATGTTTAGTTTGGTTGAAATGAACTACCAAAAAGTTTCTTTGGACCTGGTGCAGTCAAGCTTAGTTCATCAGCAGTCACATTCAGCAATTATCACCCAATAAAAAGCGTTTCCAGTTTCTATCAGTCAATAGTAATGGTTTCTGTGATGCAAGTAATTATTGGCTTTGTATGAAATCGATCTAAGGATTAAGGTATTGTAACCTAAGAATTATCCCTTTTGTTGTGAAATTTTTGAGTAGTTTTTGTTCTTGTTTATGGATTATTCGGATGTGTTGATATTTATCATTTATTATCGCAAGAGAGCTCTCTGGTAGGGTTTAATACTTGAATGTTAATTTCAATAATATTTGAATATCTTAATTTCAATAATATTTGAATATTTTAACTTCAATAATAACTGAATATGTTAATTTGTTTAATGTTTAAATAATTTTAATTTCAATAAATTGTGAATATTTTCAGTTCAATAAATTTTCAAATACTTTAAGTTAAATAATAGTTATATACTATTTGAATAATTTAAGTTTAACGATTCCATTGTCTTTTATTTTCTCTGGTTATTTATTTTAATTTTTTATTATGCAATAAATATGTTTTCAAGTTTAAACAAAGTGAGCTAAATGGAACCATATAACTATGAATGTTTTATTCATTTTTTCTAATGTTGATACTAAAAAGTATAACAAAATTTTTGTTCAAAAACCTGACAAATTTGAGTTCATTTTCTGATTAGTGAATTCAATATCTTTTCTGGCTTAATTAATGTTACTAAATTTCATAATCAGATGGCGCCCTTTTAGTGTATTTATTTGAGTTATGAAACCTTTATCTACTCCTTTTTACAAATAAGACAACTGCAGAACCGATAACTACGATCTGAAATTCAAATTTGTAAGATAGAGCTAAATTTCAAACCGTGGTAATCTTGAGCATCTTTTAACGTAAGTATAATTTTATTATTATTAGATTGTGAGTTTTAAGCGTTTCAGACTGCCAACATTTGGTAACCTTGGCTGCCAGCTGCACCTCCCACTATATGGCGCTTCTAAATAAAGCTCAGAATATATTCATAACAAATAGGGGAGCAAGTCTGACCCGTTTACGTTGAGATATTGGAGCAGTCACCGAATTTTTTAGACACACCTCGTATAAATGAATGCAAGTTTCATCATCTGCTATAGCATTAGAGATTGGTTAGAGACCGGCATCACCAAGTAATTAACAGTTTGTAGGCTAATTTTGCGAACGATCCAATTTTTGCTGTTCCGTTAACGTAAAACAAATATTTTAATGTGCAACTCTTTGTGGCAGATTTTATATTTTGCTGCGTATCCAATGCCAAGTGCCTGCTCCGTCATTTGTTACGTGTACGTATTGTTATCCGTTATCATTCAACTGATTGTTATCTTGTGATTTATTGAATTGCTGTTTATTAAGGTTTCTCTCCAGTGTCTTCGATAACGTTCTGTTTATTTATATGGAGTTTTTACCTTGGGTGCTTTTTTCTTTTAACTTTTTAAAGAACCTTCTTCTTCCAAAATTTGATGTGTTTGTCTTAATTTTACACTACGCCCTATAAAATATAAATTTTATCTTTTTTTTTAATTTTGGTTTGAGTAGTGGTATTCTGTCAAATGAAGCGAATTTATAGGGTGCTCCCGTAATTTCTAAGTTCTATTGATATTAGTTTACCCGGTTACTATGCAAAAAACTGAATAAAATTCCCAACGACTGATCCTGTGAGAGTTTATGTTTTTTCGTTAGGTACGTAAGTTTCATAGTTTAATTACAGGTTATTTAAAAAGCTAAAGGCAAGATTATTTCTAAATTGAATATTAAGTACTGCTACTAATACTAGCTAATTGTTTTCATTTTCTTATTAGATTCATTAAAAAAATCTCTAATCTTCTAAAGTTTAAGAAGTTTTCTTCTAAATCTTGAACGTGTTAATGGATTTCTTGTATTAAAATTATATCTGATTGCTCATCTGTAAATTCACCTTCGTTCAAAGGATTTATAGAGATATATTCAATAATTACTTAAGATTTAAAGTAATTGGTTATATTGAAATGGTCTTGCTGTAATCCGCTACTACTTCTGCAATCCATTAGAGCCTTATCGTTTTATTTTCCTTTAGTTTATTTCATTTAACGTTAAATAAAAGATTCGAATCCGTGTAGACCTTATATTTACTGTAGTGAAATTTCTTTTTTTCAAAAAGTTCTAAAATTACAATGAAACATCAAAGTGTGCACTGAATTCGTATACATAACCAGGGGAGTATCTCCAATAAAATAGTAAAAAGCAGCCAGAGTTCCTACCAGCTGTACGAATCAATTTCTCTGCATTCTCCTAGACTCTTATAAATATAAAATTCAATAAATATAAACAGCAAAACGTAAATATTTTTAAAAGATTTAATAATCCTTATTACATGCGCTGAAGTAAGTTTCAGAAAAATTGGATTGAACTACACATAAAAATAAAAATCTATTTGGAATTCCACCTTTTCCACTTTTATAAATAAATTAAACTTGCCTCAACATACTTTGAAGGTTGGTGAATCAATACCCAGGATACTTGCTAGGTTATATATGTTGCACTTTGCAGTTCTATAAATGATTTTTTCACTTTTCAACAGCAATATGCGTTACCAATAAATATTTCATCTCATAAATAAAGCATCACTTTTTACATTGTTCACTACAAAGCAAAAAATAAGATTAAAAATAAAGATACAAAAGTAGGTTTTCGATGTAGTCTAAGAAAGTATTTTGGTTCTTAGTCTTAATGCCCTCAGGAAGGCAAAAACTCAGAGTAAATAAAAAATTACTTTGTTTATATCACAAAAAAGGACTTTCTTATATAGAATGTTCGTTGCGTGACAAACAAAACCAGTCGAAAATGCTAATCCCAGCCTTGTCAGACGTACTTCTGGACGCGTTATTTAACAAACACTCTGACTTACCCATCTACCCTCCAATTTACCCCCCTCCTCAATGGTGTCAGGCCGAGTTTGTGTACGCTTCCAAACAATTGAACTTTAAACACTAATAAATGATGAAAGTAATCAGGCGCCGCGCCGGACACACGCTGCTTAATATCATTCTCCGATTCCATAGTTGCAAATTGTTCCGTTAGAGGCGATTATTTTGTGTTTCTTTCACAAGAGAAAAGCAACTATTATTTATGGGCTCAGTTGAAATGTAATAGTACATTATGCTTTAATTTGGATATTATCAGTTGCATTTTATTTACCCTACACGGCATCAATGTGTAACACAAATAACATAATTTAATTTTTATTGACGCAATGGTGTGGGCGTGTAGTACATAAAAATAGATAGGCTAATCGTCAATAAAAGGTACTAATGTTTAGTTCAAGAAAAAAATGTATGAATAAGTCTTCAACTACCGAATTAGTAAAAATTGAAATGTGAAGCAGTGATTTAAATAAGTAAATAATCAAAGTAAAGTAAATAATAAGTAAAGCATGAAGTTGTTCAAATGATTCACCATTGAGATATTGCACACACACAGGCAAACACGGTATCGCCATTGAAGCAGAATCACTAATGGTGTGTAGTATCAAACATAACAATACAGCAGGATCCACGGGCTGCAGGACCCTACGAGGCTCATCGGTTAAATCGAGAACATTTAGCAGCGTCTTCCGGGCATTGCTACAAGTGTGAGTATAGTTCCAAAAGTTAACATACTGTTAACTAAGGAGACGTTCCAATTGGATAGGTTTTCTCAAGCGCATGAAAATAAATATTTTAGATTTATGGTTTTAATTAAAAATCTAAAAATAGAAAGTAAGTAGTGTTGGCTAACCTACAGAGTCTAAGCTTCCTTATGAGAAAATAATCTTGCAAATCGGTCTTGTAGAATAGTAAATGAAGTGGTCTAAAAAGTCTTGTGTTTTAAATATATAAGGTAGTTTTAATTATTTATATTTTATTATTTCTTCCAACGTAAGTTTTCATCCTTGCTGTCTAACAGAGATCTTAGAAGATCAGAAGAATTTTCTGTTGCTTACTGTGCACTTACAGTGCTCTAATATGTTCCTATAAGGAAATTACTTTTCCAGAGGCTTCATTTTAAATTTACTTTTGAATTTCTGAAATAGTTCCTTTAAAGAACTTGACGGATTACACAAGATTTTAATCCGGCTTCGCTTGAAATCGAGCATTACTAAGAAAGCAGATTCTTCACATTTCTTTCAAACTTAATGAAAAGTAAAATATCAAATAAGATCTTACTGCTGGTGTTCATTTCAAGACGTAAAGTAAATAGAAAGAAAGCATCAAAATGGTGTTTATTTTAGAAAAATAAAGTAAATAATATTAAAAACATCAGCAGCTTCGGTATAAATGTTTGCGTTTGTACACGCATTTCTTTACTGTTGAATAAAAGACGCAAAAAATTTCTTTATACAGTATTTCCAACATGATGTAAGGGAACTTTATCCTACAAAAGTTGATGAAAATGTTGTTAATAAAATAAGAATATTAAAATTCTTTGAAGACTTCAATACCCTTTTTATATTAAAAGAAGGAAATTAAATTGTTAGCAGGCAAAAAAACTTTGTGAAAGAAGTACATAACGCAAGTTAAGCCTGTAGGCATACAGTTTTCCCTAAAAATATGCATTGAACTGTAGTCTGCTGAAGTATGTACGACCTAAAGTTACTAAGTAAAATATATTTTAGTGGCAATTTTATATACACTATTTTGCTTCATTTATTATCAGCGATAATGTTCGATTTATAGTTCATTTTTTCGTTTTAAACAAAAAAAATTGTCGATCTCTGTTTTTTGAGAGTACAGGTAACTTTCAAGTTTTACATAGGAGTAATTAGATGATGACGATGACGATGACGGCATAAAATTCAAATGTTTACCTTAGAAAACATACTTAAATGGCCTAGTATACAGTGTGTTATGGCACTTATGGCATTAATTGAAATGGCACATAGTACATAGAAAAATAAGCAACTTTCATTATACAAGTAAGGGAAAAAATGAATAAAAAACGTGAAAAAGGCTTTTCTTTTAATTTACAAAAACTGGTTGGGTGTCACTGGAATTATGGTTGGTACAGGTTAAAAGTAAACATCTCGGGGAATTACCGTACGTATCTTTGCCATTAATTGTAGTTTAAGCTAAATGTTTACGTTTGAAGCACGTTTTTGCTTCTTTAAAAAAGGTTGCTGACCTAATTGCTTTTAAAACCCTGACTGACTGTAAAGGGGTTACTTTATAATAATACGACTAACGAAAACAGACGTATTTCGAAATTAATTTATTATTAATTTAATTAATAAAATTATTAATTAATTTAATTATTAAATTCATACAGTCTTCTTGCAATTGTAGTTAATTTAGTTTTCATAATACTATGTGCGAAATTAAACAGTGCTTAAGTTAGTGATTAATTTGTGACTAACTTTTGTAGTGTTATTGACTTATTGAATTTAAATTTAATATTAGGGAAATTACGGTAGTGCTCTCGTGTAAGTTACACCTAAAAAATAAAAAACAAGTGCCGTTTCGTACACAAACATGCCCCACAGGTATACTAACGAGGAATTAATGGACAATGTGTTATGTTATGGTGCAGCTGATCAAAATGGAGCAAGAGCGGCCCGACTGTATGCACAACGATTTCCAGGAAGAGTAGCTCCAGCTCCGAGGAGATTTGTTGCAGTGGTTCAGCGAGGCCGTACTACCGGTTCATTGCGGGATCAACGTGGTCGAGGAGGAGGTGGTCAACGCCCGCAACGTGTAATTGATGTAGAAGAAGTAATTTTAGACAGGATAGAAGAAAATCCATCGTTAAGCACCCGTGAAATTGCACGTGACCTACCAGTATCGCATCGTGTAGTCTGGCGTACATTAAGGGAAAACCAAATGTATCCCTATCATGTCCAAAGGGTGCAGGCGCTAAGTGCAGCCGATTATCCTCTCCGGCAACAGTTTTGTAACTAGCTACTACAACGTCATCAGGAAGATCCAGATTTCCCTCGCACCATATTGTGCACGGATGAACGTTTATTTACACGCAATGGGATATTCAATTTCCACAATACACATGAATGGGCAATAGAAAATCCGCATGCTGTCCGGCGTTCCCACTTTCAACGGCGGTTTACAATTAATTTATGGGCTGGAATTGTCAACAATATGCTGGTTCGGCCGTACGAATTGCCAGAACGTGTTAATGGGGCAATTTATCATGAATTTCTAAGGGATACTCTTCCTGGGCTTTTAGAAGAAGCGCCATTGGACATCCGTCCACAACTTTGGTTCCAACATGATGGTGCTCCACCGCATTTTAGTCGTGTTGTACGGGATCATCTGAACGTGACATTTCCTGGTAGTTGGATAGGTCGTGGAGGTGTTGTATCGTGGCCACCTCGCAGCCCAGATTTGAATCCTTTAGATTTCTTCTTGTGGGGGCATATGAAACAACGAGTTTATGTGTCCGAAATTGACACTATTGAGGACTTGCACCAACGCATAAATACTGTTGCAGAGGAGATTAGAGAAAATTTTCCGGTGATCACCAACAATTGGATACGACGTGCGCAGTTTTGTGCAAATAATCATCGACAACATTTTGAACATTTATGTTATTATAATATTTATTATAATAATGTTTTAATTAGCTAAGAGGTAAGTGTTTATGCAATTAGCCTTTTTTGTATTAATTAGACACAAAATGTTCAAAATTCAAACCCCCAACTAATGTTATATGAACATAATGAAATTTTGTATGCATGTAAAATAAATGTAATTATTTTATCCCGTTGTTAGGGAGCAATGTGTTCATCAATGACAAACAAAAACTGACCTTGTAAATTTTTAACAGCTAAGGTAACAAGAGCTTGCTTGCAATCTAATCTTATCTTTTATGTTCAAGACGTGTTGATAACGAATGACCTAGTTCCTTCATTTGTTTATGGAGGTATAATAAGCAGTGGTCGTCAAACAAAATAGCGTGGACCGATTGGGGTAGGTCAGTTTTTGATTTTTGTTTAATGGCTTTAATATTTGGGTAATCGATTATACTCATCACAGGTAACTAACAGTAAAAATTAATGCCCCAACTTCTATAACACACTGTATATAAAATAGGTTGCAAATAACTCAAAAATCAAATATCATTTAAATGAATAAATTGCTAAAACAAATGAATGAATGAATAAAACAGCGGCTGAATAAACAAACTGAAGAATGAACGAATGATTCGATATATATAATAATTGAAAGAATCTATGAATGAATGCATAAATCGGCGAATGAAGATGTGAATAGACAAATTAATGAATGATTCGTTGAACGATCTAATGAATCGATAAATAAAGGAATGGTGCGATGAATGAGTACATGCATCGACGAGTGAATAAATGGTATATTCTTGTTTCATGAGTCGCGCGTTTCGTCCGCCGACGAATATCTACCTGAAACCTTCTCGTTTCGTGCGGAATTAAAACGATGAGGTTTATAACTGCTTATTTCGTGCGTTATTTAACTACACATGTTTACCTGTTCTTATCTGAATATCAATTACAATAGTAATTTTAATATTCTACACTTCAGCCAAAACTAGAGCTAACTAAAAGCAACCAAATTACCTGTCCTTTTATTTAAGCATGTGTTACAAGTTGTAATTTATTCCATACTTTATTAAAACAAGCTCTTCAAAAATAATTTACGATTCCCACTATTTCACATATTTTAGTAACATTAGCTGGCTCTTAAATTCTTTTTATAAATCACACTTTATGTATGAAGCTTTAGTATTTTTACAAAAACAGAATAAGTCATGAGGGAATTTTGAACTTAACATTTTTCGAACACTTTTTGTCTTTGTTTTATTAACTATACTTTGCCGGACCAACCCTTCTAATGAATAAATTCACTATAAACGGTAATGTGGCTCCTGTAGGATAGAACTTATCTGAATCTATGGACATTATTTGTTTGTCATTAGTAGTGCTAAAAAAACAAACGGAAACTTTACTCACTTTTAACAATATTGGTGGATAATACAGATCTAGATAATACAGGTTAATTAAGTGTACTTTTTTACTTAAATTTCCTTCAATTCAAAATTTGACATGAAAACCAAGAGATTCTGTTTAATTATTTTAATGACATATAATATAAATACAAAGATTAGACAGTAAACGCTAATTATTTTAAATCCATAGTGTTTTTCTTTGTACAGAAATATGAATAGCGTTAAATATTCTATAAAGTGCTATTGCATTTGAATTTATCCTTTTCCAAGAATTTCGTTTAAGAAAGACTAATACCTATTGTGTTATATTCCGCTACGAAACAAGATTACATAATACACAGGATTTAAAGATACATTAATACGGGAGAACCTTACTTCCTTTAAGTGCCGGAGGTTTTGTAAATTGTCATAACTGTTAATGCTGTTTGAGTGTTAACAAGTACTACTATAATTATACATTTTTATTCTTAATATCTGATAAATATCTTATTTATATGTACTTATCCAATATTATTTGACTTTTATTAATTAGGATCTAAGAGTTGCTAAAATATATTATGAGTAAAAATAACTCTATCAAAGGTGCATTGAAATTTTAAAGGCATGTGTATTATAACACCAAGAAATTACAACTGTCCCTGTCACAGGACTGAAATTATTTTGTACCGGGTGATTTTTTAAATTTCTGATCTAGTAAGCCGTGATTTTTACGCCGTATCGAAGGTCACCGAAACGTAGGGCGTAGCGTTGATCACACTGCTATTCCAAATGTCATTTATGTGACAAATTGACTACTTACTTTTACATTTATTAAACAAATTGATAAATATTTAAACAGTGATCATTTGCGAAACATGCTTTTACCAAAGTGTGCATTTTATTGCGAGTTTAAGTGCAATTTCGATGTGATTATTGACTTGAGAAGTTTAGGTTATGGTTACAACTCGCTTCAATTTTTATTCCTTGGATTTAAGAAATAGCAAGATTTATTCACAATTATAACAATTTACATTGTTAACACAATATTTATTCAAAATTTACAACAACTGTTGGAAATGTTGACCTTCAGCATCTATACACAAATTAACTGTTTATGTCAACATTTTTGAAATCTGATAGTTGTGACAAATCGAACGATTCAAACTACGCCCTACGTTTTCCGCATCTTTTGTTTTAAAATTATGTCATGGCTTTCTAGATCAGAAATTTAAAAAATCACCCGGTATAATTTCCTGGTCTTATAGTACACATGAGTTGAAAATTCTAAAGGCACCTTTGATGGAGTTACTTTTTGCTCCTACTATATTTAATTTTAGAAATTCATACAATTGATCAAGCAGTCGAACTGGTTTACAAAAATATTATTTGGTCTTAATTAACACTTTTTATTAATAATTTTGATTTTTTGTATTCGGCGTGAGAGAAATAAATAAAATATTCTGCAGAAAATCAACCATTTGTATGTAGAAATCTTATTTTTAAAAGCATCTAAAGTCAGCAGATAAGCGCATGAGAACTTAATTAGTACCGAATTTGATCGTCCATCTGCTTTACAGCTTAGCACAAAACACACGAATCGACTAATGAATGATGAATGAATAAACGAATAAGTGAACCGATGTTTAGCCAAATGAGATTGATAACTTAATCATTATGTGAATCTGTAAATTGATAATTGAATGTATCAATGAAAAAAGGAGTAAATTGTTGAATGAAACAGTGAATTGGCTAATCAGTACAAGAATTGATGAAGGAATAGATGAATCGATAATCGAATGAATCGAAGATTGAGTGAATACATCAATGAAGGAATGATAAGTCGATAAATACATGAATGAATCGATGAATGAGAGACTAAAGTTTTGTGATCACTCGTTTTTTCAACGGCGATTTCATTTGACTCATTTATTATTGGGTTTTTTGACAACATTGCTGTTGTAAGACGAGATTGCGCATATAATTCATCAAACAAGACACCTTTTACATAAATCTATGTTATCTCTGGGATGATTGTCGTCGCCAATTGTCGAGCCATACACATATATTCCCAAATTGAATATATGAACATTCGTTTCTGGATGACCTGTGAAGGGACTTTCGGATCTCAGAACAAAAATTTGTTCGGCTTTGAAAGAAAGGTGGTAGTCGACACCCCCATTTCAGCTAGATCGAATCGATAATATTTAAAGTCAGAATAAGAGCCAGTATGCAGGGCAGGATACCAAACATGGTATTTCGTGTGTCTGTAACCATTCCTCAATTCGTATTGGCGTGGAGATTTTCATTAGTTGCTGCAACAAGTCCGGATTACTTTATGTCAACTGGTTTTACCTGTCTAATTGTTTCACTGTTTTCTCTTGTTCGGCTGAGATATTCTAACTAACTGGGTATCTGGCTACTTGTAGTACGATTTGTAAGTAGCTGGACTACTAGAACCCTTATTTATTGTTCACTTTGAATTTATTCGCCAGGTAAATCTTGTTGCATTTTTTGGCATAGCTTCTCTTGGTTGAAGATTAAAAAACTTTCTCACTTTTAATCAAAAGTTTGATTTGGGGGAGAATGAAACGGTGTTTTCATTATATTAATATATCATTTATAGGTGTAGTTAAATAAATTTAGAAACCTTATGTATCACGGTTGTGTATTAAGCCAGGATTTCCATTTGTATTTATAATTTAAATTTAAGAATAGCAGTTTTGGCCTAAAAATATTTCCTAGAAATTGCTCTTCCCTTCCAAGTAGTTTTTCATGGTACATTCAATTTACTGAGCATACCTTTGTAAAGTTATAAAATTTGTGGTTAGTTGCCCAGACAATCGTCGCTGATTGGTTGAATAAACGGAAGATTCTAGTAAAGAATAATATTTAACGAAGGGCTTATCCCGCAAATTATGTGTAAAAGACTGTATAAAATGAATTAGTTACTTTTTGTATTTTATCTTGTAAATCACGTGTGAAAGGTTACACTCATATACATTATTTTAGTTTTTAATATTATTATATGGAGATTAAAAGTTTGTTTCTAGCATTTAAACCTCAAAGTGCATTTTCTCAAAAAATAATTGTCCAATTTAAAAATTCTAACACTATTTCAAAGATAATTAAAATACCTTTAAACAATGTATCATTTATATCCGGTTGAAATTTTGAAGCGGTTGGGAAATTAAATGAGTTTATGACAGGAGCAAGCTTGCTCCCCTTGCAATGGATATCTACGCGCTTTAAAAAAATAACCATCTTTCAAAATAATGAGAGAAGACTTTTAAATGGCCTACCTTGAATAAAATTTAACCCGTTTGCTCCTACATTGTTTGCGATATTTACTTTAGTAAGAGCCTTCTGAGAAGGTTAATTCAAAATTAAATTATTTAACTGTCCTTACATTTACAACAGACATTTATTTTCATTTTGAATTTTAAAGTTTAAATAAATAATATTGCCTGTTTGATTAGATAATAAAAGTCTAGATGAGTTATATTAGTTGAAAGACTCCAGCGTTGATACTCTACTGTCTTTTTTAACAAGACGCTATTAAATATTTGCCAACCGTAATGTACAAATACGGATTGGATTGTTTTCATGCAGCACTGCAGATAAGAAAAGTTTAAGAAAACGCGTAATGCATTTTACTGTTCAGTTGGAAACTGCTTTGATTTGATCAGAGACTGGAAATCAGCAACGCGTCTAGACTATAATTCTATTCCAATTTGTAGAATTTTCCAATACTTTCTCGATATAGTACGTGATGCTATGATAGTAGATTTTTATTAGACTGAAATCGTTCATTCCATTGGGCATACCTTGTCAAAACGTATTCCAACCTAGTTCATGTTGTAGTCTATCTCTAATTTAAGCAGAATATAGTTCTCGGCAAAAATTAACTCTGTGGGCGACGGGAAAGGGGGTTTTAATAAAAAAGGGGTAAAATTGAATTTTTATTTGTTATTTGTATATAACTCGCTATGTGGCAACAAAACTGCGAATGGCTACATCAAAATTTATGTTGTTTAATAAAATATTTAAGATATGTATTTACACTGTTTCTTACGAGAACTTCTACGTTTAAAGTCGATTTTCTCGAAACAGCACTTTTAAAGTATAACAAAACTACATTTCACACTTAATATCAGCCAGCCTCGGTGGATTAGTGTTTGCATGTTTGCTTCATAATCCAAAGATCGCAGGTTCGATGCCCGGCCGAGCTGGTAATTTTTCATAGCGGAGAAAAATTTAAAACATGCCTTCTTCTCGGATAGGAAGTAAAACTGTAGGTCCCGTGTCAATGTGATGTTTGGCACGTTAAAAATCCCTACTGGGGGGTGAATTCTCCCAGATTCGGCTAAATTCTAGTAGGGTCGGCCAAATGATCATAGCAATCGGTGCCATGAGGTACGAAGGATGCTCTGCAATCCTGATTCCTCGCCCAAAAACAAACAAAACACTTAATATCTTCAAATCTAGTACATATCTTGAAATTAATGACTGGATTAAACGTACAAGTTGATTTTCTGTGATTACTATGGTGCTTTTATTTTTGTCATAGATATAACACAAGCGAAGATATTTGCAAAACAACGTAAGCACGCTAATAATGCTACGTCTCACCCATGGTAAACAAAATATATTTATCTACGACCACCATAGAAAGTTACACATTCAGCACAATCTAGTAACCGTGAAAACGATCAATTGCAAACAATATCCAAACTCAAAGGTAAAGACCGTGAGGAATGATGTCTCGCGATCAGTAGTTCTATTAAAACGCTATAGATGTCAGCACTTGCAATATTATAATATCCAATACTACTAAAGTTGATTTGTATGTGTGTCCGAGCCCCATTCTCGCGTTCTATAAGGGCTGGAGAGATGGGCTTGGGCTCATTCGACGCGTAATTTGCCGAGGATAATGCACGACGAAAATTTTTTAAATTAGGTTATGTTTTAAAATTTTTTAAATTAGGTTATGTTTTAAAATTTTTTAAATTAGGTTATGTTTTAAAAAATCGATAAATGCTGATTCTATCGTACTATTTAGTGCTATTGAGTGTTATTTGGTACTAATATGTGCTCTATCGATAGAGAATCGATTGGAGATTTATGTAGGTCATGTAAATACTGAGCTACTTTAAAAAAAATCGATAAATGCTATTTCTATCATACTTAAGTGCTTAGGCCCGTAGGGCCCATTATCCTAGTTATTAATTATTTGAAATAAAAAAATGATAAATTTTAGGTTAATTTATAAATTTAATTTATAATTGTAATAAAGGTTAATTTATTTTAATTATTGTTTTACATTAAATTATATTTTAAATGAAAATCCATCTAGAAAAGTTATTGCTTTCACGGGGAATGGAACTCTGGACCGACTGATCGCTAAGCCAGGCCTCCACCGTTAAGCAACGTAGCCGTCTTGACATGAGTTGGTTATTCTCATTATAAGAAGTTATTAAAAATTTTTATTTCAATTAACGTAAAATTGATTAACATTTTATATTATTATATAATTGTTAATATAGTATTATTCATTATTATTGCTAAATTAAATAAATGCTAAATAGTGCTAAATAAAAATAATGAATGGTTTTATAATTAGCTACATAATTATTCACAAAGTGCAAGCGTGATCCAACTTTTAAAGTTACGTAGCTTTCGACCTTGACTTTGACAATTGAATTGTGATTGTTTATATAAAATTACTTTTTGAAAAGGAGTACATATGCATGATTATTTAGCTGTAAGTACTAAATAGTGGATTGACTAAGATTATACAGATTGTAAACGTATTATTACTATTGTCTTTAAAAATTTAATATTTACTTGTCATTTTCGAAATTCTAGATGTATCATTATTAGTGAATCCGATGATGGGAAAATGGGGTGTACACTTGTACACCTCCAAACATCGTGGAAGCGGCTCACATTACATCTCTTAATTTATTGTCAGAGATTTCAACGTAAAAAATATGAATGCGAATATATAAATACTAGGTTAAATATTTTTCTTAGCTTTTGGTGGTTTATTACTTTTTTTGTTGTCGTAGATAAAGTATAGTGTGTAACGCGTGCAAAAACACCAATTTCACACTCGTGTGATTGCGGCATTCGACTTCGTCTCATGCCGCAACTTCTTCACACTCGTGAGAAATTGGAACTTTTCTGCACTTGTAACACAATATACTATTTCTTATGCGTTTTACACATACCATATACAGTGGCGTATTTATGTATATTTTCTTTCCTTAATTCATACAAACAAAAATATTCATCAATAAATAAAAGCCTTCCAAGGATATCATCTGTGTTTTTACATACTTACAATTTGTAAGCTATACGTATATTAAGGCACTACTTTGTATGTAATCACAGAAACTTTGTGTGTAATAAGTTAAATATGTTAATTAGGCGAAGGCAAAATAAAAAAAATCAAATTTTAAATTTAAATTATTTTTTAATAAAATCACGAAAATATTTAGGTACTTACCTATCTTTTCATCGATTTTTATAAACTCACAAATTATTTAAAATCAAACACAAACTAAACTCAAATTATAAATTCATATTATGCAATTTCTTATTAACTATTTGAGAGGTAGAAATTAAGAAAAATAAAAATCTTGGTAAACGTATTGTCTGCTTTCAGTAAATCATTTTTCTTGATTTTGTATCCTCCAGGACATTTGCACGTGGCGATGCAATAAAATTACAGGGGCAAATTTTCGTAGAGCAATCTGCAAAAAAAACTTAAATTTTAACTGATTACCTAATACTATGCAATCATTTGTGTATCATTTGTACAAAAATCTTTTCATTAAAATCTTCAATCTCTACATCGCTTAAAGTGCTTTCGCTTGAAAAACTTTCTATGTCTACGTAGATGTCCAAGAAAGGAAAAGGTGTTTGGAGGACTGTATTAAAAAAACTTGCTTAGTTTTCATGCTACGACCGGTTGCGATACTACCAGTCAATTTACTGGTATAGGAAAATAGACAGAAGATAGTTTGATACAGCATTGTACTCGTAGTACATTACCAAAGTAAAGAGTGGTTAAATACCCCTATTAAAAGTCGGAATGGAAAGTGGAAACTGGAATAGTTCCAATTCTCGTAACCCAGGAATCAGTAGGTACCTAATATAAAATATCTCTGAATACATGCTAACATTGTAAAAAAGGTATTCAAATGATTTCATGGTGTTATGTAATTAGTTGTAATTTATTTTTTACAGATTGCTCGAAGAAAACTTTTTCCTGCATGAAAAATAAATTTTATTGCATACCAACGTGCAAATGTCCTAGAGGATGCAAAAACAAGAAAAATGTTTTACCCAAAGCAGACATCGAAGCAGATTCCAAATCCGAGTGAATGCGTTTACTCAGTTTTTCTTTCTCAACTTCTACCTCTCAAATGGTTAATAGACAATTAATTGCACAAAATATATTTTTAAATTTGAGTTTGATTTATCTTTGTAAGCTTGTCTCTTGTCTGTTCTAAATATTTTCATGATTTTATCAAAAAGTAATTTTAAATAGACGTGATTTTTTAAATCTTGCTTTAGTATATTTAACTTATTACCTACAAATTTTCTGTGATTGCATACAAGGTAGTGCCTTAATATAGCTGTAGCTTACTAATTGCAAGTATGTGAAGCCACCGATGGTGTCCTTGGGCGGCTTTTATTTTTTGAAGAATATCTTTGCTTGTCTGAACTTAAGAAAATAGAAAATTAATAAATACGCCACTGTGTATGCTATGCAATGTGTAAAACGCATAAGAAAATATATTTTGTACGTAGCTCTATGTATGCATTATTAGCGTGCTAAAATCCTTTTCTCTGTACCAAGAGCAAAAACGAGACGCGGTATTCTTTACGTTGTTTTGGAAAAATATTCGTTTATTATCCCTATAACAAAAATAAAGGAACGTTTATTCCAATCATTTTTTCAAAATTTATACTAGATTTGAATGTTAGATTAAGTGTTAAATGTAATTTTGTTACACTTTAAAATTGCGAAAAAATCGACTTTAAAAGTAAAAATTTCCGTAAGCAACAATGGAAATTCATATCTAAAATTTTTTTAACAACTTAAATAACGATGATTTGTAGCCATTTACAGTTTTGTCACAACGTAACGAGTGATGTCCTGCAACAAATAAAATTTAAAAAATTTAATTTCATCCCTTTTTACTAAAACCCTCACTCCCGCTTCAGCATAGTTATTTTCTTTGACAACTAAATTCTGCTTAACTTAGGCATAAACTACAACATGAGCTAGATTGGTAATTATTACAAGGTATGCTGAACGAAAATAAAAACTAAGGCACTTTCTGGATAAATACAACTCACCTATGAAATAAACTCTATGAAAATACTGAACTGTGAAATAAATTCTTCCTAAAAGTTTTATATTATTTTATTACACCAAAAAGATTTACAATTAATACACAGATCATTTTTTTCTTGGTCTCAACTTATCTTCTCCTATAACAGCACCCTTTTTTAAATTTTTATTAATTCTAGCCAAAGTTGCAACGGCAACCGAAGCTAAAACTAAAGCAAAAGCTTCAAGTGCAAACTGCATTGCGTTTAGTATATATATTCATTCATAAAAGTTATATTCATTCTTGATTGTTACGGGTTTATCATTCATAAACCGAACTAACACTATATCAACTCCAAGAAAGTGGATAGAATCCCCACACAATATTGATGGTACAACCACTAATTTGAACAGGTAATCCAAAATAATGAAAAACTACAATTTTGTATACGAGTTTTAGGATATTTGAGACATATTTTATATTCAGTTACATGTTGATAGATAATAATGACAACCTTACAATTCTGTCAAAATTATTTTGACGGTTGATTCATCATCTTTGGATTTCGCATCTAAAACAAGTTTTTCCAAAGTTTTATTACTATTCTTACATCAGAATAAGTTATTACAATTAATATACAGATTAATTAATATACAGAGTCCGTTTATTTTCTTTTACAATTACAACGTGTTGTTGCTTTAATACCAGCAAATCCTGCAATGCCAATTGAAACTAAGACCAAACCAAAAGCTTTGAATACAAAACCCATGACAATTAATTTTATACAAAAAAAGATCCTAAAAGCCTAAGAGACAGTACCAATAATCCTTTAGTCACCTAATCACTTTTCTCTCCACCACCTTTTTCTGCAGCGAGCGCTTTATAGTGGGTTATTACACATAAAGTAGACCACAAAACAATAACCATAATCCCAACAGGATGAATAGACACCTCCATATACGTATAATTTTTATGACATCATTCACCACTATTTAGTATTTGAGAAATTCGATTCCTCGATTAAAAGACTTTCCAAAATAGTAAAAGACTAGAATTTTCTAATTTGACATTATTTCTTTTTTTAATTTAAATTTTGTAAGAGTTCTAGGATCTAAGAATTATTTGCATCCAGTAATTCTACAAGATTTTAGTCTGTCAAGAGTTTGTTTTATAAAATATCGTCATCTTTGATCTTTGAAGTAACTCTAACAAGAAATTGGTCTACAAACTTTAACTTTGTTTCGCAAAGAAAATAACAATCTAAAAATATAACAGCGCTATGTCATCTGGATTTAGATTCGAGGTCTTTACAGAAGATCTATAAAATAGTGCCTAAAACGAGACCCTAGGAGCAAACAACATCGCTTCATACTTGATATGCAACTAGTAATGGTTTATGGTAAAGTTGACAGATCAGAAAATCTAAAACATTCTTTATTATAATTAAAACCAACCAACCAAGCCCGAAACCAACCAATCAACTTTATTAATAATGATATTAATATTACTTGGTTATACAACGTGCCCAACAAAAAATGCTTTAATCCCAGCATAAATGATTTTTCTAACAGCCTAAAATATAAAAGACTATCATAACATAGAATGCGACAAATCTAAAGACACACTCTGTAAACCGATCATTATGTCTACTTCAAAGACCTAAGACATTCTTCAAGCAAAGATCCACAAAGTAAGTTTACTATAATTTCAATAATGTAATACGAGATACTCAAAAACACAATTTAAAGTATAGAAGGTCCAAAGATTATCCTACTTAACTGCTGAATACAGCGTCAAGTACAAAGAATTTAGCATCTAGATTTAACCTTCAACGATCTATACACTAATATCTACACACCAGCAAGCAACGACACACAACTTTTCCTTATTAAATTCCAAGAGAACGGATTAGCATATATGCTTTAGCGAACCAAGCAAATAGTGGAGTAACCTTACGTTTTTGTCTCGGAACCGGTCCAAACTACTTCGATTTGAATAATTTCTTTTTAAAGTCTTGTAAATATAAAATACTAAAACGTTTACAAATTAGAAATTGACGCTCAGAACGGGAAATGTGGTGAAACTCGAATAACCTAAAACCATAACCAAGTGGTCCCGCACCGGTTGCTCGACCATCTTAGAACAGGATAATTTTTGGTGTGTTATCACATCTATGTATTGGTAGTTCGAAGCCACTATTAATTTATTTTTATTCCTTTTGGTTTAAATACGGCAGCCATATTTGTTTCGTGGTGCACCACGTTTCTTGCAGTTTTCTATGTAACGAAAATCTCGATATCTCAAGAACAGTTGGTCGTAGAAAGTCGCGGTAAAAACCATTGCATTGTTCACATTTCGCAATACATTTGTTGTTCTAAACGTAAATTTTATAAGAGCTTCCTCATGGGCGCAAATTAAGTCCGAAGTTTCACGCTTTTTTGCAAAATTTCGGCTTTTTAGAGTGTCATATTTGCACACAATGGCGAAGTATCAGCGCTCATTTTTTTTTAAAGTACACAGTTAACGCTAGTTTATGTTCAAAATATTTCAAATTTGAAACTTCACTATTTTGGTATTTATGGGCTTTTGAAGTTCTCGTTTTCTTCATTTTTGAGCAACTTTGGACCTCAATATCGCTGATGAGCATAAATGGATTTTTTTTAATATTATGTGGATATGAAGCAGTATATGATGATAAACTATGGTGAAAATAGTAACTTTGATATTAGCTTGAGAACAGAGTTATGCTCATGCCAGCTGTCATTCAATTTACACGGATTGAGAGGGAAATCGGCCAAGGAAGAAAATACAAAGAAAAAGCACCCTTGTTATATTAATAACTTTAGTTATCACTGCAAAGACTTTTATCAATAGTATATAACTATATGTAATAATAGTAATAATAATAATTTTACTTTCCCAAACCAATATTAGCACCAGAATAAAGTACAATTGCTCAGTAATACTAATGGAAATGGTATACATTTACAGTTTTCAACAGACCATAACTCTGTCCTCACGATAATAACAAAGTTAAAATGTTTACCACAGTTTGCCATCATATGCTGCTTCATGTGCCCGTTATATAAAAAAATCCATCCATGACCATAAGAGATGTTGAGGTCCAAAGTTGCTCAAAATGAAGAAAACGAGAATTTCGAAAACCCATAAATACCAAAATAATGAAAACTGTTCTTGAGATATCGAGATTTCCGTTTACATAGAAAACTGCAAGAAACGTCGTGCACCACGAAACAAATATGGCTGCCGTATTTAAACCAAAAGGAATAAGAATAAATTAATAGTGGCTTCGAACTACCAATACATAGATGTGATAACACATCAAAAATTATCCTGTTCTGAGATGGTCGAGCAACCGGTGCGGGACCACTTGGTTATGGTTCGGTTATTCGAGTTTCACCACATTTCCCGTTCTGAGCGTCAATTTCTAATTTGTAAAGGTTTTAGTATTTTATATTTACAAGACTTAAAAAAAATTATTCAAATCGAAGTAGTTTGGACCGGTTCCGAGATAACGCTCTTTTTTTGCTTAGCGTTACTCCATTAAAAGCAATCTGCTGACTTTTTAGAAATCAATTTATGCCAAACATGTCAATGTAAATATACTATTTTGCCTAATATTTCCCACACCAATATCTTCATATCTGCTTCAATTCCCCAGATGAATCGAAAGCTCTAATTAATGCAACCAGCCAGAAAAAGTCGTTGGTCTTCATGAGCACCCATGCAGCTTTGAAGGTCCTTTGAAAGAAACCCAATCCCAAGGAAAATCCCTCCAGAGGCAAATGCTACCTCAATAATTCCAAGGAAAATACCTCCAGAGGCAAATATTACCTCAATGACCCAAGTTGCCGGTAGGTTAAAGGTTGGTTCAGATTAGGGGTTAGGTTAGGTTAGAGGTTAGATTAGAGGTTATATTTGGTTATAGATCGGGTAAGGTTAGATGTTAAGTAAGGTTAATGTTCATTAATTAAATCCATTTGCATTAGATTTGAATAATTAAACAATTATCGTCACGTTTTTTCTACTTTATTTTACTCTGCGTTATATTGTTTCGCAATATTTTTGTACCACGATATTTTCTTCTATACAGTAAAAGATTTGTAACAATATGACACAGGTGCACAGCTATGTGCAAATAAATCTAGAAAAACTGTTGAGAGCAATTTTTGCATTTTTAACATATGGACCAGGCTTTAAGTTATATTTTCATAGCTAACTACATAAAAATTTTAAACATCAAGGAAAAGAGAAAGCAACATATACACTATGGAATACTCACTGTGCTAGATTTATTTGAAACCAGCTGTACATTGATCTTGCTCTTTATTTTTTAGTGAGCATAGTTACTGTCGCGGAACTACCATAATGTTCTCTTTCCGGATCTGTATATAATTTCCTGTTTCCTAAAACAGAAGCCATGACTATATCCTTTTATGAGGCTGACCACATCGCTTTACTGAGAATGATCTACTGACTACTATAACGAATGGCTTAAGAAGTTTTAGGAATTAACTGTGATAAAAGCACTAAATTATACTAGCTTAAATGCCCAAGAAAAGAAAGAAACAAGTTGTTCAAAATAAAATATTAAGAACGATATCTATCCCACACTCATGTATCTACAGCAGAAACTATCGCTTATTATAAATCATCTTTAGAGTCACGAGTGATTTGACTTTTAAAAAGTCGTAAAATTTTTATACCCACCCTTTTGTATCTCTTGGCATCAACTATTCAGGCCTTATGCCCAACCTTCTGAGATCTAGCCAAAACTTGGAAAAATTTCTTTATCGGTAGCGATATTCAGCACACTGACAGTACATTCAAACATATTTATTTATGGTAAAAAAATTATGGTATTAGTGCTATTGTATGTTTTGAACTCGTTCCAACGAACTGTCACAAATCACTTGAAGTCAATTCATAAACATTAGCAAGTTAATATTGCAACTAGTAAGAGTTACAATCTTCAAATTAGGAAGTGGGGCTTGAGCATAAACCAAATAAAGAGGATTAGGAACATTACAAGTAGTTTTGTAAACACACCATAACTCAGCGCTTTCCAGCTTATGGTACATACATAGGTAGCTTTGGTGATACGTATACGGGATCATATTTCAAATATTAGAAATTAAAATTATGTTCTCACATAAAGTTTTTGCAATTACTTTAATTTTAATATATTTGATTACATCAAAGTAAACCGTAATTCACATAAATTAAACTTTTCTGCGTATAAACAACACCCGAAGCTAGCTACCAGAAATTTTTAGTGTAGACTTCATTGCGTAACCAAGTACGTTTAATTTGATACATGCAGATTCTCTAAAAGCTAGGCGAAATCTATTACTCTTCAGTTCCAGTATCAGCAGATTTTTTTCCAGCAAGCGCTTTATAGTGTGTAATTATGCATAAAATGCTCCATAAAACAATAACGACGGCCCCAATAGGATGAATGCCATTACTATGGCATCCACAACCCATTTTTAATATGTGAAAAGGCACATGCCTTAATTTAAAAACGTTTTATGCCAAAACAGTGACACATTGATTTTTTGACATTTGTGCCTCTTATACTGATGTTTTATAAGGGCTCTAAAATCCAACACTTTTTTACAGTATATAATTATACATGGTATCGTACTATGGTGTAGTGGCCCTATGCATTAAGTGGCAGAGATTCTGCATCTAAATTGGATTTTAAAAATTGGAAAATATTCATTGCAAACGCATTCGAGCTCATTATGATAAGGTGTGAAAGTTGAAGATGGAGTACTTGCTACAGTAGAGCCATTACCTTTACATGATGTAATGTCTCCTACCCTATTAATGTTAATATTAACCCTATTAAATATGCTCGAATATTTTGGAAAGTTATTGGCAGATTTTGATCAAGCAGTCGATCTTGAGTAAATCAACAAAATCGGCAGTTTCATGGTACAAGATTATAAAATCTTAAAACTCGATAAGAATTTCGTATCTGTTGATAAAATTGAGTAGAGATGTTGATCTCCTTGATAAAAGGTTTTGCAGTATTCTATTATAATTTTAAGATTTCTCCAACTGCGAGTTTGTTTGTAATACGAGGATGGTCTGTACAGTTTCCGACCTTAACGTGAACATGGCAGCACTCGTCAATAAAAGCTAGGGAATGTAGTTGTGCATCTTTTGACAGGTACTCACCAAAATTTCAGCCATTTTGGACGCGCTGTTGTTATTTGACAATCGTTTGAATGAGTCGATGTGAGTGTTTTTGTGAAAATGGAAAAAATCGAGTATCGAGCTGTCATTAAATATTTGTTTTTGAAAGGCAATACGCCTACGCAAATCAAAGATGAGTTGAACTCTGCGTATGGGGACTCTACACCATCATTTACCACAGTGAAATTTGGGGAGCTGAATTTAAACGTAGCCGTACCAGCTTGGGAGACGATGAACGTTCGGGACATCCAAAAACTGCAAGCACTGACGATAACATCGCTAAAGTTCACCAAATGGTGCTAAACGACCGTCGAATTAAAGTGAGAGAGATAGCAGAGGCTATGAATATAATAATAATAATGTTTATTTACGGTTCAACCATTTCAAATACAATAGAATATGCAATAAAATATAGAACAATAGATAACAATAAAAATACAATTAATAACATGAAAATGACATACTGTAAATAAAACTAGTAAAATGTAAATGTTAATAATAAATATAAAAACACAATTCACTATTCAAATAAAGAAATATGTAAATATCTAGTTCAATTAACTATTACATAGATAATGCAGTTCTGGCTTTATTCTTAAACATATTAAGCGATACCCCAAAAAAGTCGATTTGATGGTTGTAGTTATTAGCTAAATTTGCTATTCGGGCATGTGAAGAACACAGTCCATAAACGGTTCTATCAGTCCATAAACGGTTCTATGATATGGAATTTCAAAAAGTGGCGAAGATCTCATAACGGCGCCTCTGATGCGACAAGAGAAACGTTTAAAGTTTCAGGACTATTAATTAGGGCATTTAATACTTTAAATAAAAAACATAAATCAAAGAAAGTGCGTCTTGTCTGTAGAGAAGGTAGTCCCATATATAATAGAATATTGTTGTAATTATCACTTTCATAACAGATGTTTTGTCTGAAACATAAATATTTAACAAATTTCTTTTGTACCGATTCAATTCGTAAAATATAGGAAGAAGTGTAAGGACACCAAATCTGTGAGCAATATTCTAATAATGGGCGTACTTGAGATACATACAGAATGTCTAGTGTTCTAAAATTTTCAAAATCTTTACATTGGCGAATGATAAAGCCCGCGAATTTGTTCGCTTTATTAATTAATTGATTAATATGAAGGCCAAAGTGAAGTTGCTGATCAATGATTACGCCCAAGTCTTTGATGTATGTTACATTTTCTAAAACTATATTACACAGTATGTAAGAACAGTTGCCTGGTTGAAGTTTACGAGAAAACCTAACGCATTTGCATTTTCCTATATTTAATTCTAAGTCGTTGTGAAGGCACCATGAACATAAGGAATCTAGGTCCTCTTGAAGCTGGGGGTCATTATCCGATAAGGTATTATATTTAAAGACTTTTAAGTCGTCAGCATAAAGAAGGAATAACCTGTTTTTAATGGTATTCTTTATATCATTTATATAAAGCAAAAAAAGTATAGGCCCCAAATGCGATCCCTGAGGCACCCCAGAAGTTACATTTATCCAGTTAGGGTATGTATTATTGAATACAACTCTTTGCTTTCTAGAGGATAATTAAGATTCGATCCATGAGACAATGGGGTCACCAATGCCCATTTTTTTCAATTTGTTAATAAGTCTTTTTATATTGACGGTGTCAAAGGCCTTACTAATATCTGTATAAATACAATCTACATTAAAACCTCTCTCTATATAGTTGACAATATAATTTGTAAACAAAAAGGGATTAGTAGAGGTAGATCTTCCTTTGAAAAAACCATGTTGTTCATTGATCAAAATGTTTTTAACACATGAAAATAGTTTATCTGCTACTATAGCCTCAAAAAGTTTCGGAATAGCCGATATGTCCAAAGAACGTGTTTGTCACATATTGAATCAAGATTTATGCATGAGAAAGCTGTCCGCGCGTTGGGTGCCGCGTTTGCTCACGTTAGACCAAAAACGTGTTCGAATGAACATTTACAACGCTCTGTTGGCGCAGTTTAGGCGCAATAAATCAGAGTTTTGGCGTCGATTAATTACTGTAGATGAAACTTGGATACACCATTATACGCCCGAAACAAAAATACAGTCAAAACAGTGGACTGCGAAGGGGGAATCGGCTCCAAAAAAAGCAAAAACTGTTATGTCGGCTGGGAAAGTGATGGCGACTGTTTTTTGGGATAGTCATGGAGTTATCTTAATCGATTATCTTAAAACAGAAAAAACCATTATAGGAGCATACTACGCATCATTACTTAACAAGCTGAAGCCAAAAATTGCGGAAAAACGGCCACATTTGCAGAAAAAGGAAATCCTGTTTCACCAAGACAATAGTTAAGTCTCACACCTCCGCGGTTGCCATGGCGAAAATCCACGAATTACGGTTTGAAATGCTTGACCATCCTCCTTACTCACCAGATCTAGCCCCAAGCGACTTCTTTTTGTTCCCTCATCTAAAAATTGCGCTCGGAGGACAGAGATTTTCGTCAAATGAGGAGGCAATCACCTTCGTGAACAATTATTTTGCAGAGAAAAACGCCGAGTACTATTTGGACGGGTTAAAGAGATAGGAGCACCACTGGGAGAAGTGTGTAGACTTACAAGGAGACTATGTAGAAAAATAAAAATAAATTTAAAGAAAAAATGTCTTGTATCTTTGTTAGGTCGGAAACTTTTCAGACCACCCTCGTACATGCTAAATAATCACTCATCGTTATCAATCTTATTTTTCTGATACTGAAGTTTGGGAAGCTTTGAATTTTCTAGAGATACCTGCTGAATTAAATTAAATGTATATGTGCATTACACCGTGTAACAAATTTTTGTTTATGGCAATATTTTGAGGTATTAATATCAAGGAGGCTTTGCTAATGTCATATTTACGTCAGTTCGTCCAAAGTGTCAACGGTGCAGATTTGTTCTAGATTTTTCGTTTGTGTTTTTGTGATATTTTCAATGTCTTCTCTGCGGAATTGTGTCCATATTGCTAACTCGTTTTGTTATGTGTGCGGTTTATATATTGGCCCAAAGCAAGTTAAACATAAAATTCAACCGGGCACAAAAGTCACTCACGCGTACGAAGCGTACTTTGGTTTTAAAATTGGGAACCAAGACAAATCCTGGGCTCCGCACGTGTTTTGTGGATCATGCCGATCAACGTTGGAAGTATGGTATAGAGGTGAACGCAGAGCCATGCCCTTTGCAATTCCACGATTATGGAGAAGTCCAGACAACCATATAACGGATTGCTACTTTTGTTTGGTCAATCTCAGTAGCTTTAAAAAATCGAAAAACCGACACGACATCGTATATCCCGATCTTCAGTCAAGTAGTGCACCAATCCTTCACTCTGAAACTCTGCCTGTTCCCATGCCACCTTCTTTATTAGTAACTGAAGAATCTGACTCCCAAAATCTACACGATAATGTTCACTCGGAGGAATCGGATGTGTTATCTTTTAACGATGAAAGCAAGAAACCTCATTTTCCTAATCACAAGAAATGGACGATTTAATCAGAGATCTTGGTCTAACTAAATCAAATGCAGAACTTTTGACATCCAGATTAAAGGAATGGAATCTTTTAGACTCCAGTTGCCGAGTTACAACTAGCCGAAAACGACACCAAAGGTTTTCCACATATTTTTCCGAGGAAAAGGGTTTGTGTTTCTGCAATGATGTGAACAAGCTGTTTGAAGAGATTGGTCTTGAATATCATTCCCAGGAGTGGCGCCTTTTTATAGATAGCTCTTCGCGAAGTTTAAAATCCGTTCTTCTTCATAATGGATACATGTATCCGGCGATACCCATTGGTCATTCGGTCCATTTGAAAGAAGATTACGACAATGTTAAATTTCTTTTGGAAAAACTTCAATACAAAAGTCATGAATGGCAGGTTTGCGGAGATTTTAAAATGATTGCTTTTTTACAAGATCTTCAAGGTGGTTACACGAAAAATTCCTGTTTTCTGTGTTTATGGGACAGTCGTGCGACAGCTGAACACTACGCAAGAAAATATTGGCCTGTTAGAACACAGTTTACACCTGGTGTACACAACGTTAAACATCCGGCATTGGTGAAATCAGAAAAAGTTTTAATGCCGCCTCTTCATATTAAACTCGGGCTGGTCAAACAGTTCGTAAAAGCCCTCAGTAAGGATGGAGAGTCATTCAAATACTTGTTCGAGTTGTTTCCAAAACTGTCAAGAGCTAAAATAGAAGGTGGAATTTTTACTGGACCAGATGTTCGTAAAATGTTCAATTCCAAAATATTTGAACAAAAAATGACGTTAGTTGAGAGAAATGCTTGGAAATCTTTCAGAGAAGTAGTAGATAACTTCCTTGGAAATAAAAAATCTCCACAATACCAAGTCATTGTTGAAAATCTTTTGAAACGTTATAAAAAGCTCGGTTGCCGAATGTCACTAAAGTTACACTTTCTTCATTCTCACCTAAATTGCTTCAGTGAAAATATGGGCGACATCAGTGAAGAGCACGGTGAGAGATTCCATCAGGATATAGCAACGATGGAAAAACGCTATCAAGGCAGGTGGGATTGTAATATGATGGGTGACTACATATGGTGCATCATTCGTGACAGCTCATCGTTATATAAGCGAAAAAGCAGAAATGCCATCCACTTTTGAAATTTTTATTTTTTTTAGAGAAGTTTAGTGTTAATCTGATGTTTTCATAATAAAACCACTTTAAAATAAAAAAATTTTGTGCTTGTAAAAAAAAGGAAATATCAGCCAAATGAACAAAATACAAAAACTCAAAGTGACATTTCCACTAAAAAGCTAACACTTCAAAAAAAAGAGTGATATTGCTTTAAACTAGAAGTAAAAATCTATCATAAAAGCCACTCACATCCACATAAACAGAAACCATGCAAAATATTGTTACACGGTGTTATCTTTGTTATTTTTAAAACCTTCAATAAAAGAAAATATAGTTTGATTGAGCTCATCTGTAAGAAAGCATGTCTTGGTAGATAAAAAATATGCTAAAAATCCTGGCGGTTAATCCATTTAAGAAGTCCATTACAAAATCGTTGATCGTTGGAACTTTTTGAGAAACGTCTAGTACGATATATCAACCATTCTCTATTGTAATACTCGCAGTGTTGTATATAGTATATTTGTCCCGGGGTCCTCCATTTTTTGGTGGGTTTGAAGTCGCTCTTAATTTTCAACAGAGCTGAAAAAGGCAAGCATCTGCGCATTACTGGAGGAAATGGCAATTGATAGTAGTTAGTAATGTGGAGACAAAGGGTTTCTAGGTCCATTGAAGTACTTGATTCTCGATGGTCCTTACTTGGGTTACTCTATCAAGTGTTCTTTCGGTTTGTGGTACTGGGTTGGAAATTACGTCATAGGTAGGGGAAATCATATGCAAATTCTAAATATGTAATACGTAACTAATTGGTTCTCGAAAATCTGTTTGGTCCTGTGCTCAAGGTAAACTTATCCTATCTTAAATTTTTACTACAGATGACTCTTTATTGAGAAGGCTTTCTATTGCTATGCAGCAGCAATTGGTTAGGCAAACACTGTTTTCCTACGCTCTAGATGTAACTACACTACCCCTGTCAACTCCATTGCTATAGCCAGAAGCCAGTTCGACTGATTGAGTGTAGACTGTTAAACAGGACAGAACCCGTTAAGTGGCTCTAGCTCCGTTATTATGCATTTTAGACCTGTATTACCTTAATACTTTTGTATTCAGAATCACATTTGCTATCGATTTTCATATTTAAAACCTACTGGTTCCATTTAAAAAAATCCCGATGACGTCATATCCGGTACCAGCAAAAGTTCCAAGATGGGTTCTAACACTGATTTCGTAAACTAGAGGTCGAATTATGCAAAGTTCTTTTAATTTCATTGCTGTAGCCAGTCCGAATGATTGAGTGTAGACTGTTAAACATGACATTATTCGAATTCACTTAATTGAAGTAATACTTTAATAAAACAAACTGATCGTAATGTAGGTTTCATTTATGTATGTTTTATTAGACAAACATAAGTTATTTGAAGTTATTAGACAAGCATCTTGTCATAATATGTTACGATCAATAATAAAGTTTGAATCGGAATTAGAGGATAAATACTTGGAGATGGTATCATAATCAAAGTTATAGTTAGAACATCTCACGAAAATCCTAACGACAGTAAACAACATGATTTTTTATCAAATTCAAAGCTTAAGCAGATTAGATTTATTCTGCTGCTATTGTAAAATATCAAGTTAACAAAAAATGTCACAAGTAATGTTAAGAAGTTTTTTGTCCTTGTTTATTTTTTTATAGGCAAGAAATCGGTGTGCCGAAGCATCCCTCGTACCTCTTGACGACAATCTACATTTGTCCGATATTCGCTAAACATATTTGCTGCATTATACATTACTTTGTAAGTACTGTAGGTATTTATTAAGTCAATTTATTAACATTAAGTCAAATAATTTAAAATATAAGGATACAAATAATTTGGTGTTTTAATTAGATTTTATTTCATGTAAGTTTTATAACACTGAAAACCTTTTACAGATAAAAAAATTCAACTATCTTTCAAGATGATTAATAAATTTTAAGATATGTAGTTTTGAAAGATAAGTTTTGGCGAAATAACTTTTTCTTATCTAGTGTTTGCAGATATCATTTGAAATAAATTGAGATTTTATTTGTACTTGATACAATTTCGGGTAGGAACGGTGTCCTCAGCTGGTTTTCAATTGTCTGTATTCTTGGAATCTATTTTTATAACTAACAAATATCATGTCAACTGTAAAGTAAGTAGCAAACTTGATTAATGATTGAAGTTATTACCTTAAACAAAAATTATAATTTGTTTAGTCACAATAAAATCAATTATACATTTCAGTTTAGGTTATACAGGGTGTTTCACTTAAGATTCCTATTCTCTGGACGGGTATCTTAATATCATTAATGACTACATCTTTCATAATAACAAAAAGAAATTGTTTTCGATAAGTGGGTTGGTGGTGACTGGTTAAGGATATCAGTTGGAGCTGAATGTACCTAACTGCATTTTCAACGTGATATCTGATACATTGATGCAGCTGGTGCTAGATGATGTCATGGTTTGTTTTGAAGATTATTTCAACCAGTCCCCAAAAGTTGACCTTTTTAGCAAATGTTTTTGATGTGCGTAAAATCAAAAACGGCATACGGATTTTTCTCCTATTGACGAGTACTATCATCTGTCCAGATGATACGAATATTAAGTGAAACACCCTGTGTTTAATTTTTGGTAGCTTATTAGAGAGCGCTCTATTTGGTGGAGAAATAAATTTAAAATTTCGTTTATTGTTGATTAGTGGAAGTAAATTTTTAAAAAGGGAACAGCACCCTTTTTCTTAAATTAGAATAATATCCTTTATATTTCACATAAGACTAATTTCATGCCAAACCACAAAGAGCCAGTTGCTTCTAGTCTCCGATTTTGTAAATTTTTTTTCTTCTATAGACACTTTAACCATACCACATATGAGTAATTCTATAAACAAAGTTTCAAATGTGTGATAATTGTATCACAGATCACAGGAACAATGCTGAACAAAATCTGCTTTCAGATCCTGCTACTTTTCTACTGTGCAACGTCTTTGCACGTTTCTTTGCAAAAACTGGTTTTAATCTGACACCTGGATGAACCAGATAACTCGGAAAATAAGGGTGTTATGACAATCTTCCTCAAATGCCGCAGTTTAAAAAAATCGAGATTTTCAACTTGGGCCATGTTTCATCAAAAAAATCTAAAACAAATAATTTACCTAATGTCATTTCACATGTATCGATGCAAGGAAGAAATCTGAACAAAAACTAAGATATCGAAGCACGGTCATGTTTTAAAATTAGAGGATTTGGCTTGAAATTAGCTATAAGTTAATTAGAAATTAACAATAAACAAGGAAAAATAATTAAAAATTAAATTATTTTACTAAGAGTTTGAACAAGAGATTGGAGTCTGTATAGATACGGAATAAAATAGTATTATTGTTATTAAGTAAACGAGACTACTGGAAGTTTTATTCTCTTATTTGAGACCAGGCGCGTAGTTGAGTTAATTACAAAAGAGTTGGATGTATCACTACAAACGAATATATTAAAACGTGTGGCACAACGCCTCACTTATTCATCACATAAATTAATTGGCGTCCAACGTGGGGCGATGTAAATTATATGTATTAATTTATTTAATATTTAAAGTAAAAGGTACTCAACGTGAAAATAAGTTTATTAATAAAATAATAAAATTCATGTAAGCTGAGTAAGAGGAAAATTAAAACTATAACAAGAGTAGCAAAAAAATGTGACAAGAAAATGTAGGGAATCTTAATATCACCCTGGAGATCATAAGAACGCGGAACGAAGATCATAAAATGAAAACAGAAGATGCAATTGAGAAATCGACAGAAGCTAACAACAATAGAGCTTCTTGACTTAAAGGTAAGCCAGAATTTGGAAGTATTAGGAAGAAACATGAATCAAATCCAATACAATTTAGAAAGAAATAGAAGAGCTACATGCGGGGCAAATTTTATTTTCAGGTATGGCCCAGAAACTCCATCTAAGTTTGAAGGAAGAAGTTACGAAGAACCAATGGTGTTCCTGAATAAACTGATGAAGTCATGAAACATGAAGGTTCGGGCAATGTAAAGATCCAGATTATTAACACATCGTTACTTGGAAATGCTGAAAAGTGGCACAGTGATATGAGAAAACAGTACCAAACATGTGAATAGTTCAAGAATTTATTTATTCAACAATATTCGGATAGTTCTTAACAATCTACGATAAGAACCAATTTAACACCAGGCAAATAATGTAGGATAACTATAGAGGATCTCGTTTAACACTGTGTTAACTGAAAAAAGTCAACATTCCATGTTGAGTGCTTTAAGTTCAAATTAATGATTATACTACATATAATAGTTAAAACAGTCTTCAAGGGCGCCACTTAAAGATGTAATAATATACAGGGAGTCCTATTTAGAAAAGATTAACTTTTTCATCACCCTGTATATAACCATGCTAAAAATATGGCATTACAAAACGATTAAAAATCATTTTTATAGACACAATTTTTATATTTAAACAACTTTTCACAAAATTGTAGTATAGAGATAAGGAGTAGTCCCATAATAAACGGGCCATCCAGTACATAAGCTTTTCAATAAACAAAAAAGTAATACATTTCTGGTTTTGAAGTTAACCTTCCTAGCTGCTAAACTTTTTCTGATTTTTTTTAAATGACTACAAATACTTTAAAGATATCTCGGCAACAATTTGAGGTTGTATGAAAATTGAGATTAAGATTGACAATTTGCAATTACTGTACCAGCATATTTTCATTTAAGAACCCCGACAGTAATTGTTGTATTAGAAGTTTTCTTGAATTTATATTTCGTATTGTTTTCGTACACATTTACTGTTTTAAAAAACCGTTTTTATATGTAAATTATGCAAATATTAGATAAACAGAAATTACAATAAACAACTTTAGGCACATAATGCTCGACGAAATATGCGGAAGTAACATTTCTAATATAACAAAATGGAATTTTGAACTTTACTGTCAAAAGTCATTCGTTGTAAATAAATCTAAAATAAATGTTAACATAAGCCTGTATTCTATCATGTAAATGTAAATAAAAAATAATTAAAACGATTTTAATTGTTATATTGCGCGCCTATCAAGATATTTATTACCTAACGATTGTATAGTAGTTCAAATATTTGTATTTACGTAGTAACAAAAAAAGCTTTTAAATAAGCGAGCAAAAATTCATCAATCGTAGGCAGTGCTTAATCCCACTATCATAATATTTAATTAAGATACTTATATATATTATAAATCATGTCAAAGAAGATCACTTAAGTAAAATATAAGTAAGTTACAAACCTGTTATTACTATTCAAGTAATTTATGTTCTCCATTTTACAAATTGGTTCCTTATCTGATTAATTACTGTTAGTTTGGCAATAAATATAATTTTAATGAGATAATTATTCTTGTTTCCACTATTTCTCTGTTATTAATTAATTATATTATTAGAATTACAAATATTACGTTAAAATAAAAACTTTCCCGATTCCAGAGAACTGTTTAAAAGTGTAGATGTCATATCAATACTTTATTAACAATGCAATATTGAAGATTTAATTATTTTTGACGCTAATGGATCTGAATAAACTTAAATTAAACTATTTGTATATTTTTTAGATGTATATATAAAATTAAAATAGTTTTTAATAAGGCAGCCAGTTATGTTTTTCTGAAATTTCTAAAAAAAGTAATAGATTTTATCTAACAGATTGATGGTTTTTAAGTAACTGTGTAAACTGTCGTTGGTTTACCGTCACAGGCCGCAGCGGTTTACACCGTTTGTATTTTAATATATTGGTCACCTTTGAAGCCAGGTCAAACAAAAAACAGGCAACACGAATGGGTTCAAAGAAAATTTGACTCCAGTAATACACATCTTTCATCCTAGATTCTCGTGGCTATATCAGCAACATCAAAAGGATTAAAAATTATTAAATATTTAACTAGCAGCTATACATGGTGTCCATGTATGTGTGGTTATACTGAAATGTATAACTGAAGTGTATAATTATGCGGATTGTTTAATTGAAAATATTCTATACAAAGACATACCAACTTTGGGTGGTATGGTAAAAAAATATTTGTACTAATACAGGGTTTACTGTATAAGAGTGATGCCAGATTTTTCTTGAATGGAACACCTTGTATATCCTCCTACCAAACGATTTCGTAAGATATGAAACCTATTTAGTCGTTTCAGTGCTATTTACTGTGATTAATTATCACGCTTCTCAGTTATTAGTTTGAATTAAAAGAAATCAGGTTCTGGTTCAAAAAGGAAAAAAGGACTTAGGTTCCTTTTCATTCAATTCAATCTGTTTCTGGAGAATTTATTTCTTTTCCTGTAATTACTCAGTTCTGTTATTTTACGGTTGCCGCTATACAATTCTGTAATAATAATAACAATAATAATAATAATAATAATTACTACAACCCATAACCTAAACCAAGGCCCCATAATGTCCGCAGTAATTGAAGACCCTGGTGCAAGAAGGGGATAAGTAACAAACAGTAAATCTTACATCTTATAATTAGGGGCTCAAGTTCAATCATGGTGCAAGGACGAGATATCTTACGACGTTTTTTATTTATTTGTTATGAAATTTATGTCATTTGCAAGAAGGGAATACTGAGAACACTGAGTTGATTAGATAATACAAAACAGTAATTAATGTGCAAATAATATAATTGCAGGAAGGGGATATAATGGGCGTAATTTCACCAATGACAACAAATCATGCGGTGCAAAAATGGTGTAAGTAACGTGTATATCATATCCCATTATTGCATTGCAAGTGATTGATTTCTTTTATAGCTCAATTTCTATTAATCGGAGATATTCCATAGTCACATCAGACATAGAAAGCATATTTGAAAACTGTAACATATGCAGAAAATTAGAATATTCAATTTATAAATTTGAATATGCATTTAATAAAAATATATTTCGTTTGGGTTAAGTTGAAATTCAATTATACGTTTAAAAATTGGATTGATTCGGCCTTTACTTGATGAAGATCCATATTAAATTCAATAACACAATAAAACACTATTAAATCTTCACTTATTTATATTTGAAAAATATTATGACTGTCGTTTCGCTACACAGTAGCTTCTTCAGATAAAGACTGGTTAAAACTAAATCTATTTTCTAAGGTGTAAAAGGTACAAATATATATACAAACAGGTATTGTTAAAGGATTACAGCTTGTACCTAGAATAAGATACAATACCTACATTTACAGTTAGGTGAGAAGTTCTAGGTATTTAACAAATTCTTTCAAAGAAATAAATTTAACAGTGGTGAATTATTTATATCTATTTGATCATTTAACATGTAATCAGATTTTTTATTTTTATTAATTTCTAAGGCTTCTAATAAATTAAGTTTTCTACCTTTATTTTCTATGTGTAGAATCTCTAAACTATTATTGAAACTATGGTGTTCTTCTATAAGATGGTTGGCAAAAGTAGATTCTTGTTTCTTATTTCTGAAGCAACTAATATGTTCTTGTAATCTTTTATTAAACGATCTACCTGTTTGACCTAAATAGATTTTTTGGCAATCACTACATGTTAACTTATAGACCCCTGACTTATTGTTTTTATCGGTTTTGTCTTTATTATTTTTGATAAGCCTTTGATAGGTTATTATTTGTACTAAAAGCTACATTTATGTGTTGTTTTTTGAGAAATCTTGAGATTTTAATAGAAGGAGATCCTATATATGTTATTGTTTTAAATTTAAGTGTTTCTGTGCTTTTAATTTTTGGAAAAACCATGTTAATATCTTTATTGAATAGTTTTTTGGAAAGTATTTTGTCTATTATTTTGTGATCGTAGTCATTATTGACAGCTATTTGTTTAATTAAGTTTAGTTCTGATATAAAATTATTTGTAGACATAGGAACATTAACAAGTCTGTGGATCATAGAGTTATATGCAGCTAATTTATGTTGTATTCACACACCGACACTACCATCCATAACTCCTCATTGCATCCAATACAACATAAATTAGCTGCATATAACTCTATGATCCACAGACTTGTTAATGTTCCTATGTCTACAAATAATTTGATATCAGAACTAAACTTAATTAAACAAATAGCTGTCAATAATGACTACGATCACAAAATAATAGACAAAATACTTTCCAAAAAACTATTCAATAAAGATATTAACATGGTTTTTCCAAAAATTAAAAGCACAGAAACACTTAAATTTAAAACAATAACATATATAGGATCTCCTTCTATTAAAATCTCAAGATTTCTCAAAAAACAACACATAAATGTAGCTTTTAGTACAAATAATAACCTATCAAAGCTTATCAAAAATAATAAAGACAAAACCGATAAAAACAATAAGTCAGGGGTCTATAAGTTAACATGTAGTGATTGCCAAAAGATCTATTTAGGTCAAACAGGTAGATCGTTTAATAAAAGATTACAAGAACATATGAGTTGCTTCAGAAATAAGAAACAAGAATCTACTTTTGCCAACCATCTTATAGAAGAACACCATAGTTTCAATAATAGTTGAGAGATTCTACACATAGAAAATAAAGGTAGAAAACTTAATTTATTAGAAGCCTTAGAAATTAATAAAAATAAAAAATCTGATTACATGTTAAATGATCAAATAGATATAAATAATTCACCACTGTTAAATTTATTTCTTTGAAAGAATTTGTTAAATACCTAGAACTTCTCACCTAACTGTAAATGTAGGTATTGTATCTTATTCTAGGTACAAGCTGTAATCCTTTAACAATACCTGTTTGTATATATATTTGTACCTTTTACACCTTAGAAAATAGATTTAGTTTTAACCAGTCTTTATCTGAAGAAGCTACTGTGTAGCGAAACGACAGTCATAATATTTTTCAAATATAAATAAGTGAAGATTTAATAGTGTTTTATTGTGTTATTGAATTTATACGTTTAATATGCATTCTTGCCGAATATAGTTACGGACAGCTGCAGTTAAAATTCTGTAGAGCTGTACAAAACTTTTTCTTTTTGTGGGTTTGTGACAGGCCCACAAAACGAAAGAAAATCTTGTAGTTGAAAGGTGAGATACCATACCGTATGCTTTTTGGTGTGCTGAAAACGAATCCGAGGTCAAAATTGACCCATCGCCCAAGGATTTCGACATAAACTCAAAAAATTTATAAAAATACATCTAAAAAAATCCTTGGGTGATGGGTCAATTCTCACTCCGGATTCGTTTTCAGCACACCAAAAAGCATACGGTACCTCACTTTTCAACTACAAGATTTTTTTTATTTTTGTGGGCTTATGTTGTTATTCAAGACCTTTAACCACAATTTGGTTTTGGGGTTTTCAAGTGGAGCAGAACACACTTATACACCATTACACAAGGCCTACTAATTATGTTTTTTTCGTGTTTTTTCGTTTCATGTTATTTACTATATTTTTGATCGTAGTGGGCTGGTGGATTATAATAAATGCGGTTTCTAATTACAATCAAATCTCTTTTAAAATGTTCTACAGCTGTTGAAAACTTGAAATTGATTCAATTACAAATAATAAACATACATGGGTGTCAAGCTGTGAAGTGAAACATACTGTATCTACTATTTATCAATTTATTACTTGATGGGTTTTCGCCGTTTCTAACGTTACAGGATGTAGCGGTGTGTACTGCTAATTAGTAGAGAAATGTATAAAAATCACTCGTACAAAATATCCAAGTGTGTCTTCATACATATAAACAACATTATAAGTGTAGTACTTCGGTAGCTGATAGTATTCTGTTACAAAAAGACTTGTCGTCTGTGATTATATGGTGTAAAAATAACGGGTTCGAATTAAACGTAAGGAAATACAAAGTAATGAAGTTCTCTAGGAAGCGAATTATTACTACTTATAGTACATATTACATAAATAATGTTGCTCTTGAAAATGTGGTGTCTATAAGAGATTTAGGCGTTCCTTTTGATTGCGAGTTACGTTTTTCATTACACTTAAATTTAATTGTTTTAAAAGCTAACAGAATGTTGGGTTTTGTAACACTCCAAATTAATGACTACTGAATTAAGAACAATTGTAATATTATGCACGGATTTTGTAAGATCTCCTTTTGAATATTGTACAATAATCTGGTCACATCTTTATGTAACACATGAATGCCGTATTGAGAAAATGTTCAGAAAGTTCATTAAATATTTATGTTTCAAATTTGCTCTTTGGTATATTCTTTGATAGAAATAATTATAAAAACACATTAAAGTATTTTATGTTTCACTTGCATATTATTCAGTGATTATACCTCTGATACGAACTATACGATATAGACAACTTCAGAACAACCAGGGTATTATAAGCGGGCGTAATAGTCTCTAACGCCCGCTCATCGTTTACTTTGCAATCGGAGTCGGCGTTACGTTCAATAGTAATCTTGATCATTAGGCCAAAAACAATACTGTACTATGATTGCGTACGAGTGTTGCAACACAACAAATAACGAGTTTTTGCAACGTAGCTTCTGGACACGAGATCCACGAATCCTTAACAAAATATCTTAATAATAAAATAAAATTCTTTAAAAAAACCTATTCTTTAGATGACATTAGTGCTATTACGACTTTTTTGTTTCATTTGGTAGCAACAACAAAAACATTTGAATTTAAATTGTCATATCTCTGTTTGACTTTTGTAAAGTTAGTAAAATCCGACAAACATAAAATTTTCTAGCTTTATAAATATATAACCAACGTCCTTGGCAACGTCAACAATTATAAATTAAAACTAGTTTTTCTACTTGTACGATACATTCTCGTGGAAAATAAAATTTTGTGTGCACCTCGAGCGTTACTAGATGATTATGCCCATCGGGCGACTTCCATCCCTCGGGCACTTCAGGCCCTCGGGCTGCAACAGCCCTCCCGGCCTCCTAAGGCCCTTTGTACATAAACAACTATTTCACCTACCTGATCAGAAAGTGCTTTCTAAATGTCCTGTTTTGAGGGCATTTAAGGCTTCTTTTCTGCCCTCTTACATCACACTTTTTTCTGCCATCTTTTGTCAAAACCTCTATACTACTACTAGATGAAAGATTGCTTTAAGTTATTTATGATAAGTTGGAGATTTATGTTAAGTAAAAATTGTAATTGTTGTTTAACTTGTCATACTTTGACAACTCCTATTGCAATATCCTAAAAACTTTTTAATCAAAAAATGAAATCATTAGTTTTTAACATAAAACATAACTCATTCGTAAATCTCTTAACAACGCAATATGACGGAAAATGTATTCTCAAATATATTTTATCTATGATCATACAAGAAATGACCACTTTTTCTGACCAATAAGCATAGATGACGATCGATACAGTAACATGGTGGAGATGTGTTCCAGTGAACACAAACTCTATATATTACTGCATTTAAGTTAAAATTTATGTTTCCTTTGCATGTTTATTTTCGTGTCTAAGTGAATAGATTCTTTGAAAATATACATAGAAAAAAACAGTCTGCAATATTCTGTTAAATATCAAATTTCATACCACGAAACAAGTTCTGGCTGCTGTAAACTCCCATCGAATGTTCGAGAAGGATTCTTCTCATTGGGGTCATGTGTGTCATTTTAGTTCTTGATAGGGTGTCTATACTTTTCCCTTTCTTAAAATATTACTTACGAGGGTAGAAGTTTTTAAAGAGTCTCTGCCGGCTTTAGAGCCGAAGCTACGGGCGGTTCGTCCCCAAAAGCTCCTGATGGTGTTTAACATTGATTTGTGTTTTTGAAATTACAGTTACAAAATTAAACTTCAGTCTGTTGTTTTTCCGTTGCCATAATAATATTGTGGATTGCAAAATTTGTGTCGATCGAAATATTATTTACGTTGAAATAATATAACCTTCTGATAATGAAATTAGTGTTAACGTGAAAGCTTTTAAATGATCGACGTTTCTTTTGGAACTATATTGGTTTAAATCTTCATTAGTAAAAGGATGCTGCCAATTTATGTATGACATAATTACCGCAGATTTTAGTTCAGAATCATCGGTTATAACTTTATCATCGAAGCTAGTGTTCCAAAGTGCTACATTTTAATGTGTGAAGTATTTTGTACCTAAAGTTAAGTAAACAAGAAGGCATTATTGTGTAGTGATAAGTGTGGGTTTAAGAATTGTAAAAATCTACCGATTTATCAAGGATTAATGGATAATCTATATGTTAGAAGTTAGTTCTGTAAAATAAATTTATGTGTACCAATTTTTATGAATGTTTTTTGCTAGTAAATCAATTATTGAAATATTTTCAAGATTGTTTTTAACATTGTCTTTTTAGACAAAGGATTATTTTTGGTCTACGAATAAATGAGAATTTAAACTAAACCTTATTGTGATAATGTTGGCTCACTCATTTGTTGAAGTTATTCATTTACAGTAACCTGCTTAACGTTAACCTGACTAATTATGATTAGTTATTTAGTTTAATTATTTAGATCAATCCAATCAGAATCTTTTTTTACTTGTGGATTTTGATCAAGCATTGTAATGACTTCAAGTAAATGGCGCCCATATTCCTTATTATTTCTAAAACCATATTTTTTCTTTACAATCTATAAGCCTAAGAAGCCAAAACCTACTCCTAAATGATAATAATTTGTCAACAAAAAGAAATATTTCGTCGGTGCTTAAGTAAGTACAGTAAGTATCGTTGTTTGATTTACAGTAAGTAAATTTTAGTATTTTGTGTTAAGTGTATTCATTTTGTGTTCAGCAGCTTTTAATCGTTACAGCTGTCATTGTATTTTAAATGGTGTTTGTGACAAACTTTGTTTATAATTGAAAATATAGCTATAGTTACTTAATTAATAAAGTGAAAATTGTGATTTAAATAAATTGTACAATGATAGACACCAATAACGATATTGAAAGTGATGAGTTCAGCTGTACCCCACTTCGAGAACAAAATTCATTCCCAGTAAAATATGCCTATTTAATTTACTAAAAAGTTACGTTACTGTTTAACTTTTGAAAGTTTTTTAAACTTTTAAACAGGTAGGCGAAAAACTTTTGTATGTTACTTAGACAGAAAAGCATTTCTAGCCCTTAGTTGTCTGCTCAAACAACTGCGGGTTCTGAATGCTAACTTTCTGTCCTAGAAACACAAAATACTATTTAACCTGCCTCTTATCTCTCCAGAGAACATTTTTTGATGCATGTTTTGTATATAAGGTGTTATCGTCAATTTGTGCGTCTTGAGAAATTTTCTTTACGTATTCTAGTATATGGAACGAGGAATTCACTCGTCTTAGTAAGACCTTTTTATCGCACTAATTACGGTATGTTTTCTCCGTTAAGTAGAATGTGCCATGTGGTGAATAACTTGGAGGATGTGAATTTCAATGGTATATCCTACACTATTTTTTTTAAATCAGTTAAGAACCCGCCTAAATATTTGATATGTAGTTAGCATGCTTAATCATATGATAATTTAATGTATTTATCTATTATAATAATATAGTTTATAGTACTAACTATAACACTAGTAAGTTAATTGTAATTTGTTTGTTTCCGTAATAAAATATTATTTTTATTATAACATGTCTGGTGTTCGTAGCTTCGTAGCAAGTTAATCAAAATTTGCAGACATAACTAATACCATTCTTAGGTAAAAATTAATAACCCGTACAGCACAAATGATAATTCGGAATCGACTTTCTAAAAGTAAATTGGAATTCGCTAACAAGTTGAGAACATTTTCCATTCAAAGTCAATTTAAATAAATCCTTAAAAATCTTCGAGTCAGCTAATTTATATTTAAAAAACTTTGTGTTCTTTAACTTAAAATTTATTACTTTTGTAAAATTCTAGGTTGATTTTCCGAATGAAAATAAAAAACTGATACTTTTTCGGGATTTTTTATATAGGTAATTTAACTTGTCCTGGCTGTGTTGGAAATAAAATTTGCCCGTAAATATACACAATAAAAGGTTTCCGATGATAAACGTACAATTTTATATTACATCATCAAAGAGCCTTTTGTGATTGAAAATGGTTTTTTACAATATTTTTATATCCGGTTATCATTTTTTATTGAGCTCGGGTGAAGTAGAAAGAACTAAGCAAATCCATTAAAATTTTACAAAACGAATCATTCGCCAAATAAGTGTTATTTTATTATTTACATTAATACGCACGCAGGTAAGCCATCACATTCAAAATTGATTCACTATAAATAAAATCTATTAGCCGAATTGTGGGCTATTTTAAACTGAAAATAAATGTATATTAAAAAAACAAAAACCAAATCATTTTTAATAGTTTTTGAATAATTATGTATGCATATGTAAAATCGAAAAGTTAGTATTTTATAATGTGCTTTAAAAGTTTAGAGTATGTGAGAATTTATGATAACTAAAATGCTTTCACACCCTACTTAAACCAAAATAAAGAGGATTGTATCCCCATTCTATCCCATGTAGTATTTTTTATGGAAAAAATCTACAAGGCAGAAAAATCGATTGATTTTTAAAAAATCTTAAAATATTAACTAAGCGTAGTTATAAAAAAAATTAAAAAACGCGGAAGTACTTAGCTTATTAATCGTACTTCACTTTGCTTTTTGTTTCATTTTAATAGATGAATCAATAAAATCAGTAGACGAATAATTGAAAATCAATTTTGTTTGAATTTTTAGATATTATTGGTGTTAATAGATGCCACTGCGGCCACTACATTTGCTAAATACTAAATTTGGTTCCGCCTACTCTAGAGGCATAAGCACGATATTGTTTCGCATGTGAATGTAACGCGCTTCGGGTAATTTTTTTAAATATAATATTTATAAAAAGGAATAATTACATAAAACTGTAATCCTTTTTACATTTTATTTTGCTGTTGTGTTTCTGGCATACTTTAAATAAAGTACGAAAATGACTGTCCCACACAACTAAAAATCTTTATTGGGACAACTTGCTATTCGTAGAAGTCTCTGTCATAAATACCACTTTGGTTTCAACAGAACAGTTATACTTGTCGTTAAGAGCCTTCCTTTTTACTTGTTTCTCATTAACAGTTTAGTAACAAAAGAATTCAAAATAGGTTCCTCTTCCATTTTTTTGCATAATAATTTGAGCGAGTTACAATTACGATAATAATTTTTATTGAATTACTTACAAGTATAAGAAAAGGCAAACTGTAAACAGGGATTATTTTTACTAAAAAGATAATCTAAAAAAATTAAAAAACTAAAGCAGTTAGTGGGAAGCGAACACAGGACAACTATTCGCAATGCGGCTACTCTCCTTCCGATCTAGCGTCTCTGTTGTTGGCGGCTTTGTTATTCCAAGTTAATTTATGTTGCGTTATGTTTTCGCTAATTGTCACTCTATTTTTTTAATAAGTCGCCTTAAATGAAATGCAGAAACACATATTTACTTATTTTTGATTTATTGTTATTTAAAAGGATTTTTTTAAATCGGGTCAGTTCAGCTATAAGTGCCCGTGTTAACAATGACTATAAAATTAAGAGATAATTTTACGTAATTATTTGTTTTATAAATATTACATTTATAAAAGAAATTGTTTAGTTATAAAATATATTAAATATTTATTAAAATAAAACTTATCCCAACTGGGATTAGAACTTGAGTATTGTTATTCCAAATTTAGCGCGCTCTGCATTCGGCTATGGTGACTGGTGTACTTTTTATTGCAGTACATTAGCTTATCGATTGATTAATATTAACTAATCAACAAATAATTTTAATTCATTTATGCATGTAATGTCCTTTCAAAATTTAATCTTTTGTTCGTTTTGGTATTGAAATTTTATAAAAAAAAGAGGGGAAATGAGTAGGAAATAGATTCATGATTCTCAATACGAACGTTTTAGCAGACAAATTCACCCACATTACAAAAGAATATTGCGAGGTTATGTACAAAACCAGGAATGCTCCTTCATACTATACGCTATTAAGTAACGGATTGTCTGCATAGTGACTGGTCAATCTTAATCTTGTATAGATCTATCATTATAAGAAGTGGTCTTTCGTTGAGTACGATAAGTTATGCGAAATAGACGAATTTGCCCACTGTGCACTGTCCAGAATTTCTACCCTCTATTTATAAGTCTAAATTAAAAGTTTACGAAAACTGAAATAGTTCGAAATCTAATAAAGTGTGTTAAACCAAAATTATTTTCAACATCACGTATGAGTTACTATTTTATGTTCATTTCACCCAAATGAATGAAAATGATCGATCCTTGAAGTTTAAAATTCATTTCATAACATCACAATTTTTATTTTGCGGTAGCCACACCAAAAAATGGGTAACAATTTTGGACATGATTTACATTAATGTTTTACGTGGGGTTTCCGTGTTAACATACCCCCACGTTCCTTCCCTGGGGAGGAAGTAATTGAGATACGCTCAATCAGCGCGCAATTGCGTAGCAATTGCTCCCAGTTACTCGCTAGCCGGAGCGAGGTTGCCTATTCACCCTCTACTAGCTAACCAGGTTAGTACCGGAGCGATTGACTTAACACCTGCTCACCCGCCGGCACCCTCCCGTCTTCTTTCATACGGAGCCGAGTGCCTCGTCCAGGCAGGACTATTCCCCCAACCTAAGTCAGTACATCGGAACCCTGAAGTTCCTTCACCGATCCAGGGTTGGGGCCACTGCCCGATCAAATCCAACATCAAGTGTGGCGGGACTTGGTTTTTAAATGGTTTTGCCACCCCGATCTCCCAGTTATAGGCCTGGTGTGCCCCCGACAGAGCTTCGTTTCGAGGCTACTTTATAGGGCCCATCAAAGTAGCGTCACTTCCGAAACGCTACCTGGTGGCTTGCAGTTTCTCATAGGTCAGCGAGCAAACTCCCTGTCCGAGATAAACCTCACTTGCATCACCTCCATTCGTCTAGGTCAGACAGCGGGATACTTAGCTCCATAAAAGACCCTGATGTCAGGTGAGATTCAATCCACCCACACCGGACTCTCTTGTTAGCAGAGCTCCCTCCGCAACGTTTTAGAGGGGGAACGGACAAGCAGTCGCTGGAAATGTCGGACTTCCGTAGTATTCGAGACTAGCTCGAAGTCTGAGGGAGGGCAGTCGTTACAGGTGTCGGGAAGCACTAGGATTCGAGACTAGCTTGTGGACAGACCACACGGCGTTCACTCTTAGAACTGGTCGTTGTCTACAGAATCCCAGGCCTGTCTGGGTAACGGATGACGCGATCAGAAGGAAATGTGTGGTAGAGTTATGCCTAGGTGTTTCGATTCACGTTTCACCGAAGTGTTTCTCGACGACGACTCTAAAACAATTTTGGACAGTGGGCAAATCAGGCTATTGAGAATATAATATACAGGGTGTTCTTTTGAAAACGATCCATCCTTAGTAAGTCATGATTACCCGGATCCGTCAAATTTTGTTTTGAGATTGAAACTTTTTTCTGAGTAACCGATGCTTCCTCCCCTTTCACCCTACCATCCGCAACATTAAAATCTTAAACGGCACTATCCCGCTTGTGATACATCATCTTAAAGCGAACTTAATCCGGAACACAGTGCTTATAACATTTTGAAATTAGGTGCGGTTTGAGTAAATTATGTGAACCGAAAAGCATTTAGAATACTCCGTTTTTGTATTTTCAACGATTTGTTGTTTAAGGACATTAGCATTATCGCCAACTTTTGCAGTGTGCCTCAATAGTATTATCGATTTCCTAGAATTGGTCTACATTCTGACGGAACGAACTGAAATAATACTTCTTTATGGAAGTTGCAACGAAAGCGCTTGAAAAACTGCAACCGAGTTTAATGAAAGGCGTCTCACATAGTCTGTGCAGGAATTTCCCGACTAAATTCTTGGAAACGTGACGAGAGGGGGATGGATATAGAGTTGCAGATAAAGTGGCTTCATAATTCCAATTATCGGTTGATTCTGTAATAATTAAAGTTCCATCTTATAAAATAAAAATTACTCAAGAACCTGCTGAAGATGACTTTGACAGAAAATTCGAGTTTTGTGAAGGTATCACTTATTACAATGAAATTTTCCTAAAGAAATTGTGTGTTTTCGGGAAGTCCGTACGCAGCAATTAGAAGGAACCAATGTTTGGTCAGGAATCTGAAAAATTCTATTATTGCTCACATTTTTAGTGCAGAAAATTTAAATGGAGAGATATATCTACAACTCCTGCAGGATCTTATCGGCCCCATTTTTACTGACAGTGTAAGATATCAGCTGGATGGTGGCGTAACAGATTAATAAATAAAGATTGATTGTTTTTCGAGCAAATGGTTGCATAACAGATTTCCTGGCTATTGAATTGACAGAAGAAGTTTCATTAAATAGCCAGCCCATATCTTTTTCAGCTCACTTGTTTTGGAGTCATCTAATTCCGTAGCCTATAAAACACCGCCGTAGAGCATCTAAGATTTGCAAAACATAATCACGCAAGAATGTAGAAATATTACACCAAAAAAGTCTGAGAGTTTAAGGACACGCTTTACCTGTACCTTACTAACAATGGGCCTTATTTTGAATACATTTCTAACTAGTAAATGTAATTGTTTATCGTTTCTAGTCTTAGTTGGTAAAACTCCGTAATCATGAAACAAATAAAACAGATTAGTAAAAGTTTGATAAGTTTATATTAGTCGCGTTCAACACTATGTCGCGTATTTCAGGTCTGTTTACACGAAGAACTTGGTTTCTATGGTATCCATTGTTCTATATAACTGTAACTATAGCAATAAAGCTTTCAGAGCAAAAAGAGTTGAAGCACCGAACCCAGTAAAGGTAGATTATACTGCCGTGCTAAGCGAAAACAACGTATCTGCAAAACTGCAATGTAGAAATATACTATATAGAATGTAAATGTGAGCTAAGAAAATATATAGTATATTTCTGAGTTGATGTTTTGCAGATAGGACTTTTTCGCTTAGCACGGCAGTATAGTAAATGGAAGTTATCCTCTTTTATTATGTAGTCCAATCAATAGAGATGTGAAGAGTGTATTTTCGTGTTAACAACTATTTTATTGCGCACCCCTATTCAGAATAGTGTGTAGAATAATATATGTAGTTGCGTACTAAATCGTAGTGACAGCAGAAAAGTTATTAACAACTTAAGACGTCATTAACCGTTTTTGAGGTGTTTTTCTTCCGTAGATCATCAGGACGACTTACTACGAAAAAAAGTTCAGTATATGATTTGTTTATAATAAAAATAGCTACGAAATGGCACCTGTTCGATTTTTATAACTGAAATATTAAGTTGCAAAATCGAAGAAACTGCCAAAATGGCGTATATGTTTTTTAAGTTGCCATAAAAATCTAAATAGTCAACCAATATTGATGAAACTTACGTTAAGTATAGTTTAAATTAGGTACAATAAACACTCAAAACCCGTATTCCAGGTATGCAAAACTTTTTGTTTAACAAGGTTTTATAAATCTACTGCGCTTAAAACTTTGAAAGTTTGCAAAAGCTGTTTGAAGCTTTGCATACTATTGCAAATGTGCATATACAGTGTGTCCCCGGATGGAGTTGACAAGAGGAAAAAAAATTTTATTATTGATTTTACGACAAAAAGTCATTCTTTATAAAAAGTTCTGCTTGTTGAATAAATAAGTTTACCATCAGAAAATCTAAGATTAAATGTACAGAATGTCCATAAATTAAGATAACATGAAAAGAGAAATACCATTTATTGCATTTTTTTAGTTTAAATACAAAATTTCAATTAAGAAAGTCAACAAAAATTATTCTACAAGGCCACCTCCAACTTCCACACATATCTCCATCCTGTTAATAAATTCTCCATAGACTTTACGTATGGTTTGTTGTCCATTTAAATTAATTTCATTCACCGCGTCCTGTATTCGTGCGTTTAGTATTTCTCGATTACGCGGTAGGTCATCTGCGTAAACTTTTTGTTTTAAAGTATCCCACAAAAAAATTGATCAACAAGATTAAATTATGATTATCTACATTAAATTCAAGATAACACGTTATCTTAATTAAACTTAACAACATACAACCATAACAATCTAAATTTAAACTTGAAATTTTGTATTTTAACTAATTTTATGTTTTTTAAGGAACTTTTTCTATTAACAGTAAACTCTAAAATACAATAAATGGTACTTATCTCTTGAAGCATTTTCATGTTATCTTAATTTATGGACATTCTGTACACTTAATCTTAGATTTTCTTATGGTAAACTTATTTATTCAACAAGCAGAACTTTTTATAAAGAATGACTTTTTATCGTAAAATGAATAATAATTTTTTTAACGCCATCAACTCCATCCGGGGACACACTGTATATGGCTTAAGTCATTAGCAATCGAACTCAATTTGTAAAATTCCATTGCGTTTATTTTTGCAATTTTGGTGACGTTTTACATCTCTTCATAGTTTTGTTACGTTTATAAATAATTAGTTTTTTGGTTTGTATACGTGGTCATTTATGAAATATTCCATCGGGTTCGAATGGACGGCAAAAAAACGCAATTTAAAAAAGTTTCGATGCTTGGATCCTGCGACTTTTTACGTGAGTATGCATTAGACTAAGTAGGCGATCGTCCGATTTTTGAGCGCGCGTCTCACTCTATTGCAATCATTTCTATTAGAAATATGCAACTAATAATTTTGGGCAATTGCATACTTATTCTACAAGGTTCACACTATACACACGATTTTGATTCTTTCAATATGTTAAATAATATACGAGTAGTGCATACCTACGCAAAAAGTTTAATATCTCAGGATTCAAGCATCGAAACTTGAATTTCTTTTTTTTAAATTGCCTGTTTTTTGCCGTCCATTCGAACCCGATGGAATATTTCATAAATGACCACGTATACGAACCAAAAAACTAATTGCTTATAAACGTAACAAAACTATGAAGAGATGTAAAACGTCACCAAAATTGGAAAAATAAACGCAATCGAATTTTACAAATTGCGTTCGATTGATAATGACTTAAGCTATATATATATGCACATTTGCAATAGTATGCAAAGTTTCAAACAGCTTTTGCAAACTTCCAAATTATTAGGAGCAGTAGATCTATAAAACCTTGTTAAACAGAAAGTTTTGCATACCTGGCATACTGGTTTTGAGTGCTTATTCTACCTAATTTAAACTATACTTATCGTAAGTTTCATCAATATTGGTTGACTATTTAAATTTTTAAATGGCAACTTGGAAAACATACGCGATTTTGTCAGTTTCTTCGATTTTGCAACTTAATTATTTCAGTTATAAAAATCGAACCGGTGCAATTTTGTAACTATTTTTATTATAAACAAATCATATACTGAACGTTTTTTCGTAGGAAATAATCCTGATGATCTACGGAATAAAAACTCCTCGAAAACGATTGATGGCGTCTTAAATTGTTAATAACTTTTCTGCTGTCACTACGATTTAGTACGCAACTACACTCTACTACTCTACTCTACTACTCTGCCCACTATTTTGAATATGTTTGTGCAATAAAATAGCTGTTAACACCAAAGAACTAAAAACAGTTACTTTTGGTTCCCTTCCGACTGAACTAATGTTCCTTAGGATGATTTTTAACTTGTAATTCAAAATAAACTTTTTGCTTCTAACTTTTTTAAAATTTTAAAAACTTATCCTGAAATTTTTTTTTATTTAGAATAGAAATTAGATTTAACTTCCGGTTTAACTTAAAGGTTCCCCCTCAAAACAAGAATTGACGAGAACGAGTTCGTTTTCACATGAGCACCAGGTATATATACAAGTAAGAATAAATATGAACTTATTTGTAAATCTCCTGAAATATTCTACTTCTTAACTGCCTCGATTTTCAGTTTCTCATTCATCACTGGTAATTTTCTTATTTAAATTTAACTTTTCAATCAGTCTTGTTTAGGACAAATATGGAGTATTACACGTTTGAAATAAACATATAAAGGATACGTTTTTGTACAGTTACACAATTATTTGTTGTTGTGTAATAACAGGAGACCAAATTAGCCCAAGATAGTATTTCATTATTAGTAACATTCCTGTTAATAATTAGAACAAATCTTGATAAGCACGTCCTTACACAAAACCTCAAAACAATGCAAATTATTCTCAATTCAGAATGTGTTTATAATAATAGCGTTAACTAAGTACCTATTATCTAAATTAAGTTATTTTTATAATAATCTAACACACATTTATGAACAAAAACAATGAAACAATGATTATTATGAAACTGTCTCAAATGAAAATGGTTAGCATATTATTAAATAATATTAAATAAGTTTGTAAAGAATAGAATTAACTCTTTAATAATAGTTGAAATTTAATCATTAAAAATGAAGCAGAAATGGTATATAGTGCGCAATAAAAAATATACATAGCATATCAATCAACAATAAAGTGTCTGGTAATGGCAGCAATATATTTGTGTTGATAACACTGTCGTTTCTAAACAACAGTTTGCGTTCAACAATTTAAAATATAGAAACATTATTTCTACACGGTTCTCTTATTGCTCGATTCTGGCCTAGAAGTTTTATTTCCAATTGTTTATGTATATTGCGGACTCTATTGTAAATTCTTTTAAATTTTGTTCTTTCCGTTTTCTGGTTAGTAGAAACGCGGAAATACCTTTTATTCGTTTTTTTAGTGTACACAACGAATATATCTATCCGGCAGAAGTTCAGTGAATTTTTCATTTTTTCGATTTACGCCAACTTGATTATTTTGTCATTATTATTTCATTTGATTTTGTCGTTTAGAATATCTGCCTTCGTCCCCATTAAGGGGGTAAGTTGTAATAATAGTTTCTAGTGACCCTCTTGGCTAATTGATTCTTCTCTTTCCCATAAATTTAGTGTTTGGAAGAGGCTACCATCCCTCCCGATTTACTGAACTTTTCGAATACATTGCAAGCGGGTGGATTTACATTGAAGACATACATAGGTATTTCAATGTGTTGCATTTTGCATCCAAGGCTTCATATACCGATAACACGTATTGTCGTTATTCGCCTTCCCCAGCTATAACCTCGTATAATTCCTTTATTTATAGAAGTTATTTTAAATTATTTGGTCATTTCTAATTTTAAACATATACATGGTCTTCTACGAAAAGTGTCATTGTTCTTTGTTATATGAATGTTCATATGAATTAAATGCGTTGTATATATTTGCATATCTGTGGTACATCATCTATACGTATATATTTTTTGTTTATAACTTGCACCTTTCGTAAGTACTTGATAATAATTAAATGAAAGTAAATGCCAATTGTCTTTTCTTTTGTATGACGGCAGCTTTGCTTTTTTCTCGCTTTTTTTTGCAGCAGATCCTCGCATTTTTTACTGACTATTAACTCGCCTTCGCACTGATTACGTTTGTCGTAAAATGATAAAGCCGCTTGCGTTATAATTATGCTGTTGTATGGTAGAAACACCAGTTTCTTTAGGCAGCTGGGAATTTCTTATAGTATACCATTAGACATTAACATTTTGTTTTGTAAAAATTAAAGTTTTTAAAATTTGTTTAGAAGTGGCGCTCCTTACACTGCATCCATAGCTGAAGATTAGTCTTATTATCGATTTATACATTAGGGCGCGACAGTATTCTAAGTGAGGTTTTCTTATCAATAATTGGGTATAGCATGCCATGTCTAGCATATGCTTTAGCCAGATTTTTATTTATGTGTAGACTCCACGTTAGCTTTCTGTTCAAGTTTATTCCGAGATACCTTATTGTACTATCTTTTGTGTTCCACGGTATTGGCAAGTTGTTTATTACTAGATATTGAGCGGATCTAGGGGTCAGCGTAGTGTAAAGATTTTAGATTCACATGTATCTTCATTTATTTTTATGCACTATATTTAACACTTACCTGGAGTTTGCTCGCGGTTTTCCAGATATCTGATCCGCTCCATGAATATGTTAAAGAAAATGGGGCCTAAAATTGGTCCTTGAGGGACGCCTGCTCGTATACGACGAGTGAAAAGATATATGAATTTAGTTTTATTTGAAAGGTTTTGTCAATTAGAAATATGCAATTATTTGCAACAAGTAAGGAGGTATGTCCATTTTCAGCATTTTGTATATATAAAACTTTTAGTCCACACGCTATCGAAGGCCTGCGCTACGTCAATACATGCAATAAGTATATGCTTCTTGCTTTCAGATCCGGGATACGAAATTTACTGGTGATAGTTCCAGACCTACAAGAGTCCCCTGAAGGGCGCTAAGTGGCCTTAAAGTGTTAAAAGCGTAAACGGTGTTCCTATTTTTAGTATGTAGCATTAATAAAAGCGTGTTGCTTCTTATGCAATTCAGTACCCGACTATAACGAGTTTACATGTTGCGTACATGACTAATTAAATAAAGTGATTCTTCTTTTGTAGTTTAAACCCTAAATTCAATGGAATAGTCCCATGTGGGTCAGTCAGCCTTCTCTAGAAGATGTTACTACCAGAAAAAACAATATTTCGCAAACATCATAGAAACTTTAGACTTGTAACTTAATTGATAATGTTTTACTTTTTTGCCTAAGGATGTAAGCGGTCTAAAAATTAAAAATGTAATAAATTAAAGTTTTTCCAAGATTTTATTTATTTGAAAAATTTAAATTAAGCGTACAATTATTAAAATGTGCATTTTGGAAAAAGTTTTAAACAAGAAAAAAATATATATTATTTAGAATAAAAGTGCAGCATGGCACTCGCTACACCTATCAATCAAACGTCCAGACTTTCTGCACAAAGCAGTAAAACACCACTTTTACTTTTAATAACAATATATTTATTATGTTATATATTACACACTATAATATATTATAATTATGTTTAGAAGGCAAATTCGCAGAGAAAACTATAGCACCCCGGCTGGGAATCGAAACCAGGACCTTCCGCTAGCTAGGCGGTATCTTTACCAACTGAGCTATCTAAGGCGACTGTCAGCAGAGTGACAAATTTTCCGTATAAATTAGATATTTAGCAACAACAAAGTAACTAGATATTTTTTGATTTTACTAATGAAGATCGACAATTCGCCGACAACATCAATATTCAAAGCATCTAGATTATTATGAATCATCCTGAAATAAAATTAATTATATACATTTTAGATAAAGGTTAATTCTTGTTTGTTGATTGTTTTATATTAAATTATGTTTTACTAAAATTAAAGTTGTTATGTTTTTATTAAACTGCAGTGTTTTATCCGCCAAACGAGTAGTCCCTGCATACAACTACAAGTACTGGCACCACCTTGTAACGCTATATCTCAAACTATAAAATAGTTAATGGAGTTGCGGTGTGTTAGGTTCACTGCTTTGTATAAAAACATCAAGAAATCCGTCTTTTTCTAACTGCGTAATGTTCCTTCCTTTTAAATATAAATAAGGTATTAAATCTGTCTCCATCAAATGATACTAATACTTTTACTTACTTTACCTTACTAATGATTTTCAAAGTTCTAGAATAAAACAACTTAAATAATAATTAAGCCAACTTCTAAGAGAACATTTTCGTTAAGCTCTCCTCCCTCCTGCTAGGGCCAATGCGTACATTATACGGGAATTACTGTTTGTTTTGATGTTATGGTTAATTACTGAATTTTAAATTGGAAAGTTTATATAAATATTTCAACTAATTACCCTAAAAAAGAAATTAATTTTATCTAAAAGTACTTTTTATACACAGTTCTTTTTGCGCTAAGGATTATCGTTGGGATAAACTAAATTTCAGAAATTACTTCTGTAAAGCTTCAACAAACTGTTGTAGAAAACAAGATCAAGATAATTTAATTTCAAGTTAAGCTCGTTCTTTCCCTGTATTATATTCGAGTTAGATGTCAAACATAAAAAGTTAATAAAAACCCGTGGCCGTGTCAAATCGATCGCTCTCATATCGTTCGTTTGCAAGGAAATCGCAGCAATTTTGAGGATGTGATTTTAACTGACAAAGAAACAAATTTCATATCTATTAAAATAATAAATCTCATGATATATAATTCAATTGTACTCTCTTGTGCATTGTTATTTTATAACTGACAGGTACATATTTTTAAAGGTATCTGTTAAACTTTCTGTTAAAAAATGAAAGCAAACTTTCAGAAAAAATAGGATTTAAATTGAGATTCAGAAACGTAATACAGAAGATGCAAATAGGCAAGATATTGATTGCACTACGATTGTTTCTAACAAGTTGGATCATTTTTTAAGTCTGGGGGAGGGGTAATTCATAATAATAATAATAATAATAATAATAATAATTGCTACAACCCATAGCCTGGAAACCAGGCCCCAGAAGCTATAAGCTTGAGCGGGAGGGAGGGGGCGATTATTATTATTACGTAGGCCCTAAATGCGGCTGCAGCCGACTTACAGATGGAACAGCGCAAATCCCACATTTGTGTCACAGCTAAGGAAAACTGCAGAAAACCTTAACCAGATCTGCCGGCACCGGGAATCGACCGCGGGCCGCTTGGGTGAAAGTCCAGCACTCTAGACAGTACACTACCAAGGCTAATAATTAAATACATGTATTTAACCAAACGTGTCATACAGAGTATAATTAAATACCAAACGCCGCTCCAGGATATGAAGTCTGGATAGCATTAGGAGTAGAACCAAAGACCTAAAAGCTCCCAAAATCTATTAAAATATCTTACTATTGTTCAGGTGAAATAAGTAAAAACTTCAACTCAATATGCTCCTCTACAGCAAAGTTGCCTCACTACCCTATACTACGCATGTTAAACGCGGGCACGAAAGAGTAATGAAAGGGGAAGATCGAGACGGCTACGTGACGACATTGATGGACCTTTACTGCCAAAGATATCCTGAATTAGTTGTATTAAAACAGTAATAATATATTTTTATTGAACTATTTAGCTCGAACAAATTAAGTTCCTTTTTAAAAAAATTTCTGCCTTAATACTTTCAAGTAAGTACCAAATAAAAATATAGCCAAATTTCGCATTTATAATCGTTTTAAAAGATAAAAATACTGTTACTTATAATAAAGGGACAAGTTCTTTAAAATTATAGATAAATATATATAAGAAATGAATAATAAATAAAAATCTTATGAGAAATAGGAATGATTTCATAAGAACAGCATTTGAATTACAAAACATACTAGGTAAAAACCAGTAAAAATGAATTGAATCCAGCTTATTTATATTGTTAGGTCGCTGATAAGAATAAATGACTTTCTGGTTATCAGGTAACATTATTTTATATATTCGTTCTTTATTTTATTTACTTAAAGTTTGGTAGATTTTGTTACCTATAATAAACTTATTTTGTATTGAAAAGCTGTTTTCTAAATTATTAAATTATACTTAAGTTAGAATTCATTTTTGATTAGTAAGAACTAAATATGAAATAATATTACAACGTGTTTTACTTATGATGTTAGATGCTTTATTAAAAATATTGTATATTACCAAATTATTGTAGGTACATATAAGTGGTTATACATGTTCCCTAACTAACTAATCTAACTAACTTTGCCTCTACACTAATTTACCAGCAACACAAAACAGCAACACTTTTAGTCAGCCATATCTATGCATCGAATACCGGCAGCACAGCCGCCAGCAAAGTACGCTCGAACAAATTTCCAAATCCACTACTATTACTACATAGTTTTAAGTTGTAACGGTCACTTTGTAACATCGCTGGTTTGTTGCTCTACTGAAATTACTTTACTGAAATTATTAAACATAAAATACGCCGCGCGATGGACGTCACTGTAACCTTAAAAAATTCACAATTTGAGTACTTACTGCAAAGCTCATAAAAACGATACTTACTGTATCCGATGCTCCGACTTTTAAGATCTCTTAATATCAAATTATAATTCAGGCGTAGGTCTGATTTTTATAGCTTAGGAATTGTAAAGAAAGATAAGAGGTAATAGACAATAAAATAATATATGGGCGCCATCTGCTTGCAAGTCCTAAAAACCTTAGTATTCGCAAACAGAAAAGAATACTGGTTATATTGATTGAATTCAATAACTGGTCATGTTTAATTACGTTAGTATTAGAGTGATTAAAATACTTTATAGACTTTCGCAAGTGAACGGTCTAATATTATCACATCAATAATTATTTTAAGTTCTCATTTATTCGTAGACAAGATAATAAATTGTTTCAAATAAAAAAATCATAAGAACAATGTTAATAAATTTCTCATAAAAATTTTTGGCAAGAAGAATGATTGTATAACTAACAAACAACTTTCATAATAATAGTTCTAATAAAATCTAACATCAAACTTACTTCTATTAAACAGTATGTTCGTTACTCCTGGATAAATCGATTAAAATACAAGTCCATTAAAATACACCAAAATTCATTTCACAAAAAAGGCCTTGTTATGCACTTAACATTAAAAAATGCTTCACACTATAAACTTGAAGAACAGAATACTGGTAAAGATGCTGCGATGATTAACGAAATGTTCATAATTGATGTTACAAAAATTATTATTTCTGTATCAATTTGGCATTAACCCGCGATATTTAAACTCCTAAATTGAAATAATCCCAAAATTATACTTGTTAATTACCAGTTTTAGTTTCTTTTAACTAATTTTCGTTATTAGGAGGTTATATTGTTTCAACGTAATAATTTTATAAGACTAACACAAATTCTGTATGTCCACTATTTTATTATTGAAACAAAAATCCCAAAATTAAAGATTCTTAGCGTTGAATCTTCAAATGCCATAAATTCTCTTCTAAAATTGGCAACCAATAATTATCTCGATTAATCATCAGTTCGTTAACCGATAAGACAAACTTTTAAAAGTCAATTTGAGATTGAATTTTCTTCACAAATTTTCGAAGTACTGAATTATTTGTGTTAATTTATTAACCCCACAAATTAAACGATAAAATAAAGCAAGTAAGCTTCCTCTGTTGGAACGAGCTATACAAAACGGTATTTATACAGCTAATTCATAATTTCCAAACTGTAACTGTGTAATTCTAGGAACGCCAACTAACATGTAATTTCACCACGGGCTTCTCCAAGGAGAAAACCCCAGGTCGGCGCGGAAAACCGCTCGCCGCCCGTCCCGGGAAACCGCTCTCTGCCCGGTCTGTTACTTATATCCTATGTTCATTCTATTAAACTCTGTACTCGACTGCTTGTAGCTAACTAAAAACTTGGGGTATGGATTTAACGTGGCGTGATATTTTTTAGGAAAATGGGGATTTAAATCAACCTATCCGAACGGAGTTAACATTCCTTCCATGAATCAGGAAAATAACCGAGTAAGGATCTTCTAGAATATTTCGTTTAAATGCGGGACATTACCGCCTAAAGTCTGGGTCTTGGAGGATAACTTGATATTTTGCAGGTGGCCATATGATGCATTTTTATGCGTCGGCACTTATGAAAATCTATTCATCCAAGTTAAAATGACACGTACAGGATCTATAAATTTGGGGTTTAATGCGTTTTCAGATAAATTATCCCCTTGTTAAAAAGTCGATCTTATTTTTTCTACCTTTATCGGCGCAATGTTACTGGCAGGTTTTATTCTAGAAGGCATTTCATCTTCTATCGTAAACGTAACTATCGTAATTTTCGCTATTATGTACAGGCTTGATGTTATTTTGTACAATGTCTGGGCACATGGAAGTTAAAACATGGACGAATTAAATTTTCTCTGCAGTTGGTATAACTTGTCTTTATGGATTCCGTTTATTTCATTAAATTCACTACTGGATGAAGTTATTCCGCTCATCGAAATTTCCTTTAAAAAGATTTATTAAGATATGTAAACAATAACACCATGGTATCCCTCTTTTACTGATAATATTTTCTTTGTATTACTTAGAGAAATACTGATTAGTGGAATTACGGATTATCAGAAAAATTCCTATTCAGAATTCTAGATTATCGGATAATTTCGGGTTATTAAAATTAAGCACTATCAAACGAATATAAATGAACGACTGTAATTGTACAAGAGCAACGTATTTTTCTGGATAAATAATTGTTTGCAACGAAAATACGTGGTATGCTGGGTACTTGAGGCGAAAAATTTGTAGTGCAACACCAAAATGGAGTAATTTAGTATGTTGACAGTTTCTATAGTCAAATTACTGTAAGGAAAAAAGTTTGAGTTGTCGAAAGAAATCTATTCTAGAAACATAGCAAGTTCGAATATAATTCGATAAGTTAATTCTGATTTAAAGCAAAGATTATCCGATGTCATAACTTTAAAAACATCGCGGCGAATGAGATTTGCTATATATGAATTAAATTACAAAAACAAACAAAACAGTAAAGATCGTTTTACGATTAAAATTACAAAACATATTGAATTAGAGAAAACAATTAACATTAGTCGTTCTACGAGGATTCTACAGGTTTATAGACTTACCGTTTATTTTATATTCCATTCGAGTGTAACGTAATTTAAACTGCAAGGGAAATCGGAAAGAGAAGTTTAGACGTTAAAAGAGTAATTCAATCAACTGTAAATTATTTCATGATTAGTTAGTTAGCTGTAAACATCTTTATGTCCGATTGCATTATAAAGTGCTGTTTATTGTATTGTTTTGCGGCAGTGAACTGGCTTATTATTGTACTCGTAAAATAAAGTGGTAGTAGTAAAATAAAGTATATAGTAGTAAAATAAAGTATGACAACTGTATATTACATGTCAAATTTTCTTCTGTCAAGAATAGATGTCAAATTTATAAACTGATTTTTCTTTGATAATTACCCAATTTTAGGAATCGAACATAAAGCTTTGTATGCAACTCTTACATAATCGCACCTTATAGACTCGCCCTTTTTATAGGCCTTGCTCGCTTCGCTCACTCGGCCATAAACTGGGCTTGTCTATAATGTCCTACATTATGTACTTGATACATAAATAGCTATTATTTAGATTCAAGTAATATCAGACGCAATTTAACCTCGAGTAATTTGTCCTGTTAATACTTTTTTGCGTTACCCATCTATTTTTTTTTCACTTTGTTAATAGAAAGCTCAACTTACTAAATCGATATCTGTGGCTAGCAATATTCTGGCCACCTATGATTTTATAGAAATAAATTTTTATTTTTATTTAATGTCTTTAGCGAAAAAAGTTAAGTGCTGCAGTTAGTGATCGATGATAATGGGGCTACAGCCAAATTTAAATATACAAGGTGATTCAGAAATAACTGATATCCTTTAAATGGTAGGTAGAGGGGAGGCAGTAGAGCTAATTTACCTTGACAAGTATAGGTCAAATACGAAGTTTTCCAGAAAATTAATTTTAAGGTTTTATTGAATTTTGGATCCGGTTCTGACCTTGGATTCTTCTGGATCAAGGTAAATTAGCTCTACTGTCTCCCCTCTGACAACCATTTAAAGAATTACCTTTATTTCTGAATCACCCTGTATAGAATTAATGAAGGATACTGAAGGATAGATACTGAAGGATACAAATTCATGAATTTTGGATCCGGTCCTGACCTTGGATCCTTTTGGATCCAAAATTCATTAAACTTTAAAATTCATTTTCTGGAAAACTATTCGTTTTTGACCTATACTTGTCAAGGTATATTAGCTCTACTGCCTCCCCTCTACCTACCATTTAAAGTATATCAGTTATTTCTGAATCACCCTGTATAAGAGCCAAATTGAGTGCAATCGTATCTAGTTACGTCTTGAAATATATTTATTTTTAAACATTTGTTAAAGTTAATGATATTAAATTTTTAGAGTGCAGTTGGATTTAAGTTATAAATAAAATATACGCCCACGGTATACACTTTTTTGCGGTATATATTCTAAAAATAAATATTTATGTGGAATAAATGTTTGTATGTGTATGTATTGCCGTATTCGAATTTCTATTCAACCGGTGTGTAAAATATTTCAAACTCATTTCAGAAAACCACTACCTGTCTTTGGCAACTTAATGAAACAACTTAAGACAAAATTAATAAAAACAGAAGGTTAGATTTATGAGAACTTATGGGAACAACGCAAAAACCTGTTATAACAAAAAATGTAAATGAAAAGGTTTCAGTATTTTAATACTGAATCTCATACCGCAAAGTAAAAAGAATAGTATATAAATGTATTCAACTAAGCAGTTTTTCATATTTAACAAATTAAGTGGGATAGTAAAATTTAAAAAGCGACTTTATTACTTTATAAGTCTGAGGGAGATAAAAACAACTGTAGTAACAGTTAAATAAAACCACAATATGAAATAAAAGCTCATTTTATTTATACTGGTATTATTTAGTTAATTCAGTTTGGTTGGTTACTAATGAAGTAATCAATAATAATAGAATAGATTTTTGCACGCACACAATAACAAATTTCGAGTGATTTTTGTAGTATGTCAATGTCAATCACGTTTTATTTGATTTCCTAACGTTTTAATCAGCTAATTGATTTGCATGGTTAATTAAATAATATGTGTTACAAAATAATCTAGTTCAAACAATTACACTGATTGACATGAACCTGTTTTAGGATTATTTTGTTCGTATTATTTTATACTACTGTTATGTTTATGGTAGATTTGTTAGATTTTGATATACGAGGTCTATTAAAAAAATAAGGTGAATTTTCAAATTTCGCGGGCTACGTACATTCGATTATCGTTTTTTTATGTTGGTACACTCGTCTCGAACATATGTTCACAGTTTCAGCTGTTTAGCATGTTTAGTTTGTTTGTGAGAGGCATACAAGTTAGACGTTTTGCGTGTTCGGCGATTTCTGCTGTCGAAAAAAGTGGATCAAAGAATTTGCATCAAATTTTGAAAAAGCACTTGAAATGTTGACAGTGGCATACGGTGATTGTACTCTGAGTCAGAAAAATGTTTACAAGTGGTACAAGCTTTTCAAAGAAGATCGAGAAGATGTGAATGACGACGCTCGCCCTGGACGCCCCAGCACATCAACAACCGATGAAAATGTTGAGAAAGTGAAGAAAATTGTTATGGAGAATCGTCGAATCACTATTAGAGAAGTTGCTGAGGATGTCGGCATATCGGTTGGCTCATGCCATGCAATTTTTTCGGAAACTTTGGGCATGAAGCGTGTGGCAGCGAAGTTCGTTCCAAAATTGCTGAATGTTGACCAAAAAAACCGTCGCATAAGCATCGCTCAGGAATTGTTGAATGACGTCAACGGCGATACAGATTTGCTTAAAGGGGTCATAACTGGTGACGAATGATGGGTATATGGTTATGACATCGTAATTAATTTAATTAATAAGAAATGTCCAATTGTAGAGATGTCATGTATACAATACAATAGTATATTGTATTCAGGCGATTTAAAAGCCGTTTCTATAATGAGATAAAAGAATACTAACCAGAAGAGACTAAAGACCAGGGGCGGCCATGGCGCATCCATGCAAAAGCCAAAATGACGGCATCTTTTCGCAGCCGATCTCCCAAAAAAGCAATAAATAATAAAATGTAATTAGAAAAAATAGTCTTTATTACAATTACATAACAAAAATTAAATTACTGTTTTTGCGATTTTTTTAAACAAATTATTTACACTCTTATATTACCATCAAATTTAATACTGTAATTTTTTGTAAGACGCTTTCCTATTCCACAAAAAAATCGAGAAAATTCCTGACTTATCGGGTCAACAGGGCTTATGGGGTCAATACTATACCGGTCAACAATTGAAAGCATTTTACCCTAACTGGATATGACTATTTCGCCTGAAAGTTCAAAAACTTTTTTCTCAGTGCGGCTGATTGTGTAAGTTATGATTTATTTCTTCTCCAAAACGAGAAATTGTCGATCTCAGGTAAGTTTCTATTAATTCTAATTCTGAAAACGATCGCTCTCCGTTAGCTACAAATACCTGTACTGTAGTTAAAATTCGCAAAGCAATACGAAAATAATTTTTATAAATATATTTCTACCATGTACCAGATACTATTCAGCACCTCCAGAAGCACCTGAAGAACGAATTGAACATTAACATAGACACAGGTCGGGCGTCGGCGACTAGATTGCAACAACTATGCGTTGTTTTTACGTACATAATGTACGAATGCGAGGTTTCGGTTTCGGTATAGCTAGAATAATAAAAGAAAAATGTTTTTAATGTTAAATATATTGTAACAAATGGGAAAACCCCTAAACACGGACGGCAGAACATTCCAGAACGACAGCGTCATACACCCGCGAGAACATTCTAGTATGTCCTCTACACTTCCGTATCCATATATAAGGGCCGCCGCGCGAGGAAGATAATCAATTAGTGTTCGACCGGTGAATTAAACTGTGCTTTGTGTAATTAGTAATCAAATATATTAGTGAATAAATAAATGTTTAAATTGTTGTAATAATAAATAAATAGTCCTTATATAATCTACTTTAAGTTTGTAAACATCTAGCATTTAAGTTCGTTAATCAGTTTATAATTATAGTGTTAAATAATTAGTTAAGATTAAATTCGTGTATGTAAATATTATTTTTTTTGTTAATAGACGATTAAACAGCATTTTTTGTTATTATTTTAAAAAGAACGCTACAATATTTATTAAATTAGTAGCACGAACATGTGGGGTTTATATTGCCTACTACATTCGGTCGCCTCTGCTAAAACCCGACAATAGGAATTCTGCAAAATAAATGAAGATAATAAAATAATACGAGGGAAGATCAATATTTACGGTCCCTGATATAGAAAGAGAAAGAATTTTTAAAACATTATTTATTTATTTCTCAACATAATCTCCCTGGACTTCAATGCACTTGGTCCACCGATGTTCCAATGCTTCAATGCCTTTCAGGAAGAAGTTTTCCGGTTGCTCCTCAAACCAGCCATTTACTGCGGTCATAACTTCATTATCGTCTCCATATTTTTTTCCACGCAGGTTTTCCTTTAATTTTGGAAATAGATGGTAATCACTGGGTGCCAGGTCTGGTGAATATGGAGGGTGTTCTAGGATTTCAAAGCCAGCGTTCTGTATGGCAGCCATGACAATGCAGCTCTTGTGGACTGGAGCGTTGTCCTGATGGAACAAAATTTTATGTGCCAACTTTCCTGGTCTTTTTCGGTCGATGCTTTCGCGCAATTTTGGAATTAACCCTTCATAATAAGAACCCGTTATTGTGTGTCCACGCTGCAAATAATCGATCATCAAAATTCCTTCTGCATCCCAGAACACTGTGGCCATAATCTTTCCAGCCGCCCGTTGAACTCGAAATTTGCGTGGAGGTGGAGAACCTCTGTGATGCCACTCCATACTTTGTCTTTTCGTCTCAGGATCAAAATGGTGCACCCATGTTTCATCCACAGTCACAAAGCGAGTGAGAAATTGCTTCCGATTGGCCTTCAGGTACTCCAAATTGGCTTCCGAATGCAGCACTCTAGAGCGTTTCTGATCGACGGTCAGCATCTTCGGAACCCAACGCGCCGAAATTTTTCTGAGATCAAGAACATTTCTTAAAATATTTTCAACTGACCCATAAGAGATATTCGTTATTTCCGCGATATGGCGAATAGTCAGTCTTCTATCTGCCATTACCATATCATGGATCAAATTGATGTTTTTGTCAACGGTGACACAGACTGGACGTCCCGCACCTTTCGCATGTTCGCAAGTTGTTCTGCCTAATCTAAACTCACGAGACATATTTTTCACCACTTGGTAAGAAGGGGCAGAGTCCCCTAAAACGTCTGTCATATCCTTGTGAATTTCAGTAGGTGTTAATCCTTTTTTTTGTAAATACTTTATCACCGCTCTGACTTCACTTTTTTCCATTTTTAAAAATTGTCTGTTATCGACCAGCTTAATTATTAATAACTTTCAAAGAACAACACGCACCTACGCAAAACATGACACAACAAATAATTAGTAATGACAGTTCTCATAGAAAAATGAGTGACGATATCATGCAAAGCCTACTATGTCAGGGACCGTAAATACTGATCTACCCTCGTACTACTGAAAAAACTTACAAACTAGAAGAAGCACTGTGGCTTCAAAACGATTGATATGATAAAATGATTGGTTTAAATGACTAAAACTTCTAGTTGATATTGAACATTTTTGTTGTTACGAATGTTAATTACTATCTGTTATTTCTTTAGTTTTTCTGTTCATTTGTTTGAAAAGCGTTTAGTTTAATATTTGATTCCATAAACGTGATTCAGATGTAAAACTGTGAATTTGTTTGACCTAAAAATCCCACAACAAAAAACATTTTACAAATAATAATAAAGAATTAAAAAAGTTAGTTGTTATATAATTAAAAACGGAAAAATGAGTAGTCCGAAAGCATAATTACATTGACAACACAAAATTCAGAGAAACTAGCCATTTCACGGGCATAAATTCATACACAAATTAGCAGGTACAGAAAACCACAGAGTATCCATTTAAATATCGATCTTTTTAGAAAAACAGATCTGCTATAACTAATATGAAAATAAGTGTGGAGGTACTATACTGTAATGACCATTTATAGGGATCTTGGGTACACTATCTTAGAAGGTATATACTTGTATTATCAGGACAAGTAATAAAAGACGTGTTGATGCATGAAATATTTATTTATCACTCTTGTTGATTATGGTTGTCATGGCAATATCCCTAGCATTTATTGCCTTCCTGATAGATATGTATGTAATGCTTGATTGTGGTTATTGTATTAATGAACATCTTTACATAACACTCCAGGTAGAAAAAGGCTGAATATGTATCAAAAGGAATAAGCCAGAAGTCAGAAGGGCATTTAATACATTCCTCAACAAAAAAATAGAATACATTAATGTCGTACTTGTATACTGGCATGTTTAACGTATACTACCTACAAAAAATTGAATTGGTTTGCATCTTTTCAAGAAATTCTTTACATGGTATGACAATAAAAACTTATCTATGCTAAGAATTAAGTTAATCAAAGAATTGGAAGGCCTTTGCCGCTGATAGCAAGGAAGCATTAATTGCTGATAGCAAGAACATGTGTTGTTGATGGCGAGGTATTGCTGTAAAACTTAACCTAACTAAAAGATACTTGGTGATGCATGAGTCACTTGTATACGTTCTGTAACTCTTACTAGAACGGAAGAAATAAAATTAGGGACGTGAACAAAACCAAGAAAAACATAATAAGTGCTTCGTGAACAAGTGATGCTGTCGTTACGATTTATTTGTTGTAACTTTGAAAATTAAAAATAACTATGCTAATTTAATCTAAAAGCGTTAGCATAAATAGTAAGTTTGTGGCTGACATTGATAGTTGACATCGATAAACGTAGTTGTACTCATTTTGTCCTTAGCAATGGAAGAAGTTTGATTGTATCTCGTAAACGAAGGCAGTATTCATAGCATTTTCCTAAGGTTGTAGGAAAAAGTACCAAGTAATCGCCCGTTGGAGAGTATGACTGAATCTTCTTGAATCCCATGATAGTTGAGGAGAATGAATACTTGAAGCTTGATCCATGTAGCACACGTATTTAGTAGGTCCAAATGCTATTCAGGATTGATTAGCTGAATTTATCAATGTATTACTTGTAATGTCGAATTGACAAGATTCGCGTGGAAAAACATATGTCGCTACTGTTACTATTGCACTTGTGTTTATGGTGTATAACTAGAAAGTTGGTACACTGCACATAATGCTAAGGTTTGTAAGCGAAATGGAATTGCTAACTGTCGCGTGATAAGATAATTTGAGTTTGGTCAATAGCAGTTGCACGGTTGTAATTTTCTCGGTTAGCAAGAAATCGAATGTTCGCATTGTTCTAATTACGAGATGATGCGGCCGTTTAATCGCCTGATTTTGTATAAAATTCCGCGTTTTGACGTAACAAAAACATGTTGTTTAATGAAGATCATTGATGCTTATCCGAGAAAATAAGCTGCACATTAATATTAAACAAAGAAAAAGAATTTGATCCTGTCATATCCAAGCACAGTCTTTTCTTGTGGAATCCCAATGGGAAAACGAGAGACGTCGACATTGTTGTGTCCGAGAACTGCTGAGGACACTTTCCAGGAACTGTTATTACTGGCGTCGTAGCGTCTGGTTCTTGAGGAAGGTTGTCGATGTGCTTTTCATCAGGAACTGGAGTTGTTGCAGCTTGTACGTTCCCGGAATTTCCTACTGGATCCAAGGGAGTCTTCGTCGAAGATACGGTGGTTGACTTCCCCCAAACCGTCGGCCTTCGGAAGCTCTTGCAATTTCTGATGTAAAAAGCATTGGTTAGGATTCAACTCTAGCGGTACTCTAACTGATTGTAATGTTTTTGGAATGGTTTCAGGAGACGTATAACAGCCTGATGATGTTTGATTGTGGTCAAATGATTGAAATATATGCACTTTTGAAATAGATTCTGTTATGGAATTACTAACCTGTGAATCGTGTTCTTTAAGAACTGAATGATCAGGTTTAATAAAGCAGAAACTATCAATAGCGATAGATGTATTTGAAAGGGTTTGTTTGTGCCCTGTTATCGTTTCACACACGACGTTTTGAGTATCGTTACTTATTTGAGGGTTATGATCCTGAAAATGTGAAGGATCGTGCGAGATTTGATTGCATGTGGTTATGCCGCTAGGTAAGGAAGGAGAAAAGAACTCTTCTTGAAATAGTTCAGCTAGTCCAAGAGATTCGGGGGAATCAACTTGCAGTAACTAGAAACTTGTAATCTCTTTGGAAGGTGTGTGAGTATTAGGTTTTTGGGTTGAATCTAGAGTGTTTAGAAAGTTTAACCAAACAAGGACCCAAATAATAGCTTAGTAATTCGTTTATGAAAGTTTTGTATGGGAGAAAGTTGGAATGCAGTTTTAAAATGTTGTATGGCAAATTAGAAACCAAAAGATTATATTTTGCAGTTCGTTTTCAATATGAAGCAAGTCAAAATATCTATTTAACAACGTAATTGACATTTGTATATGTGAAATGTCAAAAAAGGAAATTTTATTAAATTAGGTAGTTAAGTTCGCCATATTGAAACGTAACCAATAAATATACGATACTTATGTTTTGAGAATGATAAAAAGGATATAAATAAACTTTAAACTCCCGAAAGTCGATTGTTTGCGGACGATAATCGAATAACCGATTCAAAAAATTCCAGGAGTGCAGGTCGTGTGCATGTCGGCAGACAAAAAACTGGTAATGGAACTTGTGGAAATTTGGCGTGACTATCTCCGTTGGGTTCTTTTTTCCTTTCGTGGAGGGTCACCAGTTATAGTGTAATGACCATTTATAGGTGCTAGCACAATGTAGATTGAAAATTATCAACTTATCAAATTATTTTTTGGATTGATCGGACTTATTAAATCTAGATTCTTAAAAAATTATCGGTGTACAGCATTTTGAACGCCAAGCGTCGTCAGATCTTGCTGTACATAACCTTTCTGTTTTGCTTTTAAAATTACTGATGATAGATTGCAGCCTTTTATGATAGATTTTAATTTTACATGTTGAAGTGGAGCATACTTGCATCTGATATACATATAGTATATATCATGTGAGTTTATGTATAAATTATGTGATGTTGGATGTAACATTGTAAATAGTTCATACCAGTAGTTAATACCGAAATTAATAATTACGATTAATTATTTTGTATTTAATTATATGCTATTATACATGTCTGCTTAATCAGTTATAATGTTCTTAACTACCGGTTTGACAATAGGGTTAGCAGGCTCTTCATTATTGGAAGTGTGGAAGTATGACGATGGTGGGGTTAGTTGTGCAACGTTTACTAGTTGATGATGATTTTACTTGCTGCATTTTAATATAACTATAGGTTGTATCAATGAGGTTAAATAGCTTATCTCATACGTACTCCATAGTCCAAAATTCAAATAGATATACTATAAATATAGTTAAATTACAATTGTTAAGTCAAATTGTTGTTTTGGAAATTATGTAGTTTAGTTTTTCACACTTTCTAATAATAAAGCGTTAATTAAGATTCCTTCTCGGTACACATAATAGATAAATCTATATTCTAAGCGATACATCAATCAAGACACAGTGATTAGATATAATACAAAGCGGCACCTTGCATACCTGAGTGTCGCTGAACCTAAAACGATTGAGTCAATCAGAAATGATATTGGATTTTTATTAAAACAGTTTTTTATATTTAGAACCATTTGTATTTGTTCATTTGAACTCAACACCTTAAAAACGTTTTATTGCAAGTGTAGTTTTCTGGAACATCAGTGGCTGGTAAACGCCTCACTGTGGAGCGAAAGATAGGGAAGAGCGCGCAAGCCCAATAATGAAGTAGAATAAATAATTTTTACCGATTTTTGTTGTTAATATGTAATTTTTAAGTTTTAGGAATTGATATAACAATGTTAGAGCATTATTTATTAAGTGCAATTAATAGTTTATGGCGTTATGCTTCATATTAATGAGGGGAAGTTTTTCTACTTTCTTCATTATACCTGCAGCTTATTAGAAAAAGTGAGAGGATTTATGTTATTCCAGTAAAGGTATTCTATAATATCTCTATTGTAATTTTTTATAAGTATATAAGAAGACGTTCTAAAATTAATAAGGGCGACATGAGTTTTTCAAGGTACGTAATTCAATTTTCAATCACTTCGCCATGAATTTTATATTGCAATTAGAGAATTGAATATTTAAGAAAGAACTACTTTTAAAGGAATTACTATCCCTTAAGAAATAACAGTACTTGTAACTTTTTACAATAATTGCCAATATTTCATTCATAAATAGTCTCCATTTTACTAAAAGGTTTCAATCATACTGTTTGTTGCGATGCTTCAGCTTTGTAATTTTTTTATTGCAGTTATTAGAAAACCCAATTCTGCGTAGGTAGGGATCATGGTTAAACTTAAATAAAGCCAACTTCTTAAGGGGTGGTATTTAGTTGTTTCTAACAGTTCAGATATAAGGTGCAAAAACACACTCCGCCGTATGAATAAAATGTAGCAAATGCTTCTACTATAAGTTGATCTCACTCTTACTAAATAAAAATCATATCTTTTTCCTTTTACTAATAGAAGTAAAAGCATTTACTTCCGTTTATGAATACAGCCCAATGTTGCATCATCAACATGTCAACAACTATGCATGGAGTAATACGAATAATACCGTAAATATTTCTTGTAGTTCCTACAACAACGACTTTTAATCTTTTAAGTTTTTATCGAGTTGGATTTGGTTTTTGTATGAAAATAACCAGGAAGCTTTGGCCCTTTCTTCGACATAAATTTTAAAGCGGGCATATGCGGGCGTTTTTTTATAATTCCAGCAAAATTTGAATTTTAGCAAAATAAAAACTCTTACAATTTAGTATTTTTTATAATAAAAACTACAACACCTTTTCATGTTTTTTTAAGTTGTGTAGAATAACAAAGATTTTTAAATTTTGTCACCGGTTCTAGATGCCCTGAACATTTTATAATCAAACGGCAATATGTTTTTTATTCTTTACACAAGTTGGATTTTTACCTCATTGCGCAAGCATTTTATCAAACTAACTATAAAGGTTGTTGTGTAGGCTTTTACACTTCCATTTATGAACAATGAAGTGGTTACGGAGAGAAACCAAAAATAATAACACATCGTAAAATGAAACTCCATAGGCCTACACTGACGATTACATACCAACCGTTACTGGTTAATAGCCCTTTTTACAAGACGCTATCGGATATCTATGAACGCTTTTATGTGCTTTTATTAGGTCTCCAGTGTAATTTGAAAGTTACAGTATTCCGTGCATACCACCATAAAAACAAAATTTAATTTTCTTTTCTAAACTGTCACACAAGTGCTTCAAAATTCCTTTTGAATTTGCTACAATTTCTTGCGGTAGACGTTTCCGCTTCGTATTCGCGTTTTATTTAACATACGATAGAGCAAAGTCTTTCTACATTTCTTTGCAGTGGGAAATGTCACAGTAGTTTCAAAATGAAAGTAACTCTTTGTTTACATTGAACGTACATACATTGACCTATTTTAATTCATAGAAGAGTAGTATTCAATTTTGTGTATTTTTGGTGTCTCTAAACCATTTCTCAGAAATTACCTGTGACAGCAATAAATTACTAAGTTAAATTTGTTAAACTATTTTAATAGGGATTTCGAGTAGTAGGTCAACCCCAATTAGAATCTTATTATAAATGTAGATAACTAGGATTAGTAAGTTATTATCCTCTGGGAAACTAAAATAAATCTTTCCGACAACCGAAGCTAATTCACTATATAGAAATATCTTGTTCTAGAATAAAATTTACAGAAATGAAGTAGCGATCTTGTAAATGACAAGAGATTAAATAGCACTTACAAATATGGTATAAAGTAGACTATCTGAGAATGTTCGAAAAAAATTACATCTGTAATAAATTTAATATGTACGTTTAAGTAATGTTTTACAATTCTCATAACAACTAAGTAATTCACAGTTTCTTCTAATTCATTCAGGAAAAGATTTTTTGAGTCTGGGTCAAACTGACGGGACCCCATGACCTATATGTTAATGGCCATAATAAAATAGAAAATCTAGATAATAAATAAAGAAGATAATCTTTGAAATTATTCACATTGAAATGATTGAAGACAGTTTGAATTTACTGCCACGTTAAATTATTGTCACGTTGGCGACACGAATACTTTTCGGATATTCTTATCCTTTTTTTTATTTTAAGGTGGCGTCTCAAAAATAATATAGCTTATAAAACTTCATGAATTTTAAATAGTAAGCTTACTTGGCAATAAAATCGTCTAACAAACTGTAGATCTGAAAAGAACTGTTTGTAAAATAAGAAAACAAGCGAAACAAAGCAAAAATTCAATGAAAACCGGCAACAACGCAAAGCACAACGATGTAAACGAGAAAGTGACAAGTTGACGCTGTAATTTGATGCAACACATTTCAAAAATGCTACACTATCAACGTGAAATATACTAAAACCTACGGCTCGAAATTCAAACAGTCCTGACTCAATTTGGAACTCACCGTGCTACTACTCATTTTTTTAGAGAGCTCTTACTTTGAAATAGTATTGATCGTAAACGACTGTATCAAATTAAATAATTTTAAAACGAACAAATAGTAAAATTTCTACATATACATATACTGTGGCTCGTTTAGCTTGAACATAAGAACACTTTTAATAGCGAAGAACAATCGGCCAACGTAACGCTCTCTGAAGAGTCACTATTTGGATTTCGGCCTGATATCAGAACAAAAGTGTGGCTAGAACGTGGTAATAACGAACACACTAGGTATGCCCAGGAAGTCCACGAACACATAGATTGAACAATAATTATGGTATCTGGAGGAATTTCGGATCAACATAAAACGGAGCTCGTTTTTACCGAAGAGTTTCTTCTTCAATACATCACGAATATTCTCTAGCCCATAGTGCAAACCATTTGCTCAATAGGAGGGACCTAATTTTTTTTCTATATGCACGACAACGCCCGCCCTCGTACTGCTCGAGTACGAGTACGAAGTTTGAAGTAATTTCATAAACCTATCTGTTTTATTTTTGGCAGTGGCGGATTCAACACTTAAATGGCCTAAAGCGTTACAAATCTATGGGTCCCCATAGTATAAATCAATTACTACAATTTATATACCTTTTATTATTTTATTAAAAATTAAGTAAGTAAATATACTTATTAATATACTAAATACAATTAATTACATATCTAAATATAACAATATTTTGAAATTAATATATGTACATGTAATCGTGTCATTTAAATTTTTTGTATAACTGACTTATTCGTTAATTGACATTATACCTACTAATAAATATTATTAGTATATTATATTACAACAGTCAACAGAAAAGTCACAATTTCTCACGTGTAAGTTGCGACATGAAATGAAGTCGAATTCCGCAATCGCACGAGTGTGAAATTGGCGTTTTTGCTCATGTACATACTATGTACACAAAAAAGTAATAAAACACCAAAAGCTAGGTAAAATATTTAACCTAGAATATGATTTGAGATGTTCTGGATTCTGAAAAGTGGACAAAGCTCACATTTTGTGGAAAACAGGCGTTAGTTGTAAAAATTAAGAAATCCGCATAACTCAATGTAATAATAATCATTTATTTATAAAATTAGTACTGAAATTTGAACAATTATTTAAGTGAATAATACTAGTTTTGTTGGCGTCTTCAACTTTCTTTAAATGTTATAGGCATATTTTTAATAGTTATTTACGTGCCAAGCGTTGTAAATGAATCTTTAAGGGTGAGCTGGAAAGTTTGTGGGGCGAGCGACGAAGGAGCAAGCCTGCATAATCCAGTGAGCCCAGTAAAGATTAATTGCAAAGCGTGTCGCGTACAAAGTTTTATTTCCACCTTCACTAGCTGTTTTTTATGAATTGAATATTTTTTATAAAAAGACATTTTATAATCAAAGGTGGTAGCACAATTTATAGCTAAGCGTTGTCATGGTGTTGTGGTTAAGCAACACATTAGTTTCCATAGCTTTTTGTCGATAAGCATTGTAGAATTTTACAAGTCTCTTTTAAGAGCGCTTAAATTTTTACAGGGTTGTAGTTGTACATTTACTTAGTTATCATAAATGCCTGTAAAGTGTCATTTACATAGAAATGGAAATAAATGTATTTTTGACGCCGTGTTGTTCCGCCGCTGCTTTTTGTTAAAGGAAGTAAATCATAACCTCAATTTTACAAATACATTGAATACCTAATGCTTCATTCGTATGTAATTTTAAATAATAAATTCCCAAAATATTTTTAGATTTCTATGTTATAGACCGGTTATTCTAAATTTACGGATTAAAGCTATTAGAAGGATATATCGTGTTTGAACGTGCACGTAGTACGTATACATTAGGGTGGTTCTTATTTGGGTCATGTTGGAATTTCGGTTTTGCCGGGTGCCCATTTGATTCCAAAAAAAGAACTGGAAATTTTAATACCAATACGAACTTCCTATCTCTATTCTAATCATTCGCTGTAACGAGGAGAAGTTTCCCATTTAAAATACATGGGTTTTTTCATACATATATACATAAGAAGTGAAAAAACCGTGAATTTTAAATGGGAAACTTCTCCTCGTTACAGCGAATGATTAGAATAGAGATAGGAAGTTCGTATTGATCTTAAAATTTTCAGTTTTTTTTAGAATTAAATGGGCACCCGGCAAAACCGAAATTCCAACATGACCCAAATAAAAACCACCCTAGTACACATATTATGCTCGCGACCAAAGTGACCCGCCGAGATACTAGGACGGCCGGGAGTCGTTCGCTGTATATACGCACTTTACGTTTCAGAATGTAGGGAATTAGCAAATTATAAAAGCTATCATTGTCTTTATTGTAATTTAGCAATAATAATGAATAATATTAATATATACTGTTGTTTTTCGTCTATATTCAGTTTTTATACGATACCAAAAGATGTTCCTGGAGCAAGCAAATTTTTTTGTTTAGATGGATCCCGAACTTTTGAAGAGATCTTTTGGAAATGTTAACTCTATAACTTTTAGTCATTTAGTTTGTCTTGAAAAAATAGCTGCGGTTTAGAGTTTCTTGAAAATAATGGTTTAAAAATGCCAATTTCTGCATCTATTGAAGATTCGGTATCAACACTGCAATGCTTTACGTGAAACCGGTACCGGTATATCAGCATCATGTGGAATTGGTCTCGTTGCCGACTGAAGATTGAGATAATTAATATACCTCAGAGATAATTAATATAACTCAGAAAAATTAATCCTCTCGGGCCTAGGTAAACTTTTTGTTCGTGGATAATATCTTACTTAACTCACTTGTACCATAAATAACTATAACCTTTATCTTTATCTAAAAGTGATAACTTTATACATTTCAAATAATTAGAAATATTGCATGTGCCGACATCTACATTTTAATAGAACCACTGAAAATACGAAATCATTTCCCAGGGTCATTTCCGCACAGTTTAGAGATTGTGAGCTATAAGTGATTTTCATGGTTAATAGACTGTGTGAAATGTTATTTTCTATAGTTTTAGATAAATGCATTTCATATAATCAGTTCTTTTATAATGGAACTTTTCTACTTTTAAAAGCAGCAAATTTATCAATAATATTTTCAAAACATAAATTTTGCGTAATGTCATTTTCAATAAACATTATTGATAACTTTTTTAAATGACTTTGTCCAAGATTATTTCTTAAATAATTTTTTACACGTTTAAGAACGGAGAAAGATCGTTCTCCAGTTGCATTACATATCGTCATAATGGTAATATTAAAAATGTTTTTAAAATTATTTCAACATTGGGAAATGTGGTACAGTTCCCCTTCCCAGAATGCCAAGTCGGACAAACGCGCAGATTTTTGTAGAAGGCATTAAACGCAAGCATTCGGAGCGATAGATGCTACATTTCTTCAGGTCTGCTGCTAAACAGTATATTCAGTTACAAAACTTTACCTACTGCTCTGAATGCTTGCCTATTCGCACGAAGCTTTATTGCGTCGACCGTACACCTTTTTTACCAGTGCGCTTCTGGGCAGGAGTCGTCTGCGCGGCCCCCTGACTTATGGGGCCTGAAGCGGCCGCTTCCAACGCTTGTTCCTAAATCCGCCACTGATTTTTGGCCAGCACACCCTCTGGTCCTTAATCCGATCGAGAATGCTTGTGGCATGGTCCAAAACCACTTAATTCTATCATGGATGCCATGCATACTCGCTTCGAATTTGGAAATGTCTTACAACAACAATGATCCGTCGATTTTGTGTTTCGCTAATTATTAGTTAATATTAGTTAATATATAAATAAAGTTAAAAATTTAATAATTCGTTTTTTAATTAATTAAAATCGAGTTGTAAATAAATGATACAATTTTGTACAATAAAAAGTAAATACAATATTTTACTAAGTGATAATTTCTTTTTTACTATATTTTAATATATAAATGTTGAAATATATTTATTACTCAATTATAAGTAATTTTTAATTTTCATTGTTTAATTAATAATTAGCAAGACAGTTTTAATATAAATGTTATATAATTTTGATTTAAAAAAAATATATAAACAAATTTGTGGAAAATCGAAGGTCATTATTATGACAATGTAACTAATAATCATCAGTGTAAGACTATCTAATAAGTGTAAGAAGAATATCTATTTTGTTGTAAGTAATACGTTAAGATAAACTTTGTAACTAATTTTATAATAATTATCTCCAAAAATCCACGTGGACGCAGTTAAAATCAAAGTAAGTAGGTAATTATGTTAATTTTCACGAGAACTTATCACGTAAAAATCAAAGCACGCTGATATACATGACACAAGTCACAAGCTTTAAAAATATTTAGTATAATTAATACTAATCCAGTAAAGCGTTATGAATTTATCATCGTAGATAAAATGTTCTAAGATATAGGTACCGGTAAAAAGTCTTCATTGCACTCACGTCTTTTAAAACACTCGATCGTACCTCGCTCGGTTTTTTCCTCCAAATCTTGTTCTTCGGATCGATCTAGTACTTTAGAAACTCTATATGACAATTTTGTTTGACTTTTTGTGTTCCAAACAAACTTTTTGGAACACCTAATTTCTGGGTAACATTTCTTATTGAAAGGTTAGGATTTCTTTTGAAAGTAGCAATGACCCTCTTCGCTAAATTTTGGTCAACTGGTCCCGATTTTCTACCTGAACCTGGATTTCTTTCCAACGTTAAAGTTTTTTTGAAGTTATTTAATACGGACCTTTTTTTAAATAAATTAAGAACAATGGGTGCGTCCAACACACCGCTGGAGATAGTGATGCAGCAGCTTTCACAGCCGTCTTAGACTTAAAAAACGTCATCGCTTTATACATATAAAACGCTTGAACCTCTGACAAGTAACATTAGAATAATTAAAATGCCAGAACATCAATTTTTGGCAGTAGATATACGTTATTTAGTATAAGTTTACGTTCACGTCATTACTAAATTATGACGTCAGACTATGCGCTGTTGCCATATGGAATTGACTATTCCTTGTTTGATCCAACACCTTTGCTGCATATTTTCAGTGTACGTTTTTAAAAGAATTATTCTCTTATGAACAATATGACATTGTTCATCCCCATCCATCCCTCATCATCCCTTGTCTTGGATGGTCATTCTTATAGTATTTCAATTTTTTGACAAAATATTAAGTGATACATGTTCTCCTGTATCCAAATGTGGTATTTCAATTGAAGAGCACAGCCACACACATAACGTCAGGTACTTACTGTTCTTATATATGTATTTCATAAATTTCATTGCTAATATTTGCGTCTACAGAGGATCAATCTCTGTAGTTTGTTTTCGATTTCGTTTCCTCTTTGGACTGGAAACTTCTTCCATAGATGAAATGTTGGAAACAGTCTTAAGATATATTCTCAGTGCTTGAGAAACACTCTAGAATTCTATTCAGTGAATGCAATTGTAAATACAAAATAGGTAACAAACTATTGTAAACCGAACTTAGAAAACACAAGAAATAAATTTGACAATACAGCGTGTCGCTTACACAGGTGTACCAATCTGTTTTTCTGTTGAACTAAATGTGTATTTTCTCATTAAATTAACAAATTACGTTTTGGTTTAAAAATCTATTTGTATTTATTCTATAAATAAATGTATTACTAAATATATGAAAATAAAATTTTATTATTTTCGATAAAGCATATAATCTTTCTTCATAAAATTCTATTTTGAAAGTTATTATTTGCACAGTTGGTTGTACTCTTACGTCACTACTTTTATATCTATCACGTGAACGTCAACTTAGACTAAACGGTGTATATGAGATGACAAAAAATTAAAATTTTAAATAGTGGTGTTTAGATCTAAGCCAACTGTAAAAACTACTGCAGCGCTGCAATTCCAGCACATGTGTTGGACGCATCCAATGTAACTTTACTGGCGTTGAATACTTTAATTTGATAGATATGTAAATTATTGTTGACATTTGTTTTTAAAACATACTTGGATAACAAAAATTGAATACAAAACTGGATGACTTTTATCGTGGACAGTCTTTAAATTAATAATAATTCCATAATATATTTCAGATGAATATTGATAAACAAAATATGAATAATAGTTACATAAAACTGACTACAAAAGCCACACAGGTTGATAATTACATAAATCAAGGTGTGTATTCCCTATTACTCATTCAGGTCCGGAATTATTTGTTGTTTTCTCACATGCATTTAGGAAACTGGAATATTGCATTTTACAAATATAGACGCTATTATTTATTATCAAACGATTCCGATGTCAGTAATAAATTTTTGGCTCTTTAATAAATATTACATTGTAACCAAAAAAATTCTACTTTTTTTAACGTAATATACAGGGTGTATTTTAATTAAAGGGTTTTGGCTGAATGGTATGTAGTTGAAATATAGTAGAGCAAATTTTCCTTATAAAGTTTGTTCTTCAAACGAATAGTTTTTGAGAAAATGAATTTTAAAGTTATATTAAATTTCGAGTCCGACCCTGTAACACTAACCTACCTTAATTTGTACAAATTTAATTTAAAAATGTGATACCCTTTTAGATGTACCTGCCTTTTAAAAATTGTTGTTGTATGTCACATAAAAAAGCTAATTTATGGGTGTCTGCATGCTTTAATGTAAATAATGTGGTCAGAAGTGTGTTGATATTAATAAAACAGATGTTGCAAAGAAACATGGCATTTATTTTTTACATCTAACGGTAATTGTAATTAGCAATTACATAATGTTATGTTGGCTTTCCAATTCGTCTTTTACTGTAATTGGTTGCAATTAATTCTTACACAAGTGGTGTCATACTTCTAACGATTTGAAGGTAGATTAGAAGTGTAAGAACACATTTAAGTAACTTTTATACAAATCCAGATGACAATAATTTCTGAAAACTGATAATTCGATAAACAGATCGCGGTACGTTTGAAAGAGATGCGGTACTTTTCCTTCTGCGAATTCTTAATACGTATTTTTTTTAATATTTAAGATATAACTAAAGTTTTTTTCAATGCGGTAGACTTTCAGAAAATCATATAAAACTGTTTGTAATTTCCGTTTTAAAAGCATACAAAGTATGGTAAGTATTGCCAATTAACCCCCTGTTTTGCAACCAATTTGTGTTTGTCACTTACTATTTATTGTTAAGAAAATAAAATAAATATTTATGCATTTAGCGAAACCTGGAGTGTTTTTTTACATCTAACTAAGTATCTTCTGAATGAATTACTTATTACTTCACGTCATTAATTATTACGATGTTTTAATCGATAGAAATGATCGTACTATACCATTACCATACCATTGTCATTTTTAAAATGAACGATCTTGTACGTTTTTAGTAGTTTAATTGCAGATATGCAAAGAATAATTTCGGGATAAGGACATGTCATGTTTTTAATATTTCGTTTTACAGCAATTTTAACTGCTAATTGATTTTATTAAGCTACCGATTTACGTATTATTTCTAACAATGTCCGAGATTAAATACAATCCAAATTCATTATCATTAATAAGAATAACGATTTGCAACCTAATACGGAAATGCAGTAGTTGTAATAATAACAAAAAAACCCTACTTATATAGGTACCGTCATTGTTTAGTCTACTTGACAAATTTATGTATTCATTACTACCTATAAACAATTTAAATAGCCAAACATCTTTTTGTTTCACATAAATTAAATGAATGACCAGCATAGAAATAACAGCTCCTCCAGACACCAGGGACGTCTTTAGTTTGCTTAATTTTACGGGTGCCCAACAATTTTTAGGGAAAATTTATTTTTGAGATATTGCGGAAATTTATGCATTTTTGCCTTCTTCCTTTATTCATATGTTACTCATTAAACCAAAACCCTTTATATAAAAAACACCCTGTATATATAGCAAAAACAGCCTTGAAGCTTTGCATTTGATTATTGTTTTTGATTACTATAATCAATTGTAATCTGATACAAAGCAGACAGTTCAGTGAAGTAATAAAAACTATAGTTAAGATATATATCTATTGTAAATTCAGTAAATAATTTACTATCAGATCAAATATAAAATGCATACTTTACCTATTATATGTTAATTATATTGTCTACAAATGCCAATTAACCCAACAAAAAATAAAATGTAAATTGTGGACTTTTATTTACTGCCATGAAACCAGCTACTAATTGTAGGATCAATTATCATAAATATAAATAGTAACTGTAGATTATTTTAATGTTAAATTAGGCACGTTTCGCATTGGCTAATTTTAATTATACAATATATTTGCAACATGCGATCTTGAACACAAAAATTAGATAGTAATATTGCATAAATCATATTACCTAACTTCTTCTTATAAAAGACATTCCATTCATTTTATTTGTGTTTCGTTCTATACAATTCTATTATACTACTGCCCTACTGAAGAACATCCATTTTCAAACACTGGTTTTGAGTTATTTCAGCTTTTATATGTTTTTGAATGCTGTCACCTGTTTATACTAGTTAGTCCGGTTCAAATTTCACATGAAGGTATTGACGAATAAGTTTGTTATGTTATCACCGTGCATATAGAAAATCTAAAATATTTAGCATACTTTTGATTTACTGTACTTGGATAAGACCATTATCCTTAGCAAAGCTGTCATTTTCTTACCGAGGATGATAAATCAGATATTAATTCATTGAGTTACAACAATAATCTTCATAGTGGTATTACAATGGCTTCGATTGCATTTATCTAGGACCCTATTCCTTGGTAGATAGATAAACTACATTGCGGGGTATAGATAGACATAAAAAGGACAAGATATTAAATTTTGCAGATAGGACCTTCTTCCTTAGGCAGGCAGCTTAGTTCAAGTAAGTATAAATAGAATTACAGAAATCTTAGAACTGGTTAGGTAGAGAGGGATTTACTAGTCTCAAAAATGTGTACTTTTTAGCGAGACTAGTCGAACAAAAAAGTTTATATCTAACTGCCCACTATAACAGCGATGTGATAATATCCTATAATAACTAAATTCTTTATCTCCAACCAGTTAGTTATTTAAGGAATCTTCTCCATTGTCCTTCATATCAGGCATAAAGACCCAGTACAATATGATAACCGCTTTTAGATCTGCACACAACTAACGAAGATATATGAAAACACCACGACAAGAGATCGACTTCGATTATCCCACTTGAATATAAAAATAAGAATACTTCAACTCTCCTTCACATGGAGTGTGTCCAGGTAGTAGTTTTAAACTTTGTACATATTATATTAAATTAAATGCAAGAAAATCTTTAAGAATACAAACATACACTAACGTTAGTGATCATCTAAAAGCTACTCGCATTATGACTTTTTGCATTTGAAGTTAATTTGGGATCCCATTCTAAATACATTTTCATTTAAATTTCTTAATTACAACCCAGTAATATCAGTAAAAGTAATTACAAACGACTTATAAAAGAATGAGTGTGTTAGTAATTCTAGTATCCTCATGTCCTTGCATTAACTTTAATCCACCTTTAATACAATAAACAAGATTAATCCACCTTGACAGTACAGTGATAAAGACTTCTGATAACAAATAATACTGTCCAATTGCAATAATTTCCTTTTTTATAACTGATTTTATTATTATTATCTTCGTTAGTATTATAATCTGGATCGAAATACAACCTTCCTAGCCATTTACTAAAGGAAATATTGGGCGATAACTCGCCATTATTGAAACGAATAGCATTCAACAATAACATTACTAAATAATGTCATTGATTTCCATAAAGGACACTTCAACTTTAAAAGGTACTAACCGAGTAAAGGCAAATTATCAAGTGCTTCGAAGCGAACTAGGTTTTCCCATTTATTCTCTTGGTTAATTTGATTCCTTATCAAAAGCGAACCCGCGCCAAGTTATCTTAACATTCAATTCGACACAAAGAGTGAAACACTAAACTCATGGTACAATACGGGAACGGTAAAAACTCTCTTAAACACAAGCCCAACTAATAAAATAATCTTGCATGACTTCGTTAGCAAAACACGAAACAAATTCAACGTTAGTAGCATACGCTCAGACGAGCTGAAGCTCGCAGAGGCGCGCAATGGACCCCTTGCGTGTGTCGATCACTTGACCAACCTGACTTGACTAAATTATACAAAACCCCTATTCAAATCTAATAGGAGCTACTGGTTCCAACCAACCACACAATATTCTTAACATCAGTATTTACCAACACTACCAATCAATAATTTAGACGAACTTTTCTCTTATATTTTACAAAACGTGCAAAAGTTCAGTCCATATCTCAAAGATTAACTACCTTCACAACTAAATCCACTACCTAAGCACGATAACACTGGCAAAGTTTTCATAGACCAAAAATCCCGTAAACCCGAATTTAAATTAAAAACTCGTATAAATTTAAATCTCTTTTCTATACCCAGCCCTTTCACTTCAACTTTGGACTGAGAAAATAAATTATAGTCGCAGAAAGTGTGGTTCGTATCTGTACTGCAAACTCTAAAATAAAATGGGAAATAATAAATGTACCAATACGCAAGGTGTTTAAAAACAGGTGTTTCTAGACACATCACCCAATCCATCACTTATACTATTTGAAAGACTTAATAATTCCTGTGAGAATCCGGTCACGTCCCAGCAAATCTCATTTGTAGACAAGTAGAATTTGAATGGCTTATTTCAGAAAAAAACCTGAAGTCGTTTTTTGAGTTAACCGATAGTCACGAATTATATAACATAGAACAAAATTTGCGTATTATTATGCGACATGACATGACTTTGAACCGATCGTGTCATATCATCAAACATTGTCTGGGTATGAAAACGGTAGAAAAGAATTATTTATGCTTCCGTTATTACGTATTCTTATTGTCTATTACAACTTGTGTTTTCTAAAAAAACGATATACAAATAATTACATTTACGTTATTATTTACAACTGTAATAATTATAGTATGCGTACAAACCATATGTCCTTAAACCTAACCTAACATTGTAATTAAATATATTCCTCGATATTAAATACAGTATCACAGTAGTTCTTACTAACTTTAAGATATTTTTTCATGTGATATTTCTTATTATATTAATACATACTATAATATTTTATTAAAAATAGAATTTTCTCTTTTTGCTTTAAAATAAATTATTTTTTTTTTAATTAAATTAAATTAGTTTTTCTTATTATTCTCTGAGTTATCCTCTACAACTTAGTATCATTGGTTTACCTCGTTTCAGAAGGATCGTATATCGAATAATTAATTATTATCAAATATAAGATTTTACTAAAAATTAAATTTTATTAAAATTATTAGTATATCTCGTCATGCGAGATTTTGTTCATGAGATATTTTTTATTATGATATTTTGTTCTTGGGATACTTTTTATTATGATATTTTGTTTTGTGATATTTTAACCGTGATATTTCGTCGGATGATATTAGGTCTGTGATATTTAGGCGTGACACCTTTGAGTCTATCGTACATTTTTGAACGTTCTAACTTATCAAAATTTATAAAAAATGGAAAGTATTTATTCAAGCGCGGTTCATCTGTAAAAGTATCTTTAGAAAGCAGAGTGTTTGGGACTGGGTAAAAGACACTCACTTCTCAACAGTGGGAAGATAAATGGAGCTGTATAGTTCAGTTTGGAAGATATGAATTTTGTTGTAAATTGAAATTTGGTTGAATATTTGAATATCAGTAAGTAGAATGACAGCCTTTAAGATATTTCCTTGCATTCGAATTTTGTTTCATTATTGTCAACTTGCAGTAGATCTGCAGTGTGGTTCAGAACATTTAGGGAATAGAACACTATTTTTTGCGAAGTGCAGGATCAAACCTTAAAAGCGTCTTACTCAGTTTAAATTTCAGTCAAATGCACAACTTATTGTTGATATGATCTGGACACAACAATCAATGATATGAATGAAAATGTATACGAAATACAGAGAATCCTTAAAGATAGCTATTTTATATGAGCATAACCTCAAATAATGCTAAATTGGAAGGGGGGGGAGATTGATTGTTTTCAAAAATACCAAGCTTGAACTTTTTACAACTTCAACAATGTTGATTTGATATCGTAACATGTATGTTTGTACTTTTCTATTCTCAATATGCTTAGACTCAATTGGTAAGAGCTGAATAGGTCATAAACATCTAACTCACACCTCGGTGGTAAGTGTTATACAAATTATCCCTTAATTATTAATTAAATATTTTATTAAGTAATTAATGAATAAACTAGTAAATAAATATTATGTTAGCCAGCCTCGGTGGATTAGTGGTTTGCATGTATGCTTCATAATTCAAAGGTCGCAGGTTCGATCCTCGGCCGAACTGGTAATTTTTCACAAATTACCAAAAATTTCTATAATTTATTTTAATTATGTTAAATAATTTATTTAAATGTAGTCCCTTCCGAATAAGCTTGAACCTAGTTTAAAATAAAGGCAATTTTATTGCCTTTTGCGAAAAAATCGTTGTGTACATTTCGTTCATGGGTTTGTGGTTTTTCATGTTCAAAACTTCAAATGTTCATCTAATGTCTTTGTTTAAGAAGTGGAAAATGGTAAAGTGTAAAATATAATTAATTATCGCGCAGTTTTTGTCGCAGCACTTGGCATTCTAGTTTACAATAAAGACAAATTAATACCAAGATGAGACGAGAACTTTTTACTACTAAATAATGAGTTATACAATACCCAGCATACCAAGCTCCAAAGGGAGAATTTCCTATTATAAATCGCTTGTTACCGTGAAGAGAGTTGAAATGAGAAAGCGACAATTTGACCTTAGAATAAAAATATTCCTTGAAGCTACTAAAAATTCATCACCTTTAAATCTAAAGCACGGAAATTTTGCTGCAAAGTCTAAGTCTAAGATTTCTTTATATATCCCGAATACTATTTCACTTAAAAGTAGAAGGCGCATCTCGTAAAATGCAAGATTTAAACTATGAATTTAGCATGCTCTTAGAGTAGGTAATCCTTTCAGGAGTTTTGAAAAAACACCCTGCATAAGTTGAGAAAGTGCACTAAAAATGTTTTTAAGTAATAGTTGATAAACTAAATCTAGTTTATCACTTTAGTAATCTAAAGTCAGATCTGCAAAGTACATTTTTATAGAAAGATATTTTTACCTGTTTGGTGCTTGTATCTCATTTAAGACATGCTTTTTTTATTTAGTTACTTACATAATTATTAAATACCTTAATAGCATAATAGTTATAAAAGAAACAATACTATTATGAAAAATATTATTTTAAGGTGTAATTTATGACTCTGGAAAGCGGACGTAAAACAGTACTTTACAGCCGTAGAAAGCTAAATTGTGCGTGGACTAGGGCTTCTTTAGTGGAACATTAAATTTTGTATGTAACTACTACTTTTCGATCTCGTCATGTAATCACGTATTAAAGTCTTGCTCTCGAGCCAAAAACAGCTAATACATAAAATAAATAATTATAATTCAGTTATGTATTCCTTTATCTACGATCATACAAAAAGTGACTACTTTTTACACTGATTTTCGTGTAAAAAGTTAACGTTTATCGAGCTAGGGTCATAAAATTCTTATTGCACGCTAATGTCAACAAGAGATTTTTGATAAATGATAATTTATGAATATTTTACAAACTGGTTGCTAAACAACTTAACACATAAAAATCTAAGCACGCTAATATAATTATGTACATGACATAAGTCACAAATTTAAAAAAAATATTAAATACAATGAATACTTTAGTAAAGCGTTATGATCGTAGATAAAACGTTGTAAGATGCACGTGTAAAAAGTCTCTTCATTGCACTCACATCCTTTAAGACACTCGCTCGTACCTCGCTCGTGTGTTAAACCGTTTGCGCAATAAAAAATAGCTTTTTACACTTGTAGCTTAAATATCTATTATTCCACAATTCTTAATACTGAGGAATTTTACGAATTTTATAAAGTAATATTATTTCTCTGGTATTATAGTATTTATTAAATTTTAGCTAACAATTATGAAAAAGTGAGAAAAATGCCTTTTTCTACGCCTGTTAAAAAAACTGCACTATATTTCATTATTTTTGGTGTGTAAAATATCAGTTTATGGTAATAATGAAAAAAAGTAAAAAGCGTAAAAAAAAGTGTGGTAGCGTGTCATTATTTCACTCTGGCGTTTGCAAATACATGCACCGAAATAGCCGAATCAAAGATTGCTTTGAAAACAATTGAAGTTGTCTCGCAATCTTGGCTTTAGAAACGTCAAATTTTCTATTGATTATATAGATTGTTTGTGTATGTTGTGAGATATTATAGTTATTTATTTAAATTAATTTAAATTAGGAAATCGAGCAAGATTCTGAACACGAAATATTAACGCCGGAAGAAATTATCGAAAAAGCAAATGTAGCAACGCTTAACTTATTGCCAGAGAAATCAAGGGAACTTTATCTAAAAGAGTATAACACATTTATGGAATGGCGTAATCAAAATGGAATTCATAGCTTTACAGAAAGAGTATTATTAGCATTTTTTCATTTTCATCATCAACGTTATGGTCCTGCTATTCAAAGTTAAAGGCGACATTAATTATTAATAATAATGTGGATATAAGCAAATATTCAAAGCTAATAGCCTATTTAAAGCGGCAATCCGTTGGGTATAAACCGAAAAAATCTCGAACATTTTCAAGGAGCGAAATAAATAAGTTCTTACTGGAAGCGCCGGATGAGAAGTATTTAATGTTTAAGGTAAAATTGTTGCTAAATTTCTTTCATTATTTAACGGCTTGTAAACTTTTAGGTTGCATTAATATTAGGCATTGCTGGGGCTTGCCGAAGAGACGAGTTGTATAAAACACTCATTGACAATATTGAAGACAAGGGGGAAGTTTTACTTGTAACAATACCAGATTCAAAGACACATACACAACGATGCTTCACTGTTGTTGGAGAGACCGGAATTACTAATTTGAATTTGTTGGATATTGATAGAAAATATGTGTTAAATAGGCCGAAAAATGCAGACACCAAACATTTCTTTCTTTCATATAGAAACGGGAAATGTACTAAACAAGTTGTAGGCATAAATACGTTTTCAAAAATTCCATCATTAATTGCCAAATATCTTAATTTACCACAACCAGATACATATACAGGTCATACCTTTAGACGTACTTCGGCATCACTTTTGGTGGATTCCGGTGAAGATATACTGAAATTAAAACAGCATGGCGGCTGGAAATCCACTACGGTTGCCGAAGGGTATGTGGACAATTCTTTTAACACTAAAATGGATTGTGCATCAAGGATTCTGCGCGGACATGAAACTAATAGCGATATTTTCAATCAACCATCCACCTCAAACATAAATGATAACGAAAACAACTTGAATATTCCAAACACAAGCAACAGTGTACACGAATCAATATGCCTAAATCAGTCAGAAAATAAATTGCTTGGATCAAAAATTAATATTAACAATCCCAAAAACTGTACTTTTAATATTACTATTACCAAAGAATTATAATCTGTTTCTTAAATGGTAATTTGTTGTTTCGTAATTGCTGTTCTTTAATGTAATTGTTATAATACAAAAATAAAATGTAAACACTATACATCATTTTTTTTCTAACTGCCGGCAGTCGTAGAAAAAATATTGTATGAAACTCATGCATAAAGTGTCTTTTTTTCACTCATGGGATTGCCGCACTCGCCTGCGGCTCGTGCGGTCAAACTTCCCATTCGTGAAAAAAAGTACTACTTTATGCACTTGTTGCATAAATTACTATTAATAATTCTATGATTACTTTCTTAGACCCAAGCATTAAATAGAAGTGCAAATACGAGGTATGTACATCAAAGAAAGTGGATTTTTCAGTAACACACTTTTTCTACAGCTTTTTGAGTCTTGAAAATAAAAAGAAAAAGTCTACTGGTGCTAGATTAGGTAACTATGGGACAAGGTATCATGATGTAACATCCATGAATTGTTTCGGCATAAATATGGTTGTTTTTTCGAATGCGCTATCGACGTATTACCTCTTCTAAACAAACTAACACTAAATGGTTGGGCGTCAGTTATTTGATAATAAACATCGCTATGATTTTATTTTTTTTATTTAAAATTGAAAATGGAACGAACGTATGTAATACATATATGTCAATTACAATTAATACGGGACATTTTATTTGTAGCTTTCTTCTACTTGCATTACAGTTAGGCTATGCTGTATGTATATTGTAAAATGCGACATTGTAAACTAATAGACAATCTAAATAAGAAAATGCTAGACGGCTAGTCACAAGATCTTCTGCGTACAGCGGTGTTGGTATGCCGTCAAAACATCGGGAACAAAAACATAGTGGTCAAAACATGACACAAAACGTATAGGAACAAAACATAGCAGGACAAAAACATAGAAGACCAAAACCTAGTAAGACAAAAATATAGTAAGCAAAGGCATAGCAGCACAAAAACATAGCGGCACCAAAACATAGCGAGACCACATCGCAGTACAAAGACATAGCAGACCAAATCATCGCAAAACCAATACATAGCAATGTCAATACACAGTACCTATTGTATTTATAAGGCTACCTACTACAAGTCAACTCGCGGTACATTTTTGCCCCTTTAGAGGAAAATTAAATGGGGCTGGAGTAATTTTGCTTTCATCAGAGGAAAATTAGTTTGATATTTACTTTAGCGGGTTGAAAGGAACTTCAACGCACCCTACCGTGTTTTGATGCAACTTGACGAGGTTAGTCGAATGATATTAGTCCCGTTTAAAAGTTATGCCATTTTCTGCTTCCTATGTTAAGTCTATGAAGAAAACTTTTTTATTGAAAATCAAATCACATACAATACACACGCAACACATTGAAGTCAATAGTGATTTTGATGAGTTTCATAACCCGGTGAATTGAGTTTCACTCGATTCTCATTGGCTAATTCTTAGGTAATTTAGGTTAGATTAGGTAAGTTAAGGTTAGGTTAGATCAGGTTAGATTAGGTTAGGATAGGTTACGTTAGCTTAGTTTAGCTTAAGTTAAATTAAAACACTGCATCTTTTGGTGATACTCACCAAACTGACCAATTAGGATTGTTAGGTTAGCTACATCGTAAAATTGAATGCGCCATTCAATTCCAATTAAAACAACGTAACTTTCAACAAGTAAACAACGTGGCGTAACTTTTTACCGGGACGTTTCCGCACATTGGCACTGTTTTATATATTGACTTTGCGATGATTTGGTCTGCTATGTTTTTGTACTGCGATGTGTCAATCTCGCTATGTTTTGGTTCCCTCTATTTTTCTGTACTGCTATGTTTTTGCTTGCTATATTTTGGCATTGCTAGTTTTTGCCTTGCTAGGCTATAGTCTGCTATGTTTTTGTCCTGATATGTTTTGGGTCGCTATGTCTTGACAGCTATGTTTTTGTTAGCAATGTCTTGTCGTGGATCCGCGGTGATTATTGGGTTGCCTAAGTATATCAGTGCCGAACATGAAAATATTTCTGATGAAGCTTTCGCAGATCTTATACGTATTACTTTTCTGTATTTTCAATACTTTCATGACTAACCTAATTTGGGTCACTCTACAAGTGTAAACGAATGAAAGAGCTTGTTGGCCCAGATTAAGTGACAAAAAACTAAATCAATGAGTAGAATATTTTTAACCTGTGCATTATAGATAGAATGTATCAGAACTAAAGTCTTAGAAGCGCCCTAAAATCCATTTGACGTAGATTTTGTTATCCATTATGATGCAAGTTCTTCCAGCTGAACAATAGATTTGCAAAACAATTGCACAACGTCACGATTAAAATGAAAGGAGCTTCTTCTAACTGTTTTTTTTTTGCTTCTTGTAACACTTTAGGTACAGTGACCATCCGTATTTATTTTAGATGGACGATACTTCTTTTACGGTACTAAACTTTTGTACATTCATACGTTTCTTGCTTATCTGGACGTCATTAAGTTCATATGTTTATTTGTTACGAGATATATCATCTCTCTGTTTGATTTGTTGAATATAATGTTATGTATTCATTGAATTAATTATTTTATATCCAGTTTCATGTGAACCTAGGTGAACCAATGATATTAAGATGTATAAAACAACTCAGAGAAGAAATCTAACTAATTAATCTAAATTTCGATTATATCTTAATGATAAAAATCTTAATAATAAATAAAATCGCGACCCAAAGCATAATTCACGCTAAAAGCAACGTTACTGTTTTGAGGTTAGAATTTTATATAATATTAGGTAACAGGGAAAGGTGCAATAAATATTGTTTATATCACTTTGTTTTGTGATTCAAAATCCCTTGGCACTCGTTATTTAATAGGTATTAAAGATACAAGTGTAAAAAGCCTTTTTTTTGGCGCGAACACTTACACGCGTAAAAAGAGACTGTTTACACGTGTATATCTTACAACGTTTTATCTGTGATCATAACGCTTTACTAAGGTATTCATTGTATTTGATATTTTTTTAAATTTGTTACTTATGTCATGTACATATATGGTCGTATGCATAAAATTCACTCTTGCTAATTAATAATCATATCTTTTCCCTTTTACTTATAGAAGTAAAAGCATTTACTTAGCGTGTTTAGATTTTTATGTGCTAAGTTGATTAGCAACCAGTTTGTAACAGTAGCTCAATAAACGTTAACTTTTTACACGAAAATCGGTGTAAAAAGTAGCCACTTTTTGTATGATTGTAGATAAATGAAATTTACCATAACACCTTTGGTAAGTGCAACTTTTACTCCAAAAACGTACGTTTAGACTGTCTAACAAATAATTAATAATTAACCCGCTGCATATATTAGATTACTTAGATGGCGAACGAATCAAAGCTACAGTGATAAATGGGATAAGTATGGTTTCCATGTAACTAAGAACTTCACAAACCAAAAGGTTAAATTATAAGCTGCAAAGCGTCAGCCCTTTCGGTTAATGAATTGAAGATTCTTGAATAAAGTGATGGTTATCGCGAGAATGACACATAAAGTAAAATGAAAATTTTTTATTTTATTTCATTTATTTATATTTGAAACCTGTAATAGAAAAAAGAACTGATTTCTCAGTTTGGAAGTTAATAACGTCTTTATCATATACAGGGTGTCCAAAAAGTGTGGAAACGGTTGAATTTCTCGAGAACGACACATCCGATTACAAAAAGAATTCCTTTATTTTTTGAAACCTATTCAGTCATGATATGCAAACACCACCCCCACCCTCCTGGGCGGTGGGGCGGGAGTAAGTTGTTAAAACTTAAATGGGAACACCAATTTTTTATTGCACTTTTGCATTCTCCATAAAAAACTGTCCTCAAATTGAAAATTTCGCTTCCCACTCCCGACCCCTCTAGGGGGTGGAAAAGACTGAAAATTGCACATGTCCGCAGAAAAACTTTTTTACTTTTTTCCTCCAAAATTTTTTTGTGATTTACAAATTGTACAGGTAAGGTAGTCTTCTTAAAGACCTAAACAGAATGTTTTTACTTAAAAATTCATTTAAAAAAAAGAAACGTCATGGGGTTCAGTCCTTGGTGTATTTTATTTATTAATTCATCAATATATCAACATTTAGACAATGATTTCTTGTCTTTATCAAGATCTAAAAACAATGATTTTTTTATAAATACAATTACATACAATTTAAAACCTTAATTAAGTTAATTAAAAATTCATACTAAAGTATGGTCTTAATCTCTTTAACAACCGGTCGTTTTCAATAGGTAAAGGGTTGCACGAAGATTTTGATAGTTTTTGTAATGACAATAGTATAATTAATTGCTTATAGTAGAGTGTATTTACTAGATTTCTGAATTTGTTTCATCTGGCTTTTATTTACCTATTAAATTTATAAATAAAATGTTTTCTGTTTAACTTCAAGATAAAAATAAACCAAAACATTTAAAAATGTTGAAAGCCCAATGTAATTATTGCTCCAAACAAATTTCGAATTCTAGCAGGCCCATGTGGCATTTAGAATGCATGCACGAATCGCATTTAAAAAAGTATTGAAGAAGATATCGCACCTTGTACATAAAAAAAATTAAAAATTAACAATCGATTTTAAAAATTTGCAAAACAAGGAATTTTAGCGAAATTGTATGTATCTCAATAGGTCCAAGAGATGCAATATCAATTAGAACTATTGTAATAATTCAGGAAAAATGTTTTATAAAAGCTATGAGTAACTTAAAACTTACCGGTAAACAATACGACACTAAACAGGAAAGGTTTTGGCATAAAAGCGAGAAAAATAATTTTATAATTGGAGAATTCATTTATGTACTGCTGTGCTTTTTATTAACTAATTGCAGTTATTTTCCAATGGAAACTTCTAGGAAAAAGTTATTAGAGAATTAAAATAAATATTTTGATTTTTGTGTTAGGTGCCTATGTAAAATTACTATACGGGATTCCCGGGAGTTCCGGAGAAAATAGTCTCGAGTCCCGGGAATAGCAAAATTGTCCAGACCCAGAACCCTAGACCTGAGTCAACCGATTAAGTAAAGTATAGCTGATCCACAATTTTGATTACACTATAGTGGTCAGGCATAACCTTGCTAGTTTTTCCGTAGTAAAGTCCAGCCTTGATCTGCGATCACTTACACCCAAATCAGGGGATAGGTTAAGAGATTCTTTTTTACTTAAAGTGCTATTTGCCTAGATATTCAATTATACACCAGTGGCGTGCGGTGAGAATTTAGGGTAGGGAAGCAACCACGACTTTAATTTTAATATACCTAGGTATATTAACGACAGGCGCGGATTCACGGGGAGGAATGAGAACCCCCCCCCCAGTTTAGAAATAAGTATACATAGAATAGAAACAAATAATGTTTGTTTAATTATTATTTATTAAAACAATTATTTTTCCAAAAGTTTCCCTCTCAAAACAATTCTCTATATCCGCCCCTGCTAGGTACAATAAAAAAACAGTGTTATGATTATTAAGCTTAAAAGTTTTTCAAAGAAGAACTTTTACACTTTATACTTATGGAATTTGGCTATTATTCTTTATTTAAAAAAAACTACTACTATGTATTTATAATGCAACTCGATTTTCCGGTCTTTTTTAGCAAAATACCGGTGCAGGTTTTAATCTTTGTTGTTAAATTTAAAAGTTCTGGTTTTGATCTGCCTTTCTCAATAATTTGTAATTTGTCTTCAAGACTGTATGCAGAAAATTCTTTAATAATAACTTGCAAACTAAACAAAAAAAATCGTACCGACCGTATCGGAAGTACTCGAATCTTCCACCAGCTGAATTTGCAATCATGACGATAATGCAATTTTAAATTTGCATACCTACAGAGCAAATTAAATAGAATTATTTGTCGTTAAAAAATCGAACTAATATAAATTGAAATAATAAAATGTGACAAAATACAGTCACATTCGTAGATTTACATTACTTAAGTAACATTAAATTTAACAAACACTAAATCGAACAAATAACCAAATTAATAAATAAACATTTGGGCATGAAGCACACTAAAAATAACGACCAAACAATGCTAACCGCATCGTCTGAATCACCACGCCCGCTGATCCACGCCAAGGTTAGGAGAAGATCAGTTATAAGCAACGAAATCAGTGCTTATATGCAGTGTAAGTAACACATTTGAATCGGTATTACCTTTCCGCGCAAGTTTAATGAGCCTAATTTAAAATAGTACTCTATAGGTAAATAATTATACTTTTTGCTGTACGGAATTGATATTGAACTTTAAGTTGATTAAATATTACAAATTTAAATAAACGATACCCATAATTTTATAAAACTATTTTTGTTAGCATTGGTTTTTAATTTTAATAAATTCTTAAGGAAGCATTGCTTCCCTTGCTTCCATGGACCGCACGCCACTGTTATACACAGATAGAGCGTGGTTATTTGATAAATATAAAACTAACCTATAGCCCCGTCATCAATTTAAATTATTTACTCGATCAGAAATTGATGACATTTTTGTAATCCACCAAAAACAAATTTAGAAAAGTAATAGAAAACCATCGATCACATTAAACAAAAAAAAATCGAGATATATGTTTTCCTGTTAGAACTCATCCCTCTAATCCTAAAATTTATTTAAGCTATAAATACGATTTTTTCCATTCATAAACTATAAATTTCGTACTTTAAAAGCCAACGCTTGGATAATCTTGAAAATATGGTTGCGCACAGACATCTTCTTTTACACACACATATATCATACATGTGTAATTTGTTATTTGAAACCATCACTACACAAATTGAATTTTGTATAACTCGTCTTCATAAATTTTTATCTAGTATATTCGGTTAAACCTCAATGTCACCAGATAAAAGTCGTCAATCAATTGTGAATAAATCAAGTCAAATCGATTTGGTAGATTTGAAAAGATCGTGCAGCACATACATAAAATTTCGAAAACTCGTTTTTTTTCCTTGTATTTTTTATTTCGAATTGCTTTTCAATTTGTAAGGGAAAGCTTTCAACCATTAAAGAGTTATTGCATTTATTAAAATTGACGTGATAGCAATGAAAATGGCAAGCTATTAACAGTTTGCTACACTTGACGAAGGTTAACTACCGCGTGAACGTGATGCTTGTAAACAAATTTAGGGGGCTGTTTGTTCAGGCAGAGTTTTCTAGATATTAATAAAAGACGCACGAATTAGTATATCGATTAACTCAGGTTTTCTAACCCTTAAAATTCTATAAATAATTAGAACAATAATGCGTTTCCTTCAGCTTTAAGACTTCATTTGTGTAAAAACGTACCATAAGTAACGGCTCGTTCACCAGTCTTGCCATTTCAGTAATATCTAATTTTACAGTTTGAGATAGCACTTGTTTGAATAAATTTAAATCTTGTTACATGTAATTACACTGTAAAAAAGTAAAACAACGTAGAGAACTTTACCAAACAAAAATAAACTAAAATAATGTAAATTTGAAACCTTACGACTTGTTAACACGACCACTATTTTACTATCAACTTTTACCAACAATTATGAAACTTTAATTGGAAAATAACTGGAATAATTGCCAGTCTGTGGAAAACTGCGACTTTGCTCATAAATGATTTTCTGTTTTATAACTTTATTGTTTACTTAGTTATTATTAGAATAATAAAAGTGCTAATGCAGCACCAGTCTACAATTCAAAACCAAGAAAAACAAGGCTCGTGACAATATATTGTAATGAACGGGAAGACCCCTATACACTGTCGGCGAACAAGCGAGAAGGTTCCCGGCACATCTACAATGTTCGAGACTGAGCAGAATGTTCCAGAGCGATGGACGTATAGGCGTTTTGCCGTATAGGACGTGTTGGAAATTTTATTGGCATATAAAACGTCACCGCGCAAGAAGGAAGTTAGTCAACTAGTGAATTAAATACGCGCATGGTATGATAGTATAAGATAAATATTGGAAATACTGAGGTGTTATCTAGGTAAATAAAAATATGAATATAGTGTTGAATTGAAATGGCTAGCTTTAATAAAAATGTAACAGCTCAAATAAATTTTCTTTCTCCCAATAGACTAACTCAGGTTTAGAATTTGATAAAGCATGAGATAAACAAACTATAAAAAGCTTTTTGATTCTTGCACCTGGAAGGAAGGAAACTTACTACCATTGCACTTGGAATTCTGTAGCTGGACAAACAGCAATCTTAAATTCTGTATGTGAAGAAAATAAATGTATGCTTGCATAAATACCAACACAAATAAACACATAGATAAATTGAAACACAGATATTTTATTTTTATTAACAATAGATAAAATATTTGTTAAAAAGGAAAAATAAAACAATTGTTTAAATAAAAAAAATTAGAAATAGTAAGAAAATTTTCCTTGAGCTTGCTCAAATGTTTTTGTTATGATTGCCACCTGACATGTGGGTTACAACCGATCTCCATTTGAACAAACTGACATCAAATAAATTTATCACATAAGAAAAATATTTACAAGTACTAAATCAATTTATCTAACAGAAATTAATTATTCTTGTGAATAAACAAGTTGAAATTGTCTAAATCTTACGACTTTGTTATTGAAAAACTTTTCACACAAAAAATAAATTCTGAATTTGAATAGAAATGTCTTTATGATTTTGTGGTCCTAATGTGAACCAAATCCTTTTATTTTTGATTTACCATATATAATCGTCAATGAATCCATTCCAAATCTTTTACAATTGGTATTACAGCATTTAACCAAACAACTGATTTCTAAAATTCATACGAGTCGATTATGCAAATCAATAATGGAAACAGAATTCTTCTTGATTTAATTAAAATAAATCGTTCACAATTCCATATAATGATTGAAGAACGAAATAAATCTTCTTTAAATTTATATCACAGGTAACTATTCAATACCATTAACACTTTATTAAAATTTTACGTTTTACTTCCAACGCAAATATCATATGGTTATAATAACCTTACTTTTATTTCAGAAAATTCGAAGTGAGTTGAACGTGGATTCTTCCAATGTGTTTTATCGACTGAAATTGTTAATTTTTAGAAGCCTTTTTATATGTTTTTACCAAAACAGTTAAAAAAACAGCGAAATTTTCACAAACAACGGCACATCACAAATGTCACTACCGAAAAACATGCGTTCAAAAATAACACTAAACTAAATTCTAAAAAGACAGAAATGTAGCTGGCAAAATAACGATTAAAACAACATAAGACACTTATAGTCTAAAATCAACATTAACTGAGAAAATTAATAAAAACGACCAACGGTCAAAAAATTTCATTCAAACTTAATTACAAAGAAAACTCATTATCTTCAGGTATACCTGTACAAGAAATGATTACATGGCTACCCAATGTAACTCATACATATACAATTTACATAGAAAAATATTTACAATAAAAGAAAAACGTAAATAAAAATTTGTTTATACGTTTTTTTTTAATCAAACGATGCTTTGGAAGACTCCATACAAATAACAGCATAAATGAAGTCAAACTATACTCAAACTTGTCCAGCATACAGTCCTCCAAGTGCAAAATATCAAAATAAAGCCAACATTTGAAAAATTCAATAGATATCTATAAAGGTGATACCTTCATCTTTATGAACTCAAACCTTCTAAATGCAAGACTCCATAAGCAAAATGTAACATTATAAATATCAAATAACTTATCTAATATAACTATTTCCAGTGAAGTATGTACCTGAAACTGATTTAGTTTCATGGGAAACAGAAAGACTTGTTATACTTACTTAGCGTTAAACTCATGTCTAACAAGAAGATAAAATTTTCCAGAAAAATGGAAAAACCATCCTAACATGTGACCTGGGTTGCATAAAACATGTATTACTATAAAACAACCTAAATAATTTATATCCTTTTTATAAATTCAAACTTTTTATGTAAAAATTGAGGTTACGTCTGCATGAAACTCTTCCTTGTATAATTTCTATTTAAAAATGATAAATCCTTCTGTAACCTAACACAAATCGTCAAATAAATTTCCAATCTGATGATTCCATATCATCTCAATACATAATATAAATCTGAATAGTGTAATATAAATCTTGTAGTAATAATAATCTGTAATTAAATTAAATTCGTGTAAGTTCGTTAATAGTTTATAATTGTGTTTCTAATTAGTGTTAGTGTTAATATTTCTCTTTAGTAAACAGTTAAAACAGCACCTTGTAGTATTATTTAAAAAGAACGTTGCAATACGTTAAGCGTGTATTTTCTTGGTTGGTAACTGAAGCCAGTCACTTCATTTTCATAAATTTATAAATAAATCTGTCGAGTTACGCTTACTTTATTATGATTCTTGTGGAAAAACATTCTTTTTCTTTATTTTCTGGGCTAATAACCTGTTTTAAACATTTATAGTTAGTTTCTTCAAATGTGGATGCCCGGCTTTACGTCCGCCTTTTAGGTGGTATTCTTCCAATTTTCCATTCTTTGGTTGATTTTCTTTTGCTTTTCCTATGAACATGAATTCATTCATTCTTTCTATTTATTTCTTCCAGTATTTCCTTCCATCTCTTGTATACTATAAATTTTGTTAGGCTCTGCATTTTACACATCTCTCGTACTTCTATGTTTCTCATTCAATCGTGTAGTGTTTTGTTTAGTATCATTTGAAGTAGTATTTTGGTGTGTTCAATATTTGTTTCCGCTCTGGTTTTTCACCGCGTATGTTAGTATTAGTCCAGTTAATCTATACATTTTACCTTGCAAAAGGTTGGGTAGTTCTAATTTTTTGAATATGTTTTGTATGTCGAGGCTCTTAAAAATTAAAAATACAAGTTCTAGACCTTGGTGAGCCACCATAACAAAAAAATTACGAAAATTTTGACCTTTTGTTGATTTCCCAGAATATCTCTGAAACTATGCATTTTATGGTTATTTTAAAGTAGACTAGATTTGACTGCTAAACTTTGAGTGCAGAACGACATTTCTAAACCCAAAGGTTGTCGAGATACAGCTCTTCAAAGTTTGGGTAGTTTGGGTTTGGTAGGTAGTTTAAAAAACCGCAGTAACAGAAAGAAATCAGTCGCTTAGAAGGACCGCAAGTGACCTTTTCTTGTTTTCTACTCACTATATCGTTCACGAGCTGTTCAATTTTTAAATTATCGGTTTCCGCTTGCTCATCTAATTGATCAATCATTGATGGAGTTTCTACGTCTTCGGTATCACTATAGCCTCGCTGCTGTTTTATTTATTTTTACTTTGCTTTTGTTAGTTAAATATTTATTTTTCTAGATACGAAGACTTTCAAGGCAAGCCGATATTCGTATGTAAGTATTTCTGTCGTTTATCATTTGCTTTCCAAGATAATTAAATTCTGATACTTGTTCAGTAAGTCGTCCTTCTATTCTGCCAGCCTCGTTTTACACGGGTTGCATTACGGGTTATTACAGCATCATATGCATAAACATATTTTATTGAATTTGTCTCCTTTTTTAAATTCTAGATCTTTAGGTAACTTATCTTCATTATTTCATTCTAATTTATTAAAGATTATTTTGCAGAGAAATGGGCTACGAGAATCTCCTTGACTTATGCCGTTTGCTATTCTTATTTCTAGTCCATTTACCTTTATTTGTGTGGTGCAATGGGTATTATATTCGGTCGAAGGTCTTTGCCAGGTCTATAAAGCAAAGATAAAAAAAGATGTAGTACTCATAGGATTTTTCTGTTAGTTGCCTTATAATAAATATAGCATCAGCAATGCTACCAGTTACGCACTGGTGGGAGCGAGGATCCTTCCTCTACTAGCTCTTCCGGCTAGTTCCGGAGATATAAACGTGCTCACCCGTCGGCGCCTTCTCCAAGGAGATGGCCCATCGTTAAGCTTCGGACTATTTCCCAACATAGTTGGGGATTCGATCATATCCGATCTAATCCAACCTCAATGTGGCGGCACTTGGTTTTATGATTTTTGCCATCCCGATCTCCCAGATTATAGTCTTGGTTGCTATTGACAGTGCTTCATTCATAAGTCTACACGTTCTAGACTCCCGGTTGTACCCATTAAGGTGAAGTTGTCTTGAGCGTGAGAGGCTATGTATTCGCTTCAACGCCCCTTAAGCGTAATTGTTATAGAAGCTTTTCTGGTCACAGAAGTTGTACTGCAGTCAACAAGTTATAGAGTGATCCGAATTGCCTGCAGAACACACTACCTTGTATATTGCAGTTTCTCATTGGTTAGATTTGTTTTCCCCTCTAACTGGGATAAACCTCACTTCAATTCTCCTTTATCAGATCAGTCAGCGGGCGCGTTGCGTGATAAAAGATCTTGTCTTAGGTAACAATCGAATACACCCATACCGGTCCTCAAGTTAGCAGAGCTTCCTCTGCAACGTTTATGAGTATTCGTCGCGAAACACCTGTGTGTAACTTACCACACATTTTTTCCTGGTTTAACTGCTCGAGTCACCGTTGCATAGATACCTGAGAATGGATGTAGCGATTCCAGTTCTATGGGTGGACGCCGTGATTTAACCATATCGACCCTTGACCATACTGGCCACCATGATCACAATGGCCATCTCGAAACTCCACCCTATCTGCGATTTTGACCACAATGGTCACTAACGCTTATGTATTGACGTCTCTGCAGTCGCTGATCTCAACCTGACCTGCTCATTTTAGTCATTGTGGGACGCCAATACATAAACATCGGTGGTTGCTGTAATCAAAAGCGCACATGGTGGGGAGTTTCGAGGTGGTCGTTATGGTCAAGTCAATAATCATATTATTTGGAGATTTCAGATATTAAAAGCAAGAGTTTAACACGGAAAGTGGTAAATTTCTAGATTTAGAATTTGAAAAATGTAAATTTCTAGAAATAGTGAAATTTTCGATTTTTAGAGTTTTACAAAATTAAATTATTAAGTAAAACATGGAAGTTTTTTAGAAACTATAAACACTGAAAGTTTGAACATCTTTGAATGCAAATCTTTATATAGATTAATTATATTATAATTATATAATACTTTAATGTTAGTAAAAATGTGTGTTAATACTAAAATGTAGGTTAAATTCTTTCAAAGAATACTATTATAAAATAGTCCCAAGAATTATTTCACCCTTTTTAAATTTCCACGAATTCATTTTAACATTACATATACTAATACTAATTTGATATCTTACGTACATAAAATATCAAATTAATATTTAATTTTATAGAGTTACTACACAAACCAGTATACCTAATGTATGCAAAAGGTGAAACTTACCTAATGTTAAAAATAAAAATTTCCAAAAGTCACTAATCTAGCGAAAGTAAAATTCCGCACAACTAGTGATGGGTAAATTCTGAAATTTATTTTTTGATGAATATTTCTGGGAATATTTCCGGTAATATTCTCAAAGTTCCTATATTATTAGGAATTTATATTTTTACTTTAAAAAAGTGCTACCATAAAAAAATGGTTTGAAAGAAAGTTGATTTTGAAATACACGAAATCTTGTATTTTATTAGACGTTGGTGCTGCTTGGTAGTATTGGCAAAATCATAGTTTATCCCACAATATGATTTTGCGTTGTATAAAGTGGCTAGTGGCTACGCATCAGTTTCTCTTATTTTCTGCCCATTACACAGTCAAAACACGTAATATAAATCACTCCACCTGAGATAAATCTACACTAAACTCAAAGCTAGAACCAGCCACATGTCAGTAACAGGTCTTAGCTTCCAAATGACAAATGCACTCACTTGCGTTTCACTTATTGGAATATAAAAAATAAATTCCCATTTTTCTGGAATTTATTACTGATTTTTATAAATTCCCAAAATAAATTCTCGTCAGGAAATATTCCTCACTGCGAATATTCCTGCCGCCCATCACTACGTACAACTGAGATAACTGAACAAGAATTAACAACCCAATAAAGGAATTATCTAAAATGTTGAAAAAAATTTGCATTTCCACAGTAAAATACGTGTTTATTTTACTGAATAAACCCAAAGGGACTAATAGATCCGGTAAAAAGTAACAAGATAATCACGATCCGTTCTTCGGCTCTATTGATACCCTTGACGTCTATCCAGATGTGTACTTATTTAACATTGTTGGAATTTATTTGGTTAGTTTCAGGTCAAAGCCCTTTGTGAAGTATGAATATTGAGACTTTCCAATAGTTATAAAATTTCCATCAATCTCATGCAATTTTTTATTTAAACACCTAAATCAAGGCCTCTCGGACCTACTGGGTAATACGGCGCTGAGTACTACTTTAAAGTTAAAAAAAAAAATTTAAGTATATTCGAGCAAGTTACTGCCATAATCATAATACCACTTTGAAGTTGCAACGACTTTAAAGTAATTATACTAAGTGGCAATACCGTTCCACATACTTTAAAAGTTACTTAGAAGTAATGAAACTACATAGTTCCAATAAATAGTATAAACAACTACATAATTACTAAAATATTCCGAATTGAAGTAATTAAACCTATAAAGTCATAAATTCAGTTGTAGTTACATAACAACTACTCAAAGTTCCGATGTCAGTTACTGCTAGTTAGATGCTGCTTAGGATACTTTAACGTTTTAAAGATAAAATAGAAAACATATTTCACATTCGCCTACAATTTTACATAATATCGTAAAATCGTAAAATCGTTTATTGATGGTTTCGTCCACCAAATCTAGGAAATTGATCATTTTGTCATAAATAGGGATCATTGCAATAAGGTAATCAAATAATAATAATTCACGAAAAAATATACGATTATAAAAAACGCAAATCATTCCGAAACATTTATAGTCTAGGTCAAGCCTTGATTCAGCAAAAATGGTAGTTCGTTTATAGATACAAACATAAATTTCCGCTATTTTTGTTTAATGATCGGTAAAAATTAAAAATAAAGATAAAAGCGGCAGATTTGCATAAAAATTGTGACTATTTTACATTTCAACATTTGTTTTTTTAAATTACTTTCTTCAACGCTTGTTTTCAGCAATTATGATGAAGAATTTGCAAAACTCATATTAACAGACTAATAATCCAATTTTTGCCACAAAAATAATAATAATTTATTCTAGCTACTTATCTTTATCTCGACTTCATAATTGAATTGCATGATCGCATACTTTGACTTGTTTGAGAAAAAGCCCATACTTACTTTATTATAAAGTGTAGATACAAATGCTTTATATAATTTCAAATATGATAATTAGATTAAATAAAATTAATATTTAAAAACTCGTCACGCATTTTGAACTGGAACCCATTAAAAATTAATTGCTTATGTGAAATTCATATAAGCAAATTGGATGGTATAAATCTAGGTTATGGTGTAATGATTAGTATTTCGGTCATGAGAAATACGAAGTATTATTATTAGCATTTACAGTTCAAGTAATTAAACAAATTATAACTTTTGAATTGTTTTAATTTCCTTTTGACGCTTTTTAAGTGCTGCTTCTAATGTTTTGATTTTTCTTATGCAACAACTTTCAGGAAATGCTTCTTCAGTTTGATTTGTTCGCATTAACGTTGGCGTACCTTTAGGGAATTAAAATTCGGTTTCCTTCAACTTAATTAAGTTAACATTCTCAAAGATGACAAAGATGGAAAATTATATCAAGATTGTACTTTCCGATTGGTCTTATTAAATATAAAATGTTCTCTTTTCCTGATGTGATTATCTAATTAAGTTTTGTAATATGTAACTTTAAAATTATTAAGATTACCGGAAGCTGTAATGAAATAATTTGGAATATAAAATCAGAAAAATCAAGGTAAGTAAATTAATAAAATCTAAATGTTATAAAGAACAGGATGTTTATAGAAATTCTGTATATTTTAGCAATATGTATAAAAATATTTGGCAGTAATTAACTGAATAGATTTATGTTTGTTGTAAAAAACTGTTTATGTAATTTTACAGAACACTCAGGTCCACAAGTCCTCTAATTATCAAAACTCTAAGTAGAGTTCCCCAACAATAAATCGCAAATATTAAGTCACCTTTGACTTAACATATAAAGACTAGAGTATCTATTTTGATAGGTAGGGACCACTTAAAACGCTAACCAGGCAAGAAATGTTATTCGGGTTTTCTAAATGTCATTCAGACTCAAAGCAGTATAGTGAAACATCAAAGATCATACAGGAAATCTCAGATCAATTGGGCCATATATGTTGGAGGAATTATGTTTGAGTTCAATCTTCAAAAGTACCAATCCGTAACTTCTGATTTTTGACATCTTTCATACAATGTTTTGCTTTAATGCAAGAAATTACCTTTCAAAGCAATAACTCGTAAACTATAGTCTTCAGAATCTTCTCCAATTTTGTTTCCAACGATATTAAGTATACATTTACATAGAGGAAAAATTACGGAAAAAATTTGGATGAACATGTATGTCGTACTGTTATAATTCGATGACTTGTGTATTGTTGTAAAGTTACTGCAGTATTATATTAGAAGGGGGTATGGTAATACAATTTTTCTTTAATACAGAAGGTGCAGTCAATTAAACTTCAAATAAAATTAATTAGATAATGTTAAGAAATAAACACGAAAACTTTCACGGACGCCGTCAACGAATAAAGCACAGCTTCCTGGTTTGGATCGTGTCATATAAAGAAATAACAAAAAAACAAAGAAATAACACAAAAACTATCATAAATTTAAGCAAAAGTGACAGATGCCCAAAAAGTAGAAACCCTTTTGCAAAAGAAAAATGAATAAAGCAGAAGGGGGGCAGTTACTTAACATGTAAACTACGCCAGAGATTATAACTAAATTGAGTTAGAATTGGAAAAGTGGGAAAAGTTTAAAAGAACATGGAGAAGCACAACAAATGATTTATTTATTATTTATGTATTATTATGATTTATCGAAAAGAATACATTTACAATAACCGAGACGGATACAGGACTTGATCCAACACATCGTCTATGATCTGCAATTTAGACTAGGGTTGCCAACTTTTGAAAGTAGGAAGTAAGGACAGTCAAGAATGTCCAGAAACGTGATTTTATTATATTCGTATTCAATAATAAAGATTTCCCAATGCTATTTAAATGAAAACGAAATGTCAATGTATAGTAAACTAGCCAATGTCGTTAAGGGCTCTCTTGAATGCTAGCGAAGCGGTTCTCTCTATATATGCACGAGTTTACCTCTAGTAATAAATTCAAGGGATAGTTATTGTAGAAACCAAAGTTTTTCGAATTATTTATGGAATCGTGATACATCAAATTTTGTTAATTTGTACATATTATCAAAATAATTTAAAAGCCGATACTCGGCATTACAGATTTTCGAAAATCTGAATTAGCAGATTTTTCAGGCAACTTTGTGGGGCCATTGTAAATATACTTTCTAAGTTTATTGTTTCCAGCCTTACTTAAAAAGTAATTAATAATAAAAAAGAAACAAACAAAAAAAGGATGATAAATGACATTCATTATAGACATGAACACACAGCATGACCTACTGGAAGGCGCTTCGGATTTACGATTTCAAAACCTCTGTTTTATTCCCAGTGCGGGTAATTTTTTCATAGAATATATAATATATTTCACAAATAAACAATTTTTTATAATTATAATGTTTATATAAAAAGAAATAACGTACAATTAAATACTAATATGATATGCATAATCATTTAGTTTTATTTTTAATTAACATAAATATACATAGTTTAAACAACGACTATAAAATTAAGGGATAATTTTAATTAATTACTTTTTTTTAATGTTTATAAACAAAATTTATTTATAAAATAAACAATTCATTAAGGAAACAAACGAAAAAGGATGATAAATAACATTCACTAAAGAAGAAAAAGACATGAACAGATAGCAAATTTACGACTACAAAACCACGGGTCTATTCCCGGTTCGAGTAATTTTTTTTAATATGATATTTAATCTATTTTATAAATAAACATTTTTTTTAATTAACTATAATATATATAAATAAGAATAATGCCATAAAATGATTCCTTAATTTTATTGTCATTTAGACGATACAGGTAAAACCAAATGATTGTGCATACCATACCAATACCAATTGTTTATTTATGAAATATATTAAATATTCTATTAAAAAAAAATTACCCGAACCCGGAATAGAATGGTTTGAAGTCGTAAATTCAGCGCGTCTCCCTGCCGGCCATACTATCTGTTCATGTCTTTTGCTTCTTTCATGAATGTCATTTATCTCCTTTTTTGTTTGTTTGATTTTTTATTATTAATTACTTTTAGATGATTTTTAAAATTACTAATTACAGTACGTTCACTTATTAATTGATTAATGTATTAGTTGAAGTTTAATAGATATTTAATAAATGTTTCCATGCAATTTTCGAGATTAGTTGGTCATTAACGACATTAGTCGGTTTACTACATTATACTATACACACATACATTTTCTTTTTTTCTGTGCTTTTATCCACATTTTGTTCATCGTCCAGTAAATTATAACCTATAGCTACACTAATTTTAATGGCTTTTAACAATAATGCACTAAATTACCTAACTTAATACAGCTCATAGCAAATTTGATTCATTTTGCACGAACAGTGCTGACGAATTCGTGATTCTGGAAAGCTAATTTCAGTGATTAAATAAAATTTATAATTTTAATTAAAATATTCCAACATTTTCGTTGATTGTTTTAAATAAGGACAAAACCCGTCCTTTCCTATAACAATAAAGGACAAAGGACACACTCTTAGAAAGAAGGACTGTCCTTCCAAAAAAAGGTCAGTTGGCAACCCTAATTTAGACTGCTCCATTTCGTCAATGTAAATTAGAATTAAAAGAAACAGGAAACACGGCAAACGCCCATAGATTATAAAGCAATAATTAAGAAATATGAAGTTTTGCTTGTAGTGTGCTGTTTGAGAACTTTCTAACGTAATCGGCAATCCTGTGGGTATATCAAAAGAAAGCTGTGCATGTACGGGCTTTGGGGCTTTATGTTAGATTAAGATAACTATTTAGAATCTTTCCATATGCTTTTTATTATAACCATTGCCAAAGCGACAAAGCTTTGAAACCGTAACCATGCAACATACAGGGTGTTCATTCAGTGCTCAATTATTCGATATCTTCTTAACTGCAAAATATCGAGAGAAACGTTCAAGATTAAAGTTTCTTGGTTGGAGAAGATGCATACATTCAAAATATTTAGAACAATACAGGGTGTTTGAAAAAAGTGAATCTAACGAAAATACGTTTGAAAATAAGACAACCTACATATTCTATTCGGAATTGATTTTTCTTTCAGTTACTTATTCAATAATAGATTTTTTTAATCCGTTGGGACGTTATCAATTTATAAATTATTTTCTTAAATTTTTCAGTATTGTAAGGTCGTAGTAAAGGTTGCAGTTTATTTATCTATTCGGATTATAAACATATTCTTTGCAGACAGTATTATCAGGGTCCTACAAACACTATTAAAATTATGAGTTTTTTCTTAAATTTTTTTTGAGAAAATTTTGACAACCTTAGTTTCTTATAACTATTGACAGTCACTACAATGGTTATGCGAATAAAATGTAGTAGAAGCTTTTACTGTACATCTATCTTATTCTTATTAATTAAAAACCATATATTATGTTCTCGTTTATTAATAGTAGTAAAATTATTTGCTACATTTGATTCACATGACCCAATCTCTTATATTTCATGCTACTTCAAAGTTCTTTACACAAAATACATTATGTACTTAGTATTTAGAGATTTAGACTTATTATTTATCTGCAATAGTTACCAAATGGTTGGCCTTTATCTTAAAAAAAAAGAATCTTTCGGAACTTATAAACCATCCTGGTAAGCCATGAAAGATAAATTAACATTTTAATGATACTTGTCATTTACTTTAGTTTTGACATTTAGTATTCACAGCGTCTTACCTTTCTGATCACTAAAATGAACAATTTTCCTAGCAGAATTAATATTAGTTATAATGTATCCAAGCAGCATCTAAGTAGCACTAACTGAGATCGGAACTTTGATCAAGTAGTTGTTACGTAACTACAACTAAATTTATTACTTTATAGGTTTAATTACTTCAGTTCGGATTATTTAAGTAATTATGTAGTTTATTTCTATTATTCATTGGAACTATGTAGTTCCATTACTTCTGAGTAACCTTTAAAGTATGTAGAACGGTATTACCACTTACAAGGGGATCTTACAGTTGATGTGTCGCCGGTTTCAAAATGAAAATTCGAAGGTTTATAGTTTTTGATTCATTTTTTAGGAATAATTTAAAAAGCAATAAATACTAAACGTTATGTCAGTTATTTGAATATAAATAAATAAATCATTTTAATAAGTTTATGGTAACCCTTAACTAAATATTATTCGAAGGTTCTTGTTCCAATTTTTTGTATAATAATTAGAGAGAGTTACAATTACGATTACACGACTTATAATCGTAATAATTTTTATTAAATTATTTAAAAGTCTAAGAAAAGCCCAATTGTAAACATGGATGCATTTTTACTAAAAAAAACTAATTTTAAAAAAAGTAAAAAAGTTGTTCCAATTTTTTGTATAATAATTAGAGAGAGTTACAATTACGATTACACGACTTATAATCGTAATAATTTTTATTAAATTATTTAAAAATCTAAGAAAAGCCCAATTGTAAACATGGATACATCTTTACTAAAAAAACTAATTTTAAAAAAGTAACGGAGCCAGTGGGAATCGAACACTAGGCCGACCGTGTATAAAGGTACTATGTTAACCACGCGAGCACCCTGTCTGTTGCGAGTAACGTTTTTATTCCAAGTAAATACGTTGCGTCTTGTTTGTGTTAATTTGTTATTTTTTTAAATAAGCCGTATTAAGAGATTAAATGCAGAAACACGTTTTTCCTTATTTTTTTACTTTTGATTAACTATTGATTTACTTATACTTATGATTCACTTTTACTTAAAAAAATTTTTTTGAAATAAGCGGCATATTAGCTGTAAGCTTCAATTGTTAGTAAAATTACTTTAAACTCGTACTAAAAGTTCCTGCCACCAGTCTGAAACCATTGCTTAGCCCTTTAAAGTCACGGAACTTTACAGTAGTATTAAAAGTAAAACTTACGTTTTTGCTACCTAGGAGAATTACTTTAAAGTGATTTTTCGTAAACTACTTCATCTCCATTTTTACTTGTAAATGTAGGAAGCCATTAATCAATTTGCAATTTGTTTTGATTGTTAATAGATGTTTTACTATATAACCTTCAATAAAAATAACAAAATGGTGCCAAATGGTGCCTTAGCAATAATATAAAAATGGTTTCTATCATATGTATCAACTTATAAATATTTTTGTAATACTTTATTAACGACATTTTTTATTAAAAAATATATTTAAAGAAAGCGCGTTGTTATTTTTCGATCTACCATCATCACGTTTAATAGAAAAGCTGCAATGGTTTATAATTTTGGTATAATGGAATGACAAAAGAATTAAACATTTTAACGTTCTTTGTATTATAAAATAAAAATAGTAATCCATTTTGTGATTCGATCGCAGCATTAGTATATAAAATGACAGAATATTTGCTAAGTTGCAAGAGTAAGAGAGAGAGAGAGAGATAGCGCAACCACGCGACACGATGTGTCAAAGAGAAAAGAAGTTCCACGAAAGTAGCAATTACTACGCCGCCACGTTCCCGCTACGTAGCTGGACAAGCTCCAGAGAGGTTACTGAAACGTATCTGCTACCTAAAAATTGTTCCCTATGTTGGTTCCAGGCACGTAACAAAACCGTAGCAAAACGGTTGTGACTACTGGCAAAAACTTAATAGTTCCACCGTAGTTGCTGGTACGTAGCGATGACTAGAAATGCTGCTTGGGTATGCTTTAGAAGAAAGGGAAGAAAACTGTCTCTTAATCATGTGAATATACGTACAAGAATGTTGGCAAAGAAGACACCCTTGTAAACTATGTTTAGAAAAGAATATTTAACGGTATAGATAGTTTTGATTATGAAAAAAAAACGAAAGGTGAATCCGTTTTAACTGAACAAAATTAAGTCACGTTCGTATTGTCAGCGACGCGACGGACAGTAAGAAAGGGCAGAGAATTAAATATCAAGAAAATTAGCAGGAATCTGGTTATTAAAATTTGTCAGTAGCAAGAATCCTTTAAGAAAAACCAGTCCCATTCTTATCATGTTCAGCTCTACAAAAAGATTACTGGCAACGATTTCGGGAATGGAATAGCATTTTGTCAATGAGCACAACACAAAATGAAAAAACGTATTCTTCAAATGCATTATTTACTCACGAATTAACGCTTCATAAAGAGAAACGGTTCTGTAAATTGCTTTATGCTACCAACAACCCATGCTGTTCAAGTTTTGAACTTTTAACCAAGTGGTCGCTCAATGTTTGTGGTATAATAAATTCATGCTTATATAATTTTTTTATATAAGGAATATTTTTTATATATGAGATAATTTTTTCAGGTTTTACAAGAAGATTTACTGGAGCATGCTCCAGCAGAAGTTAAGGAACACGCATGATTTCGGTTACATAGTGCTCCTGTACGTTTCTATAGAGAAGTACGGCTCCATCTTGATAACGCTTTTGGAGGTGAATGAATAGGTCGCGGAGGACCAACTAATTGGTTTGACAATATCTCTCGATTTGACTAGCATGGATTTCTTTTATGGGGATGCGTAGAATTTCTGGAATATCGCTCACACCTGCCGCTACCAGAAATAATATAAAAAAGGAAAGAAGGAAGTTTTTCAAAGTATTACATAAGCGACATTGATAAATATCAAAGCAAAGTGTTACTACCCGCCTTAAGATGTGTGTAAAGCAAATTGGAAGACTCTTGGAAGAATTTCTTTAAAATAATTAAATTAAGTGATTTTATTTTTTTTTGTAAAATATTTTTTAGGGCTATTTTCTCCGCTGTAATAATGTAATTAATAATGTATTTAATTTAAAAAAATGATTTTGCAATACCGCACCTGATGAAGAAAGTATTTTAGGATTGTATAAAGTACTAATCGAAGTCTTAATTTTCGGTAAAACGTGTACAGGGTGTTGTATTTGTATAGTTGTAAATATTTTTACAGTATACATCTTTGACAACCACGAAAGGTTTGTATTTTAGGTTAGTTTGATATTTAATAGTTTAGGGCATATTTAATAGTTTAGGGCATATCAAATAATTACGCACTAAATGGACACCCTGTATATGTATGTAAATTGATAAAACAGGACGGTTCTATACTAGATCATAATGAATGTTGGCCTATAAGTATTTGTGCGTAAGGGGTTTTTTTACCAAATTTACTATTTTATAGAAAAATAAATTGTCTAACTGTTTTTGTTTGAATTAATTTTTCCTTCACTCAGGGGTCAAAACTTTTGAATACGATAGTAGTTTTCGTCCTTTTTTTCGGTAAGATCCTGAAAATTAACAGTGTACGCGTATCGAATACTATTTTTTGTATTAGTTTATAAAAAAATTGTCAACAGCATTAATTTATTGAAATTTTAAGGTTAACTGTGACAGATAAAATTAGGTGCATACATACGTAAGTAAAAAAGGTTATATATTTAGTATATACCACTTTTTCGGTTATTATGTGACAAAACAAATACAAAATGGTATATTACATTTCGAAAGTTGTAAGAAGCATATTACAAGTGGAAGAAGTTAATAATTCCAAACTCACGTAATTGCCTTACAAACTTACATCTATTAGTTAGTTACTATACTTTTTCTACGACCACATATTAGATTAATTGTGAAATTATGAAAATATTTAATAATTTACAAGTGTTCCAGATTTGTTTGAGTGTGTGCTTGTCAAATGTAAAATTGATTAAATTGATAGTATATTATATTAATTATTATTATAAACGTAAAAGGTAAATTATAAATTCCCTAATTATTGTGCGTAATCCCTAATCCCGCGGTGCATCGGAATATTCTAGCGCGTTCCAGCAGTCTTGTATTCGCTATGTGCGTCGGCTTGGAGGGGATGGGATAATCGCTCGAAGCGCGCTAGGTGGAGCAATAGAGCAATAACGACTAGAGTTCCTCTATAATAATATTAAATAATAAGAATAAGAGTTGGGACATGTACGATGCCCGATTTTAATTGGCTGGATCCAATGTCAAGGAGTACATGATGTTAATAGTCTGCCACTTTATTTTTTAGATTGTATAACAAAATTTACATTACTTTACATCCTAATACACATTTTTCTTTATAGTATTAAATTATCTTAATAATAATATGTATTTTTTATTAGTAAATAAATATTAAGAGTATTATAATAATGTTGAATCAAAGAATTTATTGACATCGATCTACATATCTTGTCAAGAAACAATTTGTCAAATCAAACAACTGAAAGTTGATAGGTGAAAATACTTTATGAGAAATCAAGTCGTTCTTGACATTGGATCCACATGTCCTAACTCTTATCTTATATAACCCATTATTATTATATAGGAACTCTAATAACGACGGACGCTTTCAGTAAACTTTGCAAATATAATGGGTAGGAATACTTGTTGCGTAGTGAATTGCAAAAATAATGGTTCAAATAGCAAGTGCAAGTTTATATCATTTTTTACCATTTATTGAATTTCCAAATGTGCATATATGGATATAACCTCAAGAAGTCAAGTAATAACATCAAAATATGTATATTAAATACAATTTACTTACATGATTATTCTTCTAAATCGCATAAAAATAAATGCTGTACACGTTCATGTAGAAAGTAAACAAAAAATAATCTTTATGTCCGATTGAATTATAAAGTACTGTTTATTGTATTGTTTTGCGGCAGTGAACTGGCTTATTATTGTACTCGTAAAATAAAGTGGCAGTAGTAAAATAAAGTATATAGTAGTAAAATAAAGTATGACAACTGCATATTACAGGTTAAATTTTCTTCTGTCAAGAATACACTGTAAAAAATGAGGTAAAATTACCTTGGGAAAGAGGTAACTTTTCGCTATTATTTGCGGTATTTTTACCCTAAAATTAATTTTACCTATACATTTAGTAGTTTTACTATTTGTGGTAAAATGCCCTGTAATTATGTAAAATTATACAAATATAAGTAATTCTACTACATTGAACTGGTTAAAATCACTATACATAATATAAATTTACATAACTCAGACAATTTTTTCCTTACAAATGTATAATTGCTCAATAACTTAATTCATTTTTAGTGTAATATTAAAGATAAGATGAACTTGAACAAGAATAGTGTAATTTTACCCTTAATATGTTTTTAACCGTTGAGATGCTATTTCGCTGATCGCACTTGTTTGTGACCTTCGTTTCGTGAAAGAATTCAGGAATCCATTATGAACAGTCCAAATAGGCTTTTTGAGGAATGGTCGGAATGGTGTGTACCATTCTTTTATGATTTCGGCGAGGCGTACTCTATCGATATCGAACGAAGTGTTCATTGCTCATTAATATTTTGTTTTTCGTTGTAGTGTAGTGCGCATTTATTAAAGGCAAATATTTACACGTATGACCGAAGATGGGAAGAATTTTATTTTATAGTAGAAGTTAAAAAATAATAATCGGTAAGTACCTATATGTTAAAATTACAAATTTAAACCAATAAAATAAAAATATTTAATTTAATGTTTTTCTAGGATGAATCAAAAATTGAAGAATTCGAAATAAACTAGCATAACTGTAATTGAGAAAGGTACTCGTGTATAATTGTTTATATAATTTATAATTTTTTAATTTTCTAGGTGGAATCGAAACTTTATCTGAATGTCTTTGAGAGACCAAATATTTCCGAAAGCCCCTGAAAAGAAGTTCTGTTAATGTCTTATATTTTATATAAGTACAGACGTTCAATAAAAATTACTTTGATTTTATTTTGTTTCATACAATTCCCAGAGGAACGATTGAATTTGCAAGTACTTTCGCAAGTCATCGTTACATTCAAGAAGTATTTTCACATTTGTATTTTAACCCTGAAAAGTACTATTGCCATGAAATATTAACTTTGTCATGTAACTTTACACAGGTGTTTTAATGTTAAAATGTAAAATTACATTGAGATTGTAATTTCAATCTGTAAATTTACTTAAAAAGGAAACATTACAATGCAAACTTAACCTAATGTTGAAATTTTGCACTTCCTATGAAAATTACACTTTGAAGTAAGTTTACCCCAAAAAATGGAGGTAACATAGTTGCCTCCATTTTTTAGGGTATAATTCACCGGTAATTTTTTAGAGTGTAGATGTCAAATTTATAAACTGATTTTTGATAATTAGCCAATTTTGGGAATCGAACATAAAGCTTTGTATGCAACTCTTACATAATCGGACCTTATAGACTCGCCCTTTTTATAGGCCTTGCTCGCTTCGGTCGCTCGGCCATAAACTGGGCTTGTCTACAAAGTCCTACATTATGTACTTGTTACATAAATAGCTATTATATTTGATTTATTTCACATTTTCGATATCCGTCCATAAACGCCAATGGGTTTCCGTCCTTATTTCTCAGTCTACAACCAGAGGTCGTCACGAGTCGCCATGCACATAGCGAATAGGGTATATAAAGGAGCCGCTGTGCAGGAGGGGATTAATCAACAATCGGCAAAGAGTTAATTAAATACGCGCATCGTGTGGTAGTAGAAAATAAATGTATATATAAAATAGTATAATATAAATCTAGTAGTAATAAATAATCTGTGATTAATGTAGTTAAGTCTATTAATAGTTTATAATTGTGTTTGTAATTAGTGTTAAATCCTTAAAATTAAAATTTTAAATCTTTTCTCTAGATAATAGACAATTAAAACAGCACCTTTAGTATTATTTAAAAAGAACATTACAATATTAAAACTGCGTAGGTTTCTTAAATATAAATCTATATATTCGAATTTAAAAATTAACTACAGAGCAGAATGTAAAAAGAAATGGTTTGCTTTCATATAATTTAAACAAACCCGCAGTTGAGCCTTTCACGGAAACCACAAATCCCTAGGTTGATCCTTACTGCTAGAGAGCCGATGATTTTTCAATTGGATTTTCTGTTTCAATTGTTCTATGCAGGTTCCACTATACGATTTTGATTATTGTTTTTGTTGGTCTGTAAAATTGGAATATTTCCCGACTTTCCATAAAAAACACGTGTCCGTGTTACTGCATCTATCAATCGACTTGTATTCTTGTCAATGCTGCAATATAGCTAAAACCGTTGAAATAAACTGTTATAATAAAATGAACTAACCAAAAATATTTATCATTCTGTTTAATTTATTGTATTGGTAAAATTTCAAATTAATAATTTTTGTAAAACTAATTTGTTTTGTGTTATTGTGTCTTGTTTGAAATACAACACGACATGTGTCTTGAAGTTACTAACGTATTTTCACGACAAACAACTTTATGCGTTCCTATATAGTGATGTAGACCCTTAAATGTATTGGATAGGTCTGTTACTTATTTTAATTGGAGATATATTACGAAAATGGGTTTGCCTTAATTATCGAGTTCTGATTATAAAAAGATTTGGCTATTAACTATTAATGTATTACAAAAATAAAGATGTAGCAATATCAAACCTGTAGAAATTTGATTCTCTACTAACAAATCGAATGATGTAATTTTTCATTGGGGAAAAGGTTTGCACAATAAAAAGACATCAGATTACAATGTACCCAACCCATTACTTTTGAAAAAATAAGCCATTATTTCATTACACCTTCAATATTACGTAGGCTGGGCGTAATTCAATAACACTTTAAAATTTGTCAAAAAATTCTCTCGGCATATTTATTTTATTAATTAAAGATTAATATTAAAGATTTCTAATTTTCACAAATCGAAGTTTATCCTAGATATTAATATTACATTCAGACAAGGGCATACCCAGGATCTGAACTAGAGGGGGGCACTCGTATTAGTTTCGAGGAAGGGGGGCAAAGTGAAATACGATGCTTTCTTATAACATAAAACTCAAAACTATGGCAAAACTGTTTTTATTAGTCACTAAAAATGCCTACTAATTCGCATCCCGCCACGCTACATTGACGCATCATTTTGAAGAGGGCTTTATTCTCTTTCTTCTTCTAGGGAGGGAGGCAGTTGCCCCCTTACCCCTCGCTGGTTACGCCCTTGCATTGAGATCCTTTAGGGTCGCTTGTCGCCTAGCATCATACATTATTCTAGAGGGGACGAGAATCCCTCTCTGATGCTGCCCGACGGTAACAGCCGGGACCATTGAAATGACTTTAACTATTGTCATCAAGGTCGAGGTCAATTTATAAAACTCGCCAATCTTTCAGTATCCAAGTAGACAGCTAACTGTGCGGGAGAATTTCTCAAGATCATTAATTTCACTTAATTCATTCATAATAGTAACCTCAAAACAACTAAATAATTATCAAAGGATCTGTGGTTTTGGTCTTTTTCGTAATCACACCACATTAACATAGCTCATCGGTTCCGTTAGACCTCTTTTACGTTCGCTCGTCTTGCATAAAAATTACCGGTTGACTAACTCATTTTTGTATACTTTTGAATATTTATTTTACATTCCTCTGAGTCAAACAAATTAGCATGTGCAAGTTCTAAAGCTTTTTCCCTTGTAATTTCTCCATTCTTCTTGGACATTTCGTTTACACATTAAAGATAAATTTTATTTTTCTATAGATTGCAAAGTGCAATAATAAAATTGTAGTTATGGTATACTGACTCATAAACATTTGTTTATAGAGCTCTATCCCTAGTGGTACAAATTCTTTTTAATGGCTAGCCCGTTATGAAATCCGGAAAAATTATTACGGGCTCTTTATCATCAGTACCATAGAACACACATATTTATTTAAAACATTCATATATATATATTACGTATTATGCTGTACTGCTTCAGTAAATGAAAGAATTATTTATTAAAGATTTACGAGTCAGTATACCATAAAACGTTGTGCAATGCTCGATCGTTACACAAAGCCTACGTGTTTGCACGGATAACAAATCGCTAATCGCTCGCTTGTTAGGTACCGTGCTCGCACGTAAAGTTCTAAGTAACGGTCTTGCAATGTAAATAACTATTATGTGATAGGTATCGCAACATGTTATAATATTTACGACTGATACCATAATGATGGGTTGCAACCCGAGTTTCATGCAAAGTTCTATCTGCTAGGTCCGAAAAGTCCGATAAGAGGAATTTATTTGCAAGCGTGTCATAGTAACAACATTATAAACGCCAATTTGAATATCAAAATGACATACTTTTTCAGACTGAGCGAGACAAATAGTAGTAATTAGTTTATCCATTTCCAATAAAAGACGCAATTTCATAGTTGAGGCAAAAGGTGGGCAGCATCATATTTTCCAAAGCTCCAAGTTTTAAAATTAAAATTAAACTTGATATGAATTCTTATTCAAAGGACCAAAATACGTAGAATTACAAAACATTCGATGAAACAAAAAAACAATACAAATAAATTTCACAGTTACATAAACTTACTCTTATCAAACAAAATCCTTAACATCTTTGATGCCAAAGTAGAATTTTACAATTCTTCAATTTCAAATTTTGTCAATAACTGAAATTCGTTATTAGAAAGCTATACTTTAAAATATTTTAAATTCTCTTCTTAAATTATTAACTAATAATGTTCTGAATTATTCTTTAATGCGTTAACCGAGAAACAAACTTTAAAATTCAATAATGAATTGAATTTTCACTAGAACTTTTAGGGAACAGGAACGGAATTTGGTTAATTTTATTAACACAAAACTAAAACGGTAGGTAGAAGCCAATAAGCTTCCTGTATTAAGCGAAGAAACACAAAACGGTAATTACGCAACTTAATTAATTTTGTTTATTGTTTCCAGCCTTACTTTGTGGAACTCCATAATCATGAAATAAATAAAGATTATTAAAAGTTTCACAGTTTTATTAAAATACAACCTGACAATATTGTTTCGACAGCTATGCTGTCATTATCAAAGGTAATATAATTATAAACAAACACGTCGCTAAGGTAGATACAAAAATAGGTAACTAGATAAAATAATAATAATCAGAATTAAACATCTAATACTTCCAGTAACGGAGAATTACTGAGCTCAAGTTGTTCATTCATTAAAGGTACCCTGAGTTTGTGTTTGTATATCTCAAAGGCTTCTAAAATGTCTAATTTGCGTTTGTTATTACAAAAATGTAGGAATTTATTATTTTGAAGAGTCATTGTGTGATTTTGTTCTTAAAGGTATTTGGCGTAATTCGATTTTTCAGGATGTTTATTTTTGTAATGACGTACGTGTTCTTTATATCTTATGTCAAAATCTCGAAGTGTTTGCCCAATATATACCGAACTACAAAAAGAACAATTTAAACGGTAAATGCCCGATTTCATGATATCATGTGTTCTGTCTTTAGCATTAAATAAAAATGAAAAAGTGTTAGTGTTGGTTTTAAATGTTATTTTATAATTTTTGGTTTTTCTTAGTATATGTGCAATTTTTTCTGATATTTTGCCAAATATGGTATAGATATGTAATTTGTGTCTTCTGTTTAATTGTCAATGGGATATATTCTTTTGATAACTAACCTATAATCTTTTTGTTTAATTAAGTGTCAATCGTGTTCGGATTGTAATGATTTGCATGTGCTAGTTGTTGAATGGTTGACATCTCTTTGCTAAAATCTGATTTTGTTAGTGGAATAGTTAAAGCTCTGTGTACTAATGATCTGTAGGCTGCTATTTTATGTGTATTATGGTGACAAGATTCATTTGGTATTGTTATGTCTGTTTGTGTTGGTTTTCTGTATATGGAAAATTCAAATAGATTGTGTGCGTTAATCTTGATATTTAAGTCTAGAAAGTTTATAGCCCTGTTTTGTTCTGTTTCTAGTGTAAATTTTATATTAGGGTGGATACTGTTAATAAGAATTAAAAATTCATTGATAACCTCAAAAGGACTGTCAAAACAAGCTAAAATGTCATCAACATAACATCACTTTTAATAACATAATTTATTTACAAAAGGATGGTTTACCTATGGGTAATTCTCTAAGTCCTCTATTAGCTAACATATTTATGGACAAGTTTGAAGATCGAATATTTGAATTAAACCTCTCTAAACACATTATCTTCTGGTTTCGTTATGTTGATGACATTTTAGCTTATTTTGGCAGTTCTTTTGAGGTTATCAATGAATTTTTAATTCTTATTAACAATATCCACCTTAATATAAAATTTAAAAAGTTTTTAGATGAATTAGCTAAAGCAGACTCGGAATTCATTTTTAATAATACCATTACGCAGTCACACAGTGATGTATGGATTAATGAGAGGAAGAAGCGACTTACAGCTTCCAACCTTGGAAAAGTCTGTAAACTTTAAAAAACAACACCTACAGCCAAAACCTTTGCGGCATTATTGTACTCCACTTTTAAAGGAAACAAGACCACCATCTTCGGTTTACAAAGTGAAGAAACGGCAATTTCTTTGTTCGAAGAATTGTATTTAAAAAAAGTGGCTTATTAATTTACCGGGATCTTCCATTCCTTGCGTGCTCCCCAGATGGACTAGTAGACGATAATTGCATTATTGAAATAAAAAGTTCAGAAAAAAGTGGAGATCTTCCTCCTATAGAAGCATGTAAACAAAAACGAATCGAAAATCATACTATCCGATTAAAAAAGAACCATAACTACCATTATCAGGTCCAGGGGTTGTTACATATAACCAAAAAAGCTATATGTTACTTTATAATTTATACGAAAGGTGGTTTACATGTGGAAGAGATTAAAAGGTAACCGTCTATATTTTATTACGTAAATTGATAACGATATAAATAATTTCACTGTTACAGAGACGAGGATTTCTGGACTCTTAATATGGAAAACAAATTAACGGAATTTTATAACAAAGCGCTTTTACCCGAACTTGTGGATCCTAGGAGTCGCCAGCGAAATCTAAGAGTGGTTTACATGACGTAGTACTCACGTGTGAGTTAGTCCATAATTATCCGCGCATTTATCAAACCCTTTGATAAATCAATATCTTTGTACACTATTGATCCGTTTTTACTTTTTTTGTTTCAGTTGCTGCTGAGAGCCTGCTATCGTTTTATTGAAGTTTTCTTTTACAAGAGGTTCAATTTTTCTTGCTTCCATTTTTTTACAGTTTAATATTATTATTGTTTTATACTTATCATACCTTAATTTCTATTATTATTATTGTTACTATCATTATTATTACCACCTGTTATTAGTTATAACTTATAGTACATCACAGGTTTTTTATAGCTACACGTCGCTCGCGTTCCTTTTATAAATATTACTACTTATTACTCTTATTTATTTACTGTTTTTTATCATATCCTACCTTATCGGTCTTTTACAAAAGTCTTACTCACGTGAAGCTTTTTTCCTGTGAGCGCGGGGTAAATATAGTGATCTTATTAGTTGACGATCACTACATTACTCCGGGCAACGAAAAAACAAACAACTTCTTGAGACAACATAGAAAAATAAACACATGTTTTATCAAGTCTTGTATTTTATTTCTTTTGACATTTTAATATAACGAAGTATTGCAATGAATTTTTTTTTTTTTTACTACAACCCATAACCTAAACCAAGGCCCCAGAAGCTATAAGCTTGTGCGGGAGGGAGGGGGCGATTATTATTATTATGTAGGGCCAATGTGCGGCTGCAGCCGACTTATAGATGGAACAGCGCAAATCCCACATTTGTGTTTAGCTAAGGAAAACTGCAGAAAACCTTAACCAGATCTGCCATCGCCGGGAGTCGAACCCGGGCCGCTTGGGTGAAAGTCCGGCACGCCAGGCATTACACTACCAAGGCTGTTAATTGTATGGTTAAATATATTTTATTAGTTACACAAACGACGAAAAGTTACTTTTACCAGCTACTGACTTATAAAACTGATAGCTGACTTGTAATTGTACTTGTTTTACAAGTTAGTAGAATGACATATATTTATAGACCAATTGTCATAATAACATCTACGTCTACGCACACTTCCACGGCTCATAAATTATTAAAAAAGTGTCACATTTTGTTGTCATTGTTAGGACTAAGAGCAGGTTTTATAGATGCAATAAATGTTGTGTGTTGTTTACGAATGAATAACAAATGATAATGATATGTATAGATTGAATAAAAATAAACATTTAATAAAAGTTTTCAAAAATATTTTAGATATGCCAATTACTTTTCCAGAAAACTCAAAATTTCTACTTATTCAACCCTTATTACCTGCATAATCCTTTCTACCTGTACTTGGGCAGTTAGAATGCTCTTTGTTCTCATATTCTAAAATTCCACGCTGGTGTCCTGAACATAACTTTTGAATTAAATATGAGCTTTTTCAATTGTCAGTAATAGCCATTATGTACTTTAAATTACAAACAAGTAACTTTTTTAATAAAATCCCATGATTTCAGAAAAAGGCAGGATGCCGGTCGAAATAGTATACATAATATAGCAGGAAATGTCTTTACCGGAATCTACCTGTCGACCTCGTATACTCTGGTGCTGTACAGTGGTTATTGACTATTTTATAACAAAACTGTTATTTGTAATCCAAAGCCTAGAAACGGTAAAATTAATATTCTTAAAAATAAGGCAATACAAATCATATTCAAATTCCAAATTTAATACCAGATTTAATACCTAATACGTACAAATTATATAATATTTACAGGGAAGCAATAATATGAACTAATAATATGAAAATATTTAGTTACCAAATCAAGACACAATCAAGCACTAAATACAATCAAAATACCATTAATAAATATAAATATTACTGATGCATCGATCTGTATATAGTATTTATTATCTCTCAACAGTCCATAAAGTTGCTAATAGATGCATTATAACAGTAATGAAAAAGGGGGGATTTTCAAAGTATTTAAAAATAGTTGTTGGTTTAGGTTTTAGCCATCTTGAAATAGTATATCAAATATTCAAATTCCTAATAGACACTGCAACTATAGTTGCCTATGGTATTCGCAATTGGTAGCACAAATGCATGCAAACTGTTGCATCACTGCTGAATAAATATTTAAAATTTAATCGACAATTAAAATTTTATAAAACTTCTCTCTTCATAAAATCAATGTAAAATCATATATAAATGATGTACAATAAATAAATCTGTCATTTTGTTGTTAAATCTCAAGGTATTGTTAATAATTATTAAAGCTAATATAATTTAGGTATATGAAACTAAAATATACATAAACTTTATGAAGTGTCATTTGTATCGTACACTTTTATCGAATAATGCTGCGAGAACATTTCCAAATTACAAATGGAAGCTAAAATTCAAAACCTAAATTTGATCAATTTTTGGAAATTTTCGTCTGTTAAGTGTGTGGCCTAGACCCTATCCAGAGGGCCCTTAAAGTGACAATTCATTTCTCAATTCATAAATGATACTGTAACCCTACTCTTGTCGTGTTAATTTTTTTCTAACAAATGACAATAATCTATGTTTATTTTGGATTATTTGATGGCGGTTTTATTAAATAAGATTAATTAAATAAAACAGGACTACAAGGGTTTACAACCTTGTTTAAGGAAAATAAATTTAACAACGATGGCACGACGTGAAGGCGTTTCGCTTCAAATATGAAGCTTTGCCAAACCACGTATTTAATTTAGAAAAGGGCAATTATAAAAATGTAAATGATATAAAATCAAAAACAAATTCTGCATATTGTATAGAAAGAAGAGATTGTTGTTAATTTACGTCTTAAATTTGTTATTTGTTTTAACATTTCTTGTTTAGATTGTAACTCAACTTCAATTTCTTCTTGTTACAAAATGCAGAATTCCTTTCCTTTGACTCTATATCATTAACATTTTTATAATATTGTCCTTTTTGAAGTGAAACCGGAAAATAAAAAAAAGGCTTTCAACTAACTTTAAATTAATGTTTAATCTCTCGAAGCGGCTTATACTTAAAAAATAAAGACTTAGTAGGTGTTAATTGAAAAGCTTACTGATTTAAGGAGTAATAATTATGTGAAAAAATTTATTAAGCGCCACCGAATTGTATGTAAACGATCGTAATTAAAATGACGTTAAATTTATACCTACTCACAATTTGGAAATAGGTGATCGATCAAATTTTAAATTAGGTCACTAGAAGACAGAAATAGTAAAAGATTCTCAAAAATTTTGCGACAAACAATTTGATGTCCTTCAAATGCCCCAATGTCATTTTTTTAACATTTTAGCCATTTTAACTCAAACTTTAACCATTGTTGATACAGTTAACATAAAACACAATACCAGTTGTAGCAAACAATATTAGTTGGTTTCAATAGAGGAGTTTTGAATAATTTTCATCTGAAAAAAATGGGACTCAACGCATTGAATTCAATAAAAATGATAACTAGGGAACTTATACGACTTCATTTACAAATTGTTTGAACAAATGTAATATAATAGTTTACATTATTGTAACGGGAGAGAAAAGGAACGAACCTCTTTTCGAGCGACAGGTGGTGTGTTCTGCCGCCTTCGAGAAAATGACGCATCGCACAAGCATGTAGATCAGACGTGGTTTATTCTAGCATTTTCTAGAATACATAGAAGGTTCCAGCGATTTCTGGTGCGTTTATATGAGGATATAAAAGCGGATTGCGGATAAAAAAGAGGCAGTCAACAGCAAGTCATTAACTGTGTATTACAAAATAAATAGTGAATATAAATGTTGTATTAGAAATTCATAGTCTGTAAATAATAGTTTTTAATGGTTTATAATCATAGCGTTAATTTATAGTGTATTCATTAGTGTATAGAAATAAATATTTGTTTGTGAATAGACGATTTAAACAGCACTTGTATTATTATTTTTAGAAAGAACGTTACAGTGTTGTCAGGTGTGGTGTTCTAAAATAAATAAAATCTCGTAATAATTAAACAAAGTGCTGTGAGAATAAATTTTTAGCGTTAAAATTAATTTCAACAAACGATTAAAATGGTGATGAAACTATTGAAAGATCTCTTAGTAATAGATTTAAAACGGGAATTGGACGAGAGGGACTTGGATAGTAATGGAAAGAAAGAAGTTTTGATAAATCGGCTAAGAGAATGGCTTTTAGAACAGAAGGAAGATCCTGAAAATTACCGCTTCGAAATACCTGGACCCGCAATTGATACTAGTTTGTTGTTAAGTAAAATGAAAGAAGATTTACTGGAAAACTCTAGAACGCTTAAAGAAGAATTACTAGAAAAGTCTGAAGAAAGTTCTAGAAAGTCCGAAGAGAATTCTAGAATTTTAAAAGAAGAATTACTTGAAAATACTAAAGCGCTGGAAGAAAAAGTATTGGAAAAACACGAAGAGAATTCTAGAAAGTCCGAAGAAAATGTTAGAATGCTTAAAGAAGAATTACTAGAAAAGGCCGAAGAAACTGTTAGAATGCTAAAGGAAGAAATACTGGAGAATTCCAGAAAATCTGAAGAAAGTTCTAGAAGGCTTAAAGAAGAATTACTAGAAAAGTCCGAAGAAAGTTCTAGAAGGCTTAAAGGAGAATTGTTGGAAAATGTCAAAGCGTTGGAAGATAAAGTTTTCGAAGAATTTTTGGAGAATGCCAGCGCGTTAGGACTATTGGAAGGTAGATTGGCGGAACAAGATAGGGTAATAAAGATGGTAGAAGAGAAAATAGCCCAAATGCAATTACCACCAACAACTAAGAAAGACGATATGGCCGAAATGCTGGAAGATAGAATGAGGCAACTACGGTTTCCCTCAACTTCTGAGCGGCGTTTAATGAAGTAAAGAAACAATTTAAAGAAGAAAAGGATCCTGCCGTAGGGATAAAAGTAAAACCACCCACGTTCGATGGAAAGATACCTTGGTCCACCTACTACAAACAATTTGAGGCGGCCGCTGGGGCCAACGGATGGACACGCAAGGAAAAGGCCGTTTCTCTAACTGTGGCTTTGCGTGGAGACGCGTTGAACGTCCTGCAAACAATCCCAGCAGGACAGGAAAATGATTACCAATTGTTAGTGTCTAGATTGGAAATGAGATATGGAGACGCGCATCTTCAACAAGTGTATCACGCGCAAGTGAAGAATCGTATCCAGAAGAATGGAGAAAGCTTGCAGGAGTTTGAAGCCGATGTTGCGCGGCTTGTCCGATTGGCGTACCCTACGGCACTCGATTCATTTCTGGGACAACTGGCTGTGCAGACCTTCATTGATGGGTTAAGAGACGGAGAAACACAACAATCATTGAGGCTGGCACGACCAAGAACAACTGATGATGCGCTTGCTCACGCCTTAGAATTTGAAGCTGCAAAACAAGCGTCCCGAGGTCACGGACGTGTTCGGACCGTTTTGGAAGAAGATGAAGGTTCTAAAGATCGCCTAGAAGAATTATTAATGAGAGTTCTTCAGAAGGAAGAGAACCGTAAAAAGAATCATCAAGAAGTTCGAGGGCCTCGTTGTTGGAACTGCGGCGAGCAAGGACATGTAGAACGCCGTTGTCCCAAAATAAGAAAAGTACAACCGTCGGAAAAGTTAAAAAGGGTCGACGAGAGGGGGCGAACGTTGACCTTGAGTGGAGATGCCCCGGAGATCACCATCCATGCCGTAACATCGAAGAACAGTACCAGCAGTTTGTTCGTAGATGGGAAGATTGCTAACCGAACTGTTCCACTACTTATTGATACGGGGGCGACAAAATCCATCGTACGCCCTGATGTTCTACGATCAAGTATTAAGTTGTTACCCACAACTACTCAACTCCGTACAGCAACAGGTGAAGTGATACCAACTCGCGGAGTGGTGAAGATGAAGATTGGTATTGGAAGTGAAGAACGTGATCATGAGGTGTTGGTAGCCGACATCATTGACGAATTCATCTTGGGAATGGACCTCCTGAGAAAATTTGGTTTTACATTGGACTTGAAGGAGGGTGTTTTGAAGGTTGGTAACGAAGAACTTCCGTTGCACCCACGAGAAGATCCTGTCGTAAGGGTTTTGCTGACAGAAGACGTGATATTGCCTGGTCAAAGCGAAATGGTTGTCGAGGCAGGTTTGGATGGAGATCTTCGGGTAGGATGTGTGAGAATGATGGAGCCTGTTTGTGATAAGAAGATCCATAGTGGCATATTGGTGGGAAAAGCGCTGATCAAGGTTGGAAAGACTGTACCGGTGAGGCTTATGAACGTTAATGTGGATCCGGTGACATTGAAGAAGAGTACCCTTGTGGGACAGTGTGTGCCAGTATTCCGAGTAGCCAGGTGTATGGCTGATGTTCCAAAACCAGTGCCCAAAGACCATGGTGGAAAATTAGTGGGTATGGTTACTAGTTCGTGCGAAGACCTTAACAGAACGGAAGTGAAAGAGGTACAGGGTTTGGTTCACCGATACCAAGATATCTTCGCTCTTGACGATAGCCAGAAGGGACGAACAAATATAGTAAAACATAAAATCAATACAGGCAACTCTATGCCTGTCCGTCAGCAGCCGAGGCGTCTACCTCTAGCAAGGCGAGCAGAAGCCGAAAAGATTATTACTGATATGGAAGAACAAGGGGTCATCGAGCCATCCAGCAGTCCATGGGCATCACCGGTGGTCCTGGTCAGTAAGAAGGACGGGTCAACGAGATTTTGTGTGGACTATCGGCAGCTTAACGACGTGACCAAGAAAGACAGCTATCCCTTACCACGCATCGACGACACGTTAGATACCCTGTCTGGTTCACGATGGTTTTCGACTTTGGACTTGAAGAGTGGTTATTGGCAAGTTGAAATGGAACCTGAAGACCGGGAGAAGACCGCGTTCACTATTGGTTCCGGACTATGGCAGTTTACGGTTATGTCTTTTGGTTTATGTAACGCTCCGGCCACCTTTGAGCGTTTAATGGAGACCATCCTGAGAGGGTTGTCGTGGAAGACCTGCCTGGTATACCTAGATGATGTGATTGTAGTCGGAAAATCATTCAACGAACATTTGAAAAACCTAGAGGAAGTGTTCCGAAGACTACGCGGAGCCAATCTGAAACTGAGTCCGAAAAAGTGCCACATATTCAGAAAGGAAGTGAAATATCTCGGGCACGTCGTATCACAAAATGGAGTGGCAGCCGACCCCGATAAGATTCGTGCAGTTCAAGAGTGGCCGACACCGAAAGATAAACACCAAGTTCGTAGTTTTCTTGGGTTATGTACCTACTACCGGCGTTTCGTTCCTGGGTTTGCCAATATAGCGAAACCCCTGACAAGGTTAACTGAAGATGGGCGCGAGTATGTTTGGAGCGGAGAGTGTGAAACAGCTTTCCAACAGCTGAAGCGTGCCCTGACAACAGCACCAATATTGAGCTATCCACGGACAGAAGGGCAATTCATACTTGACACAGATGCAAGTAATCTGGCCATTGGGGGGGTACTTTCTCAGATACAGGATGGACAAGAAAGGTCATCGGCTATTTTAGTAAGGTTTTGTCTAAAGCCGAAAGGAATTATTGTGTGACCAGAAAAGAACTATTGGCCGTCGTGAAGTCCGTTGAGCACTTTTACAAATACTTGTACGGACGGAAGTTTTTATTGAGGACGGACCATGCAGCGTTGAAATGGCTTCTACAATTCCGTAATCCTGAAGGCCAGGTCGCAAGGTGGATCGAACGATTACAAGGATACGACTTTGACACCGAACATCGAGCGGGCACTAGTCATCGAAATGCCGATGCTCTTTCAAGAAGACCCTGTCCAACGGATTGCCGCCATTGCTCTCGTTTGGAAGAGAGGGTTTGCCAGGTATTAAGGACTACCATCGTCAACGACAATTGGTTGCCGGAAGAATTGCAACGACAGCAGGAGGCTGATCCCGAACTAAAAATGGTACTGGAATGGAAGCGCGTGGGAGAAAGGCCTGCCTGGGAGGCCGTCAGCCCTTTCAACAGAACGCTCAAAGCATATTGGGCCCAATGGGAGTCCTTGAAGGTGGAAGACGATCTCCTGAAGCGAGTACTGGAGAGTGAAGATGGTACCACCATTAGGTCTCAGTTCGTGGTTCCAAGAAGCCGAGTGGCTACAGTATTGCGACATCTCCATGACGGTGCCTCAGGAGGACACTTCGGTGTGAAAAAGACTTTGGAGAAAGTTAGGGAGCGTTTTTATTGGGTCAACTGTAAAGAAGACGTGAAGGAGTGGTGCCGGAAATGTGAACTATGTGCCACTGGTAACGGACCCTTGGGGAAACGAAGAGCACCTATGAGGCAGTACAATGTGGGTAGTCCTCTGGAAAGAATAGCCATAGATATTGCCGGACCATTTCCCGAAACCGACGATGGGAATAAATACATATTAGTGGCAATGGACTATTTTACCAAATGGCCAGAAGCATATGCCCTACCAAACCAGGAAGCTGCGACTGTTGCTGACGTATTAGTCAGAGAGTTTTTCAGTCGCTTCGGAGTGCCCATGGAGCTGCATTCGGATCAAGGCCGCAATTTCGAGTCTGTACTCTTTGGAGAAGTCTGTCGATTGTTGGGCATTCGCAAGACTCGGACCACACCGTTACATCCGCAGTCCGATGGAATGGTAGAACGCATGAATCGGACAATGGGCAAATATTTGGCCAAGGTCGTCTCCGATCATCAACGAGACTGGGACCAATACCTGCATCTGTTCCTGATGGCTTATCGTGCATCGGTCCACGAAACAACCGGTCAGTCACCAGCGTCTGTAATGTTTGGACGCGAGTTACGGTTACCGTGTGATCTGGAATTTGGGTCTCCACCTATAGAGCAGGAGGTAGCCGGGAATGATTATGTCATCAACTTAAAGAAGAAGTTGGAGGATATTCACGACCAAACCCGAAATAATAGTCGAATCGCGAGTGACCGGATGAAGGCTACGTACGATGTGAGAGCCCAAGAAGGAGGGTTTCAACCTGGAGAGCTTGTCTGGTTATACAACCCGCAAAGGCGTCGTGGCTATTCTCCAAAGTTACAGCGGAATTGGGAGGGTCCATACCAGGTGAAGAAACGAATAAATGACTTGATTTATCGCATCCAGAAATTGCCAAGGGGGAAACCAAAGGTGGTACACTCCAATCGTCTGGCGCACTATGAGGGAAATAATGACGCAGTCCCGGATCGGAAAGATGAGGCCGAGGTGGCTATCAATATCGTAAGGCCTGAAGATGATCAGCCAACCTTTAGAGAATTTATGGCTGCGTTCTCTGGAACTAGAAAAGCGCGATTCGGAGTCACGACTGAGATGCAACAAGATCTCTTCCGGGTCCCTGGTGATTATTCCATTGCCCACTGTGTCTCCGCGGATCTCCGTATGTCCAGGGGGATCGCAGTAGTGTTTAGAAATAAATTTGGACGGCTGAATGAACTTCGAGAACAAAATCCCTCTGTTGGTAAATCCTTACGCTTGCCTGATCATGACCGATCCATTTACTACTTGGTAACCAAGCAGTTTTACTACCAGAAACCGAGTTACGCCGACTTGTGGAGGGAACTATGGAATTTGAGAATCGAGTTGCTTACCAGGGGAATTAACAAATTGGCAGTTCCCAAACTCGGCTGTGGGCGGGACCAGCTGGATTGGAGAATCGTTAGAAACATGCTGGAAGTTGTCTTTAGAGGTACGGACGTCAAGATCTTCGTCTGCAGTTTTGACCCACAGCCCGCATTAAGGCCAACGAAGAGTGTAGACTGTTATTTCTACCGTAATGGAACGTGTAGTCGAGGTGAAGACTGTCGATATCGTCATGACTCGTTCTACAGGAACCAGGGCATAAAACCTGTTCTGGGACAGAACAGACTTGAAGAGGGGGGCAGTGTAACGGGAGAGAAAAGGAACGAACCTCTTTTCGAGCGACAGGTGGTGTGTTCTGCCGCCTTCGAGAAAATGACGCATCGCACAAGCATGTAGATCAGACGTGGTTTATTCTAGCATTTTCTAGAATACATAGAAGGTTCCAGCGATTTCTGGTGCGTTTATATGAGGATATAAAAGCGGATTGCGGATAAAAGAGAGGCAGTCAACAGCAAGTCATTAACTGTGTATTACAAAATAAATAGTGAATATAAATGTTGTATTAGAAATTCATAGTCTGTAAATAATAGTTTTTAATGGTTTATAATCATAGCGTTAATTTATAGTGTATTCATTAGTGTATAGAAATAAATATTTGTTTGTGAATAGACGATTTAAACAGCACTTGTATTATTATTTTTAGAAAGAACGTTACATTATCTTTGTCTTAATTTACCTTTACAGAAATGTTCAGTTTTCTACATCTCACAAACAATCTCGAAAAATATTAGGTACATTTTAAATAACTTATGCGGAGAAAATTTAATAACAACAATTCGTTTTCTTGTCACAAATCCAAATAGGAAATGAATACTAAACTGCTTCAATATAAGTTGGAACTTAGCTGATACCTCAATATCTGTTTATGTTGAGAAATCTAAACGGAAAACTAAGTACTTTCGCTCGCCTAAAAGGCTTTTAAATTGTTGGGCGCACGGAAGCACCATATTCAACAATCCTCTGGCTAATTGGGTTTTTTCGTATTAGCACGTTGTCGGCAAAAATGTTAGTCGTTGGCTAAACCAGGATAAATGATGGATAAAAAGCTAGCCCAAAATTTTTCTTAACCAGCAAAGTCATCGACACTATTAAGCTTAATATAATACCCAGAACATAATTAACTTAAAACTCAAATTACACTTTGAAAAGTACGGAAGATAAATCAATCGGAATCTAAGTGTAATTGAATCGGTGTAAAAACGGGTTTTAAAACTTCGTATTTAATAACCTCCATTAAATTCGATTTGAAAAGTTCACTACATACGACAGAAAGATTTCAGAAAGTCGATCCTAACTTAAATTTGTTAAAATTCTACCACTATTTAAACTTAAAAAGTATAACCATTTCTGAAAGTTTAACCATTTCCATAAAATTGACTTAGACGGGGTGCAAGACTCAGGTAAAGCTCATGTTTGCTGTCAACAAAAATGTTATTTTCTTAGTCTATCAAATTACACGGGTTAACTGAGACGAAATGCATTTTTTGTTTGTTAAATGGGATCATAAATAAATCTAGAAACTGGCTTAACTTTAAATTTATTATAAACGGCAAAGAATAAATAGTAAAACAATGTAATACAAAGTTTATATGTATTAAGTTTATTATAAAATGTGAAAAATAAAATCGAGATATTATGATATAGCGTCATATAAAGTATATTCTAGCCATCGGAAAATGAATTCGAGAAATTATAATACGAGGATCATGTAATGAATTGAAGACATTTTAAATTTGTCAGCTATATAACACATATACGTTCAATGGCCATTTAAGCGATTTAGGTAGTAAATGACTGACATTCTTTTGTTATCACTGTTACTTTACTACAGCCCTTAAATCGCTTTATTGGTGTTGAATGCACCCATTTTTATACGAATTTTTGTTATAGGCATGTGTAGTGTAGTGAAGTTTCTACGTACATCAACCAAATAAAAATTCCTCGATACTATTTCTAGTATGAGTGAATATTTTACCCGGGGGTTCTTAGTTGCAGGAAAGATATCTGTGTTAAATAGTATTCTGATGCCATTTTCATTGGTCTAAATGCATTTTTCTGCAAACAAATGCGATCTATCAGTCTATCACAGCCAGTTAATATTAGATAGGGGAGGTAAGTGACAGAAAAATAACCAAACTAATATAAAAGCTTTTATGAAGTAATTTCTAGGGTTTTTTTTTTAAAACTGAATAGAATAATCTTATTCTAAATTTAACTGTATTTTGAAAATATGAAATTGTCCCAAATATTGTATGTTATAATGGAAAGTCACTTTTCATAAATTAGAAACTAGGAAATTTTTATTTTAGATAATGGAAGACAACCTGAGAACACTACTATGAAAACATCTACCTACCACTAGAATGTACGTAGATATACTTACTTAGCTTGATATTGATAGTTGCTACATATGCTACTTACAGTGCAGGATTTACGTATAAGCTACACAAGCTATAGCTTAAGGCCCCCACTTTTTTGAGGGCCCCCAAGAAAAATTGTCCGAGTGAGCAATTGTCATATATACTTAAATATACTGCAGCATTATTTGTCCCAATGCCGCACGTCCGGAACGTCCCACACTAAAGAGCCCCATATCTCCAATAGCTTAGGGCCTTATCAAGTCTAAATCCGGTCCTGGCTACTTACTAGTTATGGGTTACATCAAATGGAGATTTAAAAATAACCCTGTATATTTCTAAACTTACATAAAAGATCTACTTTACGCGGTAGCTTCATTGTAATTCTGCAATGTAAGTTACATAAATTCTTAGATGTTATACGATTTTAGTAAATATATTTCGTGATTAGAGTATCGATGCATATAGCAATTTTAGTAAAAAGACAAATATCTTTTATACATGTAGCAAAAGGAGTTTGTTAGCTAATGCAAAATCCTAGTATAAGATTGATTTAGAAAGTATATACGAGGAAATCAAAATCGTAATTTTTAACTTTTTTACTTTTACTTTTTACTAAGCAACACTTGAAATGTTGATTTAAAAAGTTAAATTCTGTGGATATGTTTATTGCCAATTTGTAAAGGAATCCAGAAATCGTTTATACAATAATCTTAAAGATGCTTGACAAGAAGAAACATATACATTTTTCTTTTTTCTTCTCCTAAGCAACTTTCACATCTTAAATAATGTACATATATAAGGTATATTAAATAATACCCTGTTTCTTCAGCACAGAACATCCTGTAGAATATCCTGGTGAGTTTCGAATGCAAAAGTTCTAACTAACTAACCGCCCAAATTAATTCAAACAAAAATAAACAATTTAGTTTGTATAAAATAGTAAATTTTTTTTAAGTTTTCGCGAATTATGTCACGGAACTTCCAGTTTGTTTGGGAGTTTTGACGTAAAGCATGTCTTTAATAATTAATATTTCAATAACTATTCGACAGAATTGAATTAATTTTATATGCAAGTAGCAAATAGTGTTGTGTGTATGTGAAAATCTTTCTAGTTTGATATTTGTATTATTTCTCAAGTAATTCTATCAAATAGAAAAATAACTATGCGCATTCAAACTCAGGGCTCAGAACTTTTTCATTCGACAGTAATTGAGATTCATTTTAAAATTTAGTAACAGATTAAATTTAATTCATTTAGCTTAGCTCTCGTTATGTCGATGGCATAATTAGTATAACGTCGGCTTCACATGAAGAGTGAAGTCCGAAAAGACTATTTACAAGAAATGTAACACTTTTCATCTTGCCGTCAATGCTTTTGCACTTGTGCCTATTTAAGCGACATCTACTAATTATTTTCGGAATTTCTCACGTTTTTTTTATAGAAAAAGTAATATTTAACCAGCTGACGTTAAAATTTCAATTTGTTTTTCATTTTAACCGATTTAACCGACGATAATGTACTTTAAGCATCTCATAATAGTTATTTATGTACTAAGGAAATTACTAAGATGCTTATGTCCGTCCGAAGGCTACAAGCTTACAAGCCGGAGAGCTCCTGACCAAGGGCTTATAAGTCGCCCGAGGGGTATCAACATCAAGTAATGCCCGTAGTGCATGCAAATTTTATGTTTTACTAGTTGTCTTAATAACCTAAATAAAGAATCAGAAAGTTTTAATAAAATTTACGAAGTACTTTATCAATGCGGTAGTTAGGGGCTATAGTGACAATATTACTAGAGTAATTCATAATGCCCGACAGGGTGTTATGCACTACATGTATTTTGTAACCTAAACAATTAATAAATGATCATGCACTACTAACACATAAAAATAACGTATAGCTTATACGTCTTTACATACCTACGCTACATATTCTTGAGTTAGTTCAAGTGTTGAACAACTTCGTAATACTGCATATTTATGGTTTGAATTAAAACAATTAGTTTTTATTAAACAGAAATAAATAAAAGTGTAGTAATTATTTACCAGATAATTCCTACGATACATTTATATTATTATCAAAGATAAAAAGAAATATAAACAAAGCTATCACTACGATTATATACAACGCATATTATATACATTAGTTAGTTTCTTTTTTTTTGTTTATTGCGTGCATATATTAAGGTTTAAATATAAATATGGTTTAAATATTAATTACGTGTTTTTTAATTTCATGTACTAGTAGTTTACGGTAATTTTTACATATATTATAGATTATGAAGCATTTAATGAGTTTAATTTTCCTCGTTTTTACATTTTCATGAACAGTGTTGTTTTACATTATTTCTTTCATTTAATTACTTTAACATTTATAATATGTACTGTTCAGTGGATTATAAATACTTTCTTTTTATTTACACATGATGCATTCCCAGGATAAAACAAAAGAGAAATATTTAATAATTTTTTTATTTCCACTTTTACATGTGTCAAGTCTAATGTCACATGGAAATATTTCATTTTTTATGAATATTAAATGAGATTCGTGTAATTCTGCTTATATTATCTTTAACTAAAACTATGCCGTTCATGTTTTACAAAAACGCAATGAAACCCAATGACATTTTCGGTTTTTGTAAATAAATGTTGTTAATAAATACATTTTTAATAATTTCTGCTTCACATTTGAGTTACTTAGACACATTACTATACAGGGCGTTACTCATATAACTAGAAAGCTCGTGATGGGGATAGCTGTAATGATTTAGAAGATGTTTTCAACATGTAGTCGCTTCCTGCTAGTTTTCTAGAAAATCGCATTTAATATTTTAAGTACACATCTTGTACTCATATTACATTAAAAATACTAAACAATCAAAAAAAAATTACTTAAAAATTTTTCTTCTTGTTTAACATTTTTAATGTAATGACACGAAGTTGTACAATGGGCGCACTTAAAGTTGCCAGCTCTATACGGCTTCAGGTAAAGGGCGTTCCCGTTCTTACCGCCTAAAGCGATAGCTTCCATACTTTTATTATGCCGTGTAGTTTCTTCTAGCTGTCTCTTATTACTATTAGCAGTGTTAACAGCTTTTGCTACGCCCGAAGCGCCTCCTATAATTGCTCCGAGAGTCCAGCAAAAATTGGTATGACTGGTAAAATACCTCCTGTAGCTGTAGGCACTGAAATAATTCGGGGTACTTTAACGTTTTTTCGACCGCCCACGTTTTGAATGATTCTTCTGGCAGCGCTCAAAGCATGATGTATTAAGTCTTTACCCGTGAGACTCTTGCTTGCACGATTCACTACACCAACAAGCTTCTTTAAAACGCCACCTTTGAAAGTGACAGTTTTCTTCTTCATCTTTCTAGCGAGACCCTTTTTCGCTGACGGTTTCTTTGTCTTTACCCCCATTCCCAACTTTCTTTTAGCCTTCATTATACCGGTTAGAAACAGAGCTGATGCCCTAATCTAGAGTCTTTAGCCTTAACATGCTTCCAAGCGGCTTCTTCTAATACACGATCTGCCTGGTGTCTACTGTTCAAATCGGAGCTTTGAGCGTAAGGATTTATACCTTTATCGCCGCGTTGTAATCTTCTATATAATTTAGTACCAGGTCCACAGTACTTATAGGAAGGAAGATGTAGTTCAATAGGCAGCTTGTCTATGAGCTTGTTAATAACACCCTTACCCTCGTGAACTAACATCTGGTACTGAGAGAAGAGACTGCTTGTACCTGTATTTATACTCGGTCGCCGCCGGACTAATCTGCATTCTGAAATCTCTGCATATGATCAGCCTGTAGAATTTTACACAGCTGCTTTTTAACATTATGTATTCTTCTTTGAAAACGGTATCTGTCCAGAGCTAATGTTTGCAGTGGCGGCGCCAGAGGTAAATGAGCAGGGGGGCAAAGCAGGGGCACAGGAAATATCTCGGTGGGCACCGTACCTTTCCACGAGATCGTAGCGATCGGGCGAAATTTTGACATTATTATTGTTTTTTTTAATTTAAATCTACCCAAATCTTCAGAGTTTTTGCTTTGGGCAAAATAAAAGTAACAATTTTATGATTTTTACAAATTGCATCTGTGAATGTCATTGTGGCTGTGAAAACGCGATAAACATCTGAAATGTCAGTATCTCACAACTCTTAAAGTCCTACTGAATGACGTTTAAAACTCTGTCTCTTTGCTCCCGTTCACAACCAGCTGTTACACTCTATTGGCAATACTTCTCCCTATTGTTTGCCAGTTTGCGACTGATGACTGTGCTAGCGTATGAGTCATACCGAACATGCAGATATTTATAGAACGCTTGAATTTCCAAGTTAAGGCTAAGCCTTTTTCTGATTCATAATTATTAGATTTTAAATACAGGCCTACATAAGAAACAGAAATAAAATATTAGGTTTCCTGTAGTAATTTTAATCTGTACACTAAAACGTGAATTATACTGTATCAATATCATCATTTATTTATCAAAGATGTTTTTTATTTGAAACCTGGGGGGCACCGGCAGGGGCACCGCTCAATGTTGGGGGGGCCCGCGCCCCCCCAGCCCCCCCTGTCGCGCCGCCCCTGAATGTTTGCCAGTCTCCCTTTCTCGCTTGTCTGTATGCATACTCCCATACTATCATATGATGTATATTATTCATGCTTACGTCGGCGAAACTTACTTTCTTTACCATATCGATGTATTGCTGCTGCTACTACTACTACTACATATCGCTATGTTTATATCGCTATATTAGTAAAACTAAAACTTTGTTTAAATGCATTTTTTATTTCTTCAATGATACATTTAGACTAAGATAGAAAAAAATAACTGATTAGCGTAGATATAACCAAACTAAACATCTGCGCAGCATTCCCGTAAGGCTCACCACATTTCCTATCTGCGCTAATCAGGCATTTGATATAATACCCTTAAAACTAGAATAAAAATGGTGTCCATATCAATATGATTAGGTCAACCGATAGTAGTAGTAAATTCCGTTATTAGTCGGCATTGTACACTCTCTTTATGTTGTAAGAGTTCGTACGTGTTGCAGATTCGGCTATTAGGGCATCAAACAATGATCGCATAACTTTTTTAGTATCCTCGAGCGCTTGTACTTTATCTAATAATTTTTTATAATTACTATCTAGGGTATTATTCGTTTCTTCTATCTTTGTCAACACACTAGAATGATTAGTATCCATCTCATCATTTGTTATTAGGAGATTTCTCTTTGTTTCTTTTTCCAACGTTGTTAGCAAACTGTTAAGTTCATTAGTTTCAATGTCAACCTTTGTTACCTTTTGCTTTAGATCTTTAATAGTGTTCTGAGTGTCGGTGGTCATTGTAATGAAGGTTTGTACAGCAGAGTCGAATTGAGTATCTACATAGGCTTTAGAAGCGACATCCGTACCATCTATAGGGTAACTTACTGAAACAATACGTTTACCATCTGCATTAAACTGCATTTGATCGTTTGTATGCATAGCTCGCTTGTTAAAATACTGCCTAAAGATTACATATTTATCCTCTAGAGGTTCCCCTATATTACAAATTCTTCCATCTTTAGCATTATAGTACGATCCCCGTCCTTGATCCTCTCGTCTCAAACATTTAGAGAGTAATTTTCTTTCAACATCGTCCGCCAGCTCGTTGGTATACTTTTTCGTGCAAACATCGTGGTCGTCAATCGGTCCTTTAACATGTACTAGTCTTCTCTTCTTAACATTAATTACTCCTTCATCGCTATCTGATAACATTAGTACAGAACGCTTCGTCACAAGATCGTTATCGTTGATAGGAGCGCCTACATTAGTTATACGTCGGTTCTCAACATCGAAATTGCCCTCTGGTGTTAATTTGAAACCATAACCTCTCGGTCCACGTTTTGTTGCAGCCATTGCTTCATCTGTCATACTCATCATAGCTCTGCCGAAGAGATCTATTGTGTTCATGATGACGTATGACAAATAACTGTCACGCACGAACAGAATACACCGTATTTATAGCTGAGATCTTCATAGCGTAATGATGTACATATTTCAATACGTCATGAGATTTATACAGTTTGTCGGCTGTTCTCGGGCATAATCGTAGACGGTACTGAGACTTCTCGTAATCAGCTCACATTTAATTTAGTAAACATCGTATACTTTTACGCCATTTTGAATAATTATTTCTCCTTTTGGGGGTAGTATAGTGGATGCATTTTAATCTGATGATTGTCTCGATTTCAGCTTTCAGTTTTCATATTTGTTTATTTTTTCTATGTGAATTTAGAAACTCCGAACAATGATCGCAGTATAATAATAAAAAGAATCTATACTAATTAGACTCTCCAAATTCGAGAAACGATTCTTTAGGTAAACTGTACATTCTTGTTGTTTAAAAAGGTTTTCTCAGTTAGACAGAGTTTTAAGATAATATTGATTACAGTAAAATCTACATGTAAAATAATAACTCAAAAATACATTTAAAACAAGCATTTTTATATTTATTTTTGCCAAGTTTACAAACCGTCTTTAAAGAAGTTTGAAAATATGATATTGACGACCGCAAGCGTTGGAGCAGTTACGTTAAAAGGGAGAATTTTTACAGAAAGAACCATTAAAATTACCTGTTTTGGGGGTTCGAAGCAGCTAGGCACCGTTGCAGGTCAAAGCGGGTCTTTTTAAAAGAATGCAGACATAGCCTCAGGGTGTTTGTTTCCCTTTTGTCGTCGAGATTCATATATTAGAAAATAAGTTTATCGCAGTACCTTGTACAGTATAGTTGTGTTAATAATGACCGGTTTTTAATTTTAAAAGATAATTAGTGTAATATTCCTTCTTGGTGATTAAGGTGTTGTTTCCCCGTTTTAGTTTGTAGTGGTACAAATGCGCAAAGGGTAAGTCTATATATTTTCTGCATTAGAACCAGTTTTTCTCTTTTTTAAATAGTTAATTCAGCAGGTGATATTAGTGATAGGACCCGATTCAAATTCAACAACTGACAGATTCTAAATGGCGGATATGCAAACGATACCGCGAATGGTATGTAGGTAATTAATATATCAACTATATGATCAAGCAATCTCTCGATGTAAATATTAGAAATTTTTAAAAGATATACAATTTATAACGATAGAGAAAGATAGAAAACTGACGGTTCGTTTATATCATGCAGGTCCGTGATTTGCGTTTAAAGCTGAATTAAAAATTTGAATGCTGAATTAATTATCTTAAATTATTATATGTAATTAAAGTATTAATGACGATAATTATTTTAAGAAATCGGTAAAATTTATTAATATAAAATGATAAACCTTGGCTCCCTCTATTAACAATTAGCAGAACGTCCGTAATCGGTTAGAGCGTGAAGGAAATAATTAAATACTAGCGCCCTCTGTTTTTTCCTAGCAACACTAACACCATTTAGCCGAGCGCCGAACCAAATGCCGGTAATATACAAGGCCGGTAATACAGATTCCGTACTTCGAGACAAGAATCCCTAGATTAGATAGAGATCGACATAAAAAGTCTCCAGATTAGAGAGAGATCGACATAAAAAGACCCCAGATTCGACGTAAAACGACACTGGCGCCATCTGTTTTCCCCTAGCAACAACGCTACCATTTAGCCAAGTGACGAACCAAATGCCGATAATACAGAATGTCGGTAATACAGATTCCGTACTTAACCACCTAGAGAGAGACAGACAAAAAGTCACCAGATTAGAGAGAGACAGAAAATCTAAGGTCCCTAGAACTGTCTCGTCAAGGTGGCCCAATACCTACTTATATCCTTGAAGATTTGTAACTCAATAACTCAGAATGATCACTTGTACATATGTATATAAACTAAAACAGGTCAGTATTAAAAGCTTGCTAACAACCTTCTTATAACGTATTCTTGTCTAATTGTAATGTTTGTCACAGCGTAAAACTGTGTTGAAGACAGCTTTCAAATTTAATTTAATGGATCTTAATGTCATTCCTCCTGTGGTGCTTTTGTAGAACTCCTGATTAACAAATAGCATTGACTAAAATAAGGTAATTAATAAAAGCTAACATATCCTAATATAATAACTGTTAATGATCTTTATAGTTATTAGATAGTTGACACTAAATAGTGTGTGCGTGAATTCAGTAATGTATCATTCCTTGCGAACTTAACCGGTGTGAGAATTACAAACGCAAACAAATTAATGTCGTGGAAAACTGTGGGGCGCTTTATCTGCATATTATTTACAATTAGCTTCAAGCTTTCCTTTCAAAATTCTAAAATATAAAAATGAATAAAAAATGAATTTATATTTCTAGGGTAATTCCCAGAAGCTGAAATACGTGAAAAATAAGACACCGGAATATCTTCACAATATTTTTAAATGATGTATATCTACCTGTTATACTACGAAGTTGACATTTGAAAGGTAAACCTTATTGACGTTTAAATTTAATATTAGCACTAGTTGGCAATATTTGCCATTAGTTATCATTTTAATATTTTAACTAGAACACTGATTCGATTATTTTGCTATTATAAAGTTAGTTCATTATTGATTCAGTGCTGTTCTTCAACTACATTCTGATCGTTTATTCGTAAACTTATTTTTTTTAAACCTCAGTTTGAGTATATGGTCTCTTCCTGCTAGTTTTCGAGAAAATCGTATTTTAAATTTTAAGTACGCCCATTGGACTTACGTTACATAAAAAATACTAAACAAGCAAACAAAAGCATTTTTTTTAAATTTTTTTACTTGTTTTAGTTATTCGTGTATTAGTTGTTATTATTAAAAATTGTTTTTTCTAGTTATACAGGGTGTCTCAAAAATAACGAACAATAACGCAGAGGGTTAAAAAGCGTCCGAGGTAGAATCTAAAACTAAAGAAAAAAAAACTCTACCTTCAAAAAATTTTTTTTGTAAATTTGTTCAAAATTGTTTGCAATACTTTTTGCTAATACGGTCCTGTTATATTTTGCATCAATTTGATAATAAATAATAAGTCATCCAGCATTGGGATAGTCGAAACATTGTAAAGCGATATGTGTAGAGTTAAGCAAAAATTCGGAGAAGTCGATTTAAAAACACGTATATTGGTCAAGGTTACGTCTTTATAAACACCATGACATATCACCGTAATAAGCGTTTTTGTTCTAAACTGCATAGTTGCAAAAAAGTCCCAAACGTTTGATGATAGTTCATCAAACTAATAATTTTTATTATCAAGAGTTTATTTGAAGGTGTTTTCCGTTTTAAATAAAATAGATTAATGGTAAAAATTGCTCTTATTTAATAAATTGCGACCCTTGTAGTTTTTTGAGTAAACCACAATCGGGCCGCAAATTCAACCTGGCGGCTCCCTAATTATGAAAATGTTCTTTTTAAAAGTTTAATTTTATCTTCTGTTTATTTTCGAATGTTATTACAGAACGTAAAAATATATTTATGTTTTGTATCCTTTGTTTAAATTGCGTTTTGTTTATTTTACATAGATCAAATTTTACTATGTGTATTTTTGCGGAATGTTTAGTCCAAAATTTTATTTACAAGCACAGAATACGAAAGAAAGAATTGCTATAAATAAGGAAAGTCTGCGAAAGGGGATGTTTATAACAAAGAGAGTTTTTGATTATTGACTTACGTTCATTGAGAAATTTCGAGCCCAAGATCATTTTTGTAAAATTTTATTTCAGTTTTAATGAAAAGGTTTACTATTAGTTTTAAATATTAATGCTTCAGATTCTAGTAAAATGTATTAGCATCGCATTTTTTAAATTACGTTCAACGCCGCCACACATAAAGAATTCCGTTTAACTTATTGAAATATGATATCAGATGCTCTCTTTAAAGTAAGATGTTTTAAGCTGTTATTAGACCTTGAATTTATTTTAAAATAAACAAACCATAACATGGCAAAACGGAACGTGTCTTATTTACGAGTGTTTTCAAGATCAACTCATTTGGGTATTTTGCGGCATTGACAAAATTGTGCTGTATTGACAAATGCTGTAAAGTTCAACAAACTACAGTCCGCAGCATTATGCGACATCAGGAGATTGTGGAGCAGAACGTGCAGGACCGGACTCAAAACTTGAACCTTAAATAACTCTGAAAGTAAATATTTTAGAAAAAAAAGTTATGGGAAAAACTTTCTCTACACATCATCAACTATCTCGTATTCACGTATTGTCCGTTATTTTTGAGACATGCTGTAGGAGATTTCTACTTATATTAGTTATATACCCTGTATTTTAGCTTGGTACCTAAATTATCCTGGTATATTTCGTTGCCTGTATCATGGACAAAACGCCCCTAACGGTCATTTCAAAAAGAGATACTAAAAATGTAAATAAATGAATAATTTATCTAATACTACAACGTTTTAAATTATTAAACTGATTGTAAATGAAATGTGTCAGACGTCCTTTACTTTATTGCAGTAGATACAGTACACAAGCAAATTATACCTTTTAAAAAAATTTACAAACTGTAAATAAAAATATGAGTTTAAATAAAATATCAACTATTTTTTTATAAAAAAATGGCCGTGTTCGTAGATTCTGAACTACAAACTTTTGCTTGTTCAGGCTTTGTCATCATGTTACTCTGAAAAGCCCGAGTGATAGTGTTGTGTACATTATTAAGGATTAACGATGGCTATAGATTTTGATATGTATAACAAGCCAAAGGTATATGCTATTTCATATTCCAGGTTCGTCCAGCATTTCAACTACCCCTAGAACTATATGCTACGCTAATTCCTTTTATGCAGGATCAGGCATTTACATTTTGCTTTAGAGCAAATATGAAAGCTTCCCTAAGCTTTTAACCTAAACGGATAATTACATCTTTCAGTTTTAAATTTCATTAAAAAAAATCTTTACTTTTTAGTATCAGTACCTTGTAAAAATCTTTTAGTTTTGTAATACTGTCACATTTTTTTAATTCAGATAATATCTGTAACATATAAATTTTGGCAATCAAAATATACATTCACTCGCATTTAAATAAGTTTCATGGAATAGTTTTGTAATTAAACAATCAAACTCTTTGTCTTAAATAGACGAATGAAATTCTCAAACATATATTTTACTATATCGCCGTATAATAATGTTGATCCCGTACGTTTTATATAGAGACTGCACACTCTTGTTCTATAAAATACCTTGTTTTGGCTTTAAATAAATAGTTTGTTATTAGATTCTCATTAAATGTAACGGAATATAAAGAATATAGTGAGAATTTTTTAAAGACGGAGTTTACGGTATTTACTTTTTAAAAAATTCAAATATACCTATTCAATATCAGAAAGTTCGCCCTGTATTGAGCTAATTAAGAAAGAATTATTAAGCTGTCGAAAATAACATAACCTCACTCTATAAGGTAAATATTAAGTTTTTATAATAGATTAAATTAAACTAAATTAATTTTAATATAGGGTAAACTTTAATTATCAGTCAAGTTTGCAACTTACCGTACCAGGAACTGATATTAACTAATTATACACGGTGAATCAGTACCCAATGATTGGACTTTGAGGATAAGCTTCTCTGGTCATCAGAAACAAAACCTTAGTAACATTTTTTGATTAAATGAACTTAAAAATTTCAAAACTTTTGCCCGACGTTTTCAGAAAAGTACGTGTAATTGATGCAGGTCAATTTTTAAGCCTAATAGAATTAAATGCAAACGCTTTAAAAATTGACACCATCAGTACAAAAACGTGACATCTGTTGAATGAACACAAGGTTGCAGACGGCGTACATTCCATTTTGGATATTGTTCAAACTTAAAACGCTCTATTAAACGTTCTAATAGTAGGAAAAGCATTCAGAAATGACATCATTTTAATACCGATCCATTTAATGATATTATTAAATTTGATTGGTTATTCGTTAATAAATAGATATTAGTTAATTAAATAAAGATATGTTTTAGATAATTTAATCTGTCCATCAATTGTTATTTTTTATTTATTTTATTGGAAGTCTAAAATCTAAATACAGTAGTATAAAGTGCCTTTAATAAAATCTTTTTTATGTTTTGATAGAACGAACTTAATGGATGGTTATTTGTTTACATAGAAAATTACTACATAGTATAAAAACAATTCGTAAAAAATAAACTTTTAAGTACTTTTACTAAAAACTGCAGTAATAAGGGATTTGTAAATTGTTAGGCCCTGGCCATGACCAAGTGTTTATAACATACATAATATGTACTCAAAATAAAATTTGCTGACCGGGTTGTTTTGATTATTTTACTACTAATACAGCTGTGTCCAATGCTTAGGAATATTTACGGTATCTACAGTGATGATTTACTTGCTTTTCACTAGAAATCGGTACCGTTTATTTATTACAGTACACATAACATAGTATATGTGTACTTTCTGGGAATAAATATTATTTTAAATAAAAAATAGAAAATAATACAGTACAGCATGCCCAAAAAATAACACAATTGGGACGCGGCTATCAGAATCAAATATCTAATAATCAAAACCCATAATACTACTAATAGAATACTAAAAAATAACATTAAAATTGAAATGACCCAAAAACGCATTTATTTTATGCACGCATTGTGGTTTGAATGTTCGTGTAATAAGTACCTTGCAGCGAGATTTCAAATATATCTTATTTGATATACTATAAACAAAATTAATATCTTTTTTATTCAGAGACCTGCTTGTATTACACATAGGGGTTAACGTACCTATTAAAAGAATATTAAAGTATCTTGGAATTACAAATCACAAAACAAAAATACGTTTTTGAAACATATTACAGTCCGAGTATGTATCCATTAGAACTGCATTTAACGTATACGTTATAGCATAACAGCACGTTATAACGGCAAAGCTGTTATATTTATAGTACGTATCCTTCGGAAGCTGTTATTAGTTTAACGCATATGTTATTTTATCCATGTTATATTGAATTTAACGATAAATCTTAACATCGTCGATTTTGATGCCGTTAGTAATAACATAGAGGTGTTAATCTGCATTAGTTTATTTAAATTGTTTTATTTGCTCTAGCTAAACCTTTAGTATTTTCTTTCTTCTGGAGCGAAACCATAAATTGCCATAGATTATTAATTTGTTTTATCTGACATGTTAGTTTTGCCAGTTAACAATACTTTATTTTTTCAAGTTTAATAAATATTCCTACTGATTTGTTGTGGTTTTTACCAATCTTTTGCTATTTCTTGTAATAAAAATATGTGAGGCAAAACACTCACAAGGAAAGGTTTGGAAGTGACCCCCGAAAAAATCGACGAAAAGTATATCAAGAGATAGTAATAGTAACTAGTAGTCTATATATAAAAACTTAGCTGCCAAAACCATCAGGGACAAAATCTATGGCCATTTTGGCCTTAATGGGAAAAAATTAAAAATGGTCTAAAAAAGTTGAAAGTTGGTATAGACGTAGATTGTATTATTCTAAACTATGTTTAAATTGGGAAAAAACATCTACACCCACTTTTTTCATCCCCACAGACCAAGAAAGTTTATACAAATAAATCTTCAATATCGATAAATTCGATGACTATGACCTTTTCTTAACTACATAATTAATTTTTAATACGTCATTCATAATGAATAAGTCATTTCGTTGAAGACCAGACAACTTTGACATTTGGATTTTTTATACAGGGTGTTTCACTTTACAGCTTAACACCCCTATATATTTGTTATTTATAACCGAATCAATTCCAAATTTTTATCAGGTATAGAATCTCTTAAAAGACGTTTGCGTGTAATCATAATCTCCATTTATTATAAACCACCAGCCTACTACAATTGACGATAAATGCAAATAATTGAAAAAACATATAGGCCTTGTTTAATATTGTAAAAGTCGCGACGGAAATTTGTTCTGGACCACCTGAAAATCATAAAACCAAAATTTGATTAGACAATCTTGAATAATAATAATTGTTTTAAATGTATTATTAGAATTGAATTAAAATTATCTTATTTTTGCTTTAAAAGTGTCATAGAAATTAACAATAAAATTTTGTTTACTCTTAAACCTTAACTAAAAGAGCAACGGTCTATAATATATAGTATGCAGGAATATTCAGGAGTATTCATCTTTTTGGACATACTCGAAATAATGTTCTATAATGTGAGTGGATTTGTTTTCTAAAATTACACGCCCACATTGAGTAGTGGGAATCAAGCATCTCTTTCCCACTGATTTGAAACAAAAATTATTAGTTAATTAGTTATTTGAATTATATTTTTAAATGTTTTTAAATTATATTTACTTGACATAAATACACATACACAGTTTAAACAATGACTATAAAATTAAGGGATAATTTTATGTAATTATCCCTTTTTATAAAACAATAATTATAAAAAATTGTTTATTTATAAAATATATTAAATATTTTATAAAAAGAAATTTACCCAGACAGCTGAGATTATAAACAAAATTTGCGTTTTATAATAATTAGAAATTTAGCGAATCCTACGCTCGGACATGGTGGTTGCTGTACTACAGTTCCTTTTTAATGAATATCTATTTATCATACTTTTCTGTTTGTTTCTTTGTTATTATTAATTACTTCTACTTTTTAATTATTTTTTACAATATTAACAGTACATTAACTTATCTTTTGATTAGTATTAATTAATCATCAATTAATATTAATTGATTTAAGCATGTAAAATATGTTCTGAAATCTAGAATTTCGTGCGTTGCTGTGTTGGAATTGTATAACAAAGAATGGAAACCAGTGGGAAAGAGATGCGTGATTCCCACTGCTCTTGTGGGCCTGCAATTTTATAAATAATCCACCCAAATTCCTGAAGATTATTTCGAGTATGTCCAAAACGATGAATGCTCGTGCATACTATAGAGTATAGACGTTTAAATGAATATGCTCTTTTAGTAAACTTTTAAGATCAAACAAAATTTTGTTGACAATCTCCATGTAACTTTTAAAGCAAAAATATGATAATTTTAATTCAGTTCTAATAATACATGTAAAACATTTATTATTATTCAAGATTCTCTAACCAAAATTTAGTTTTATGATTTTCAGGCGGTCCAGAACCAATTTCCGTCGCGACTTTTACATTATATGTTTTTTCTATTATTTGAATTTATCTTCGATTGTAGTAGGCTGGTGATTTACTATAAATGGGGATTATAATTACACGCAAAATTCCTTTACGGGATTCTATACCTGATAAAGATTTGGAATTGATTCCATTATAAATAACAAATATATAGGGGTGTTTGATCATCAACGAAATGACTTTTATCCATTTTTAAATGGCTTATTAGTAATTAATTATGTATTTAAAAAAAGGAAATCAAAGAATTTATCGATATTAAAAGATTTATTTGTATAAACTTTGTTGGCCTGTGGGGATGAAACGAGGGGGTGTATATGTTTTTTCTCAATTTAAACATAGTTTAGAATAATACGATCTACGTCTATACCAACTTTCAACTTTTTTAGACCATTTTTAATTTTTTCTCATTATGGCCAAAATGGCCATAGATTTTGTCCCTGATGGATTTGGCAGCTAATTTTTTATATATAGACTACTAGTTGCTATTACTATCTCTTGATATACTTTTCGTCGATTTTCACGTGGGTCACTTCTAAACCTTTCCTTGTCAGGGCACACAAGTAAAACAGGTACTAATATGTTTATACCTACTAATTCAAAGCTACGTATTAAAAGGTAAAAGTTACAAACTCTTTATAACATGTTGGATGGATAAAAATAACATATAAAACATCTATTCTTTTTTGATTTCTAAAAATTCAATAAATGCGTCTTTGTCATATCAGCTTCAAAATTTATTTCTATATAACAGATGTGATTTTAACTGTGATTGTAACGTGGCGTGTTAATTGTGGATACATTCTAAAGAATTGCTTAATTCTCGTTAAGTAGCCTGTTATTTGTACCTGTTATTCGTAACACAACACACGTACGTTAAATGAATTCGAATGGATACATACTCGGTATGAATGTGTCCCCGCATGGAGTTGCTAAGAGGAAAAAAAAATATTATTGATTTTACGACAAAAAGTCATTCTTTATAAAAAGTTCTGCTTGTGGAATAAGTCAGTTTACCATCAGAAAATCTAAGATTAAATATACAGAATGTCCATAAATTAAGATAACATGAAAAGAGAAGTACCAGTTATTGCATTTTTTAGTTTCAATACAAAATTCAATCAATTAAGAAAATCTACAAAAATTATTCAAGGCCACCTCCAACTTCTACACATATCTCCATCCTTTTAATAAATTCACCATAGACTTTACTTATGGTTTGTGGTCCATTTAAATTAATTTCATTCATCGCGTCCTGTATTCATGCTTGTAGTATTTCTAAATTTAACTTGAAATTTTTGTATTTTAACTAATTTTATGTTTTTATGGAATTTTTTCTATTAACAGTAAACTCTAAAATGCAATAAATGGTACTTCTCTCTTGAAGGATTTTCATGCTATCTTAATTTATGGACATTCTGTACATTTAATCTTAGATTTTCTGATGGTAAACTTATTTATTCAACAAGCAGAACTTTTTGTCGAAAAGAATGACTTTTTGTCGTGAAATCAATAATATAAATGTTTTTCCTCTTGTCAACTCCATCCGGGGACACACTGTATATATTCGTACTAATTTTTTGTAGTTTTTGCCAATCGTTTTGCCATTTTATTGTAATAATAATACGTGGTGCAAAACACGCGGGGCAAAACAGGTACTAATATGTTTATTAGGGTGGTTCTTCTTTGGGTCATGTTGCAATTTCGGTTTTGCCGGGTGCCCATTTGATTCTAAAAAAAAACTGAAAATCTTAAGAACAATACGAACTTCCTATCTCTATTCTAATCATTCGCTTAAACGAGGAGAAGTTTCCCATTTAAAATGCACTTTTTTTCACTTCTTATGTGTATTTAACCAACGGAACAAATTGTTGAGAAAAAATTTGAAAATTGATTTTTTTAGAATTAACAGTGTTCGATGCTACTTTTAGGTACAAAAAAAATTATATGGATCTTTCGATTTTTTCCAACGATTTACAAATATATTTAAAATAATGCACCGTTCAGTGTTGAAGTGATGTAGAATGTCCCATATAATCTTTTTTCACCTAAAAGTAGCATCGATACCCGTTAATTCTATAAAATCAATTTTCAAAAATTTGTGGCAGTGGTCAAATACTATATGCATAAGAATTGAAAAAAAATCCATGTATTTTAAATGGGGAAACTTTTCCTCGTTACAGCGAATGATTAGAATAGAGATAGGAAGTTCGTATTAGTCTTAAAATTTTCAGTTTTTTTTTTGGAATCAAATGGGCACTCGGCAAAACCGACATTCCAACATGACCCAAATAAGAACCACCCTAATGTCTATACGCACTAATTCTAAACTACGTACTTACTAAAAAGTAAAATTTACAAATTATTTATAACATGTTGGATAGATAAAAATAACATATAAAACATCTGTTCTTTTTTAATTTCAAAAAATTCAATAAATACGTCTTTGTCATATCGGCGACAAAATTTATTTCCCTATAACAGATGTGATTTTAATAGTGATTGTAACGTGGCGCTTTAATTGTGGATACATTCTAAAGAATTTATTAATTCTCGTTAAGTAGCCTGTTATTTGTACCTGTTATTCCTAACATAACACATGTACGTTAAATGAGTCCAAATGGATGCATACTCGGGATGATCATCTAATCAGAAGTCGGTCTCAGCATGCTTTGTTTATTTAATTCTGTTTATCTGTTGTTATACTACGAAACACTTGTCCAAAATAAAGACAGGTTTATTACTTTATTACGCTACCTGTTTTGTTTTTTGATGCGATAGTAAATTAGATTGTTATAGATTAACAGAAAGATATTGGAGCAGAACTATCATTATTAGTTATAACTTACCCTATTAGCCGATTCCTTCGTTCAGCTTGGTGTATTGAAACAGAAGAGGTAGGTTTTGGTTAGGGAAGGTGTTGTTTTAAGGAATTTTGCTTAAAGGATGTTTGGATTTGGAGATATTACACCCTGCTAAATAGTTTGAACACACTTTCTGTTTAAAGAACGGATTAAAAGCAATATATTAGAATCAATGTAAGCGAGCGGGAGTTCTACGACGCGACTTTCTCACGGCTGTTTTACAACTGCCCGTCCAGCTGGCTGAATTTATTCATTTCAAAGCTATCTTATATCTTTATATAAAATAAATAATAAATGATTATCAATCGTTGCACACTTACAAGTATACATCAAAAAATATTAATTTTAATTAATAATAAATTTTATTTATAAACTAAACATTCTCCCCCACCCTGAAAGGAAATTTTCAGTAAAATAAAAAAAAATAATAAAAGAAAAAATCAGATAAAAGGAATAAATGTACTCTTATATTTACAAACAATGCCGCAATATAATTTCCTTCCTCTGTTTTATATGTTATTGAGAAGGAAGAGGGCAGATCTTAACCAATGGCCGTTTATAAGTGCCATTGGAGGTGCGAACTGTTGCTACTCGCACTATGTTATCCGTACCAGGATGTACGCGTTCGATAATACCTAGCTGCCAAGTCATAGGAGGGGTATTTTCATTTTTTAGGAGAACTATAGCTCCCTCTTTAATATTGGCAGAATTCGACCTCCATTTTTGACGAGTTTGAAGATTGTGGAGGTATTCTAAATGCCACCTTTTCCAAAAATCCTGTACCATTTTGTCCAGTAATTGGAATCTAGACAATCTGTTTAAGGACACGTCGAGAACTGGAGAGGATGGCAACGCTGTTAATTTATGTTGTAACAGAAAATGAGCAGGAGTCAAAACTGAAGGCTCCGATGGATCTGAACTTAGAACCGAAAGAGGCCTTGAATTGAGAAGAGCTTCTATTTGTGTAAGAACAGTAGTAAACTCTTCGTATGACAAAATTTGCTGACCTACGACTTTTTTTAGGTGGGTTTTCACGCTTTTAACATTGGCTTCCCACAAGCCTCCAAAATGAGGTGAAGCTGGAGGATTTAATTTCCATGTTATATTGTTATTAGCTAGTTCAGATCTTATAGTATCATTATACTCTTTTCCTTTAATTAATGAAAACACTGCATTAAGTTCTGACTTAGCGCCTATGAAATTAGTGCCGCAATCAGAGTGAATGATACGGCAGGGACCACGACGGGCAACAAATCTTTTAAAGGCTTCCAAGAAAACGGGTGTAGATAAATTGGAAGCGAGCTCTAAATGAATCGCTTTTACGCTCATACACACGAACAAGCAAATATAGGCTTTTTGAGGTCGAACACCTCGACGTCTGGTCATGGAAATTAGAAAAGGACCAGCATAATCCACGCCAGTAGTCATAAACGGTTTTGCTTCCTGAACTCTAGCTGCCGGTAAATTACCCATGAGAGGTACGCATGGTTTAGGAGAAAATTTGAAACAAAAATTGCATTTTAGGAGCACTCTTCGAACAGAATTTCGACCTCCTAATATCCAGTAGTTTTGACGAATGATAGAAAGGACCAGATTTGGACCAGTATGCATGTTGCTTTCATGAGTGTGAGTAATTAGCAAATCAACGAAGTGATCTTTTTTAGGCAGGAGTAAAGGATACTTATTATTAAAAGTCAAGGAACTATTTGCAAGCCTCCCTCCTACCCTTAATAAGTTATTGTGAACAAAGGGATTAAGCTTTTGAAGTTGGGAATCACAAACGTTTCCCGAAGAAATCTGTTGTATTTCTTTTGAGAAATTACAATACTGAATAAATTTTATTAACTCCAACTCTGCTACTTGTAGATTGTCAGGACTGATAAGATTGTCGCTTTTTGGAATCTTTTTGCAAAATACAAGTAGGTATACCATGGATCTTAAGAGCTTTCTATAGCTAGAAAACCGATCTATAAATTTACGCAGCACATTTTCCTTTTCTACTGTCATTAGCAAAACTTTCATTTTCTGTTCAGGCATTTCAGAAGGACAATTATTAGGTTGAAAAGTGGGCCATTCTGAATACCTTTGACGAAGCCATGGAGGTCCATGGAACCACAAATTGTTAGATTCTAAACTGTTTGGGAATAAACCTCTTGACAAACAGTCAGCAGGATTTTCCATGCCTTTTACATGTGACCAATGCAATGGATTTAAATTGTCTTGTATAATAGTCACTCTATTAGCAACGAAAGTGGTCCATTTTGAGGGAGTGGAATTAATCCAATGAAGAACAATTTCGGAATCGGTAAAGGCGAGGATTTTATTGAGGTTAATCCTAGAAGAAAGCGTAGTAATAAGTGAACTCATTAAGCGAGAGAGCAAAACAGCGGCACATAATTCTAAGCGGGGGATTGAAATAGTTTTCATTGGGGCGACTTTGGATTTGGCACAGATTAAATTGATTTGAACCATATCTTCTTGCAAGCATGTTCTCGCGTAAGCCACAGCACCGAAACCTTTCTCGGAGGCGTCGGCAAAACCTATTAAATCTACTACGCATAAAGAAGTAATGGATAGATAGCGTGGAATTTTTATATTAGTTAAGGAGGGGATTTCTGATATAAAGTTTTCCCAAATTTTTATAATGTTATTTGGAGGAGATTCGTCCCAGTCTAGCCTTAATTGCCACATTTCCTGAATTAGCAATTTTGCTTTAAATGTTACTGGAGCTAAGAACCCAAGTGGGTCAAAAATACGAGCCAATGTGGAAAGAATATTCCTTTTGGTGCATTTTTCTTCAGGACATTGGACTTTGAACGAAAGAAAATCATTGTTCGCTGTCCACTGTAACCCTAGAATTTTTATGTGTGGGTCTGATTTAAAATCTACGGCATGGGGAAAATGATTTTCTTTTGGTATATTTTCCATTAAAAATTTGGAGTTACTGGACCATTTAACAAGATCAAACTTTCCCGCCTTGAACATTCCAACCAATTCGTGATAAATCTCTAAAGCAATTTTTTCATTCTCGACGCTAGAAGCTAAGTCATCCATATACAAGTCCCTGCATGCAATTTCAGAAGCCTTTGGAAAAGCTTTTCTTTCGTCAACAGCCAATTGTTTGACTACTCTCAAGGCTAGAAATGGAGCAGATCGAACACCAAAGGTAACTGTGTTCAATGTCCAAGCCTCAAGTTCCTCTTCAGGCGAAAAGCGCCACAGAATTTTTTGGGCTATTCTATGTTCTGGATTTACATTTATCTGCCGATACATTTGTCTTATATCGGCAGTAATAGCAATTTCGAATAGGCGAAAACCTAGAAGTATAACCATAAGGTCAGCTTGCAATTTAGGACCTGTATGCAAAATATCGTTCAGCGAGATATTATTTGAGCTTTTGCCACTTGCATCAAACACGACGCGTAAGCGAGTAGTTGCACTTTCGGGGCGAATGACAGCTAAATGAGGTAAATAATACCCATTTGTAGGAATTCCCATAACAGACATATGACCTTTTATCTCATAATCCCGCATAAAATCAATATATTCTTTTCTAAGACAAGAGTCGTCCCTTAATCTTTTTTCTAACTTATAAAATCTCTTTTTACAAATCTCGAGAGAGCTCCCAAGTTCGGAAAAGGGCCTTTGGAAAGGAAGAGAAACAGAGTACCGACCGTCAGGTGCTCTATGGACTGTATTTGCGAATATATTTTCACATTTTTCATCATCTTTGTCGGAATATTTTACATCCGGTACATTATCAAGTTCCCAGAATTTTTTTACCAAGTTTTCAAGTGAAACTTTATCTTCGGTACAACATAAAGAATTTTTTAACATTGATTCGGCATTATTTGAATCAGTTATTTTTCCCATAATGACATATCCAAGGTCAGTTTGGATAGCAGATAAAGAGGAATTTTTCGACAATATTCTATTTTCTCCAAAGATACTATGTAGTATCCCTGCACCTAACAAGACATCGATTGTACCTGAATTTCCTAACTCGTAGTCTGATAACGGGAGGCTTTCAAATTCCGCAAAATGACTAGAAATTGTCTCATAAGCTGGTAGATTCTCTGCTATAGTATTTATTATAAGTGGGTGGATTGTGTATTTTCTCTCGAGATCAAATCTAGATGAAAACGATAATACGGAAGAAAACTGTAAATTCTGCCTAATGGACCCGATGCCACTAATCGAAGAATCAAGTTTGGATTTTGGAAGTCCAAGTTTTTGGGAAAGTTTGCGGGTTATGAAATCCGATTGACTAGCGGAGTCTAACAGGGCCCGTACTTTATGGGGTTTTCCCCATCTGTCAAATACATTTATGACTGCGGTGGATAAGATAACCGTAGTTTGACTTAACGTCTTGTTATCTTTCTCGGAAGTATAACAATGTACATTAATTTCTTGCGAGGAAGCAGGAGTTTCATTTTGTGAAACTGAAGCTAAAGATGAAGCATTAGTATTTATTATTGGTTTTGAAAAATGTAAAGTTGAGTGATGTTTCTTATCACACAAGGAGCACGAATTTTTAGATTTACAAAGTCGAGAGGTATGTTGCTGAGATAAGCAGTTTATACACAATCTTTTATCTTTTGCTAGATTAAACCTCTTCTCGGGAGTGAGACACGTAAATTCTTTGCAATGATAAGCTGGATGCTGTTCAAGATTGCAAATCTTACATAGAAGGACGGGATTATCCTTACTTACCAATAAAGAATGAGAAGTCTTCAAATTCTTAATTGCAGGAGATACGATTTTTGCATGTCGGGAAAGAATTTTCGCTTGCTCTTTCACGAAATTAAGAAGATGCTCAAAATCTGGAATATCTATATGTCTCACAGACATCTCAAAGGATCGAACTGTTTCAGGATCCAGCTTGGATAAGGCCAAATGTAAAATAATGAAATCGGAGAGGTCATTCAAATTTAATGCTTGGAGAGCTTTGACCGAAGAGACAAATTTTTGTAGGAATTCATCTAGACCATTCAACGGACCATTCAACAGGATTCAACGGTAAGAGGCTTTAAATACAAAATTTGTTTTAGATAATGTGACGCCAAGTTACGTTTATCCTGAAATTTATCTACTAAAGTATTCCAAATTAAATCATAATTGTCCGTGGTAGGTTGAAAACCAGAAACCAAAGCGAGTGCTTTTTTGGATAATTTTCCTAAAAGGTATCTTAACTTTTCGGCGGAAGTCAAGTCTTTATTTTCATGTATAGCTAAAAAGGAATGATAGAAGACCGGCCATTCATTAATTTCTCCTGAAAAATTGGGCAATTCTAAAGGAGGCAATTTAATTTTGGGTTTTGTTTCCTTACTTGGATCTGATGATTTACTTGAGGAAGCATTTAATTTGTCTGACGTTAACATTATATAACAAAAGAGATCATCGGCTGCGGACAATTCCTGGAAATTAACTGGGTTATCAGGATCCAACTCTTTAGTTAAATAGGCGATTTCTTCAACGATTTTATTAAATTCAGACATTGTGGATTCCAAAGATTTTATTCGAATTCTAAAAAGCTCCCTGTGTTTGGAATCATTAATATTTTTTGCGTCATCATAGAGGCGTTGAATTCTTTGAAATAGTGTATTCTTTTTTGATTTTAATACTAAAATTCTCTTCTCTACTTCTTTAGACATCGTGATAGTTTATCTTTAATGTATAAAGAATAAATAAACAATTTCTTTAAGAGTGAAATTTGTGTAAAATAATGAGAAGGCCAACCTTCTATTTTATTTTTACTAGATAGAGAACGAGAATATTAGTCTAGATAAATGAAAATTAGTACTGAGCCCCACTTGCAAAATGAGCAACAATCAATAAATGGTGCATACAATATCTTGAACAATGAACAAATCCTGCAAATGTTGAAGAAGAAAGCGACAAAATGCTCAAAATTTAATTTCAAAACTTAAATATACTCGTCAATTACTTTCGCTAGTTATAATTCTAAATATTTAATATCTTTCAAATGAATTATGCAAATGAAGTATTTCCGTATATCGGGATATTTTAGTGAATTAAAGTAAAGTACTTTTTTTGCGATTTTTAAAGAAATTAATTTTATAAAATCCAGACTCGAAGAACCAAATTTATGTTTTGTTTTTTGATGCGATAGTAAATTAGATTGTTATAGATTAACAGAAAGATATTGGAGCAGAACTATCATTATTAGTTATAACTTACCCTATTAGCCGATTCCTTCGTTCAGCTTGGTGTATTGAAACAGAAGAGGTAGGTTTTGGTTAGGGAAGGTGTTGTTTTAAGGAATTTTGCTTAAAGGATGTTTGGATTTGGAGATATTACACCCTGCTAAATAGTTTGAACACACTTTTTGTTTAAAGAACGGATTAAAAGCAATATATTATAATCAATGTAAGCGAGCGGGAGTTCTACGACGCGACTTTCTCACAGCTGTTTTACAACTCCCGTACAGCTGGCTGAATTTATTCATTTCAAAGCTATCTTATATCTTTATATAAAATAAATAATAAATGATTATCAATCGTTGCACACTTACAAGTATACATAAAAAAATATTAATTTTAATTAATAATAAATTTTATTTATAAACTAAACACTACCTTTGCACATTGTAGAACAAGTAGTATTTGTTTATAACCTTGAACTTTAAAATATGTGTCATGTGCATTCATACTATTAAATTTGAAAACATTAGGCTAAACTTCGATTCCGTTTTTCTCCAAAAGTATAGAAGTACGAGAAAAATGGTATATAGGAATTTTCCTTCTTTAATGGGTATCTAACCACTGGCAAAGTCTGACTATGTCTTAATGGGTCACGGTGTATAAAGAACTTTCAACAATATATAAATAATATTCATTTTCCTTTTCTGATAACTTTACATTATTTCAGCACTAACAACAACACTAGCTTTCCAATGGGTTAATGTATGTAAAAAACCCTATATAAGGAATATGGTAATCAAAACTGTATAATCCAATGAATAACCCCGAACACGTTTTGTGGCAAGTACTTCTATTTAATAAACATTTATCTACGACCACCATAGAAAATTACACATTCCGCACAATCTAGTAACCGTGAAAATGACTAATTGCACACAATCCCTAAACTGGACGGTAATGACCGTGAGAAATGATTTCTCACGATCAGTAGTTCTATTAAAACGCCATAGATGTAAGCACTTGCAATATTATAACATTATTAATTATTTGAAACATAAATTGTTATACATTTTAGATCAAGGTTAATTTATTTTGTTTAATTAATGTTTTACATTAAATTATATTATGAATGCAAATTCATCTAGAAACATCGTTTCCGCGGGGAATCAAACTCTGAGCAGCCCGTTTGTTAAGCCAGGCCTCTACCGTTCAGCTATGTAGGCATCTTGACACCTATTGGTTATTCTCATATAAAGCTGTTAAAAATTGTTAATTCAATTAACGTAAAATTGATTAATTTTTTACATTATTATATAATTGTTAATATAATATTATTCATTTTTTTAATTTTTATTTAACGGCATCAACAGCTTAGGTTATTAGCCGTATATTTTATATTTATTTACATATATTTATATTTATACAAATCATTTTATATTTATTTTTATTTTTCTATTATATTTTATATTTATTTATACACACATTTATATAGGTATATTTTTACACATATTTTATTTATACACATATTTTATATATACAATTGCTAAGAGGTTTAGATTCGTTTTATAGTAATTTTATTTCAAATATCTTGTTTGTATCGTTTTTTGTTTCTCGTTCCAACGTTTTAAAATGTACTACGTGTGATATGAAATGTATTATTCATTATTATTGCTAAATTACAATAAAAACAATGAAAGCTTTTATAATTTGCTGCATCAATCACAACTGCAAGTGCAATGATTACACTTAATATTTCATCCTTCCTTGTCATCAGAATACCTGGAAAATATGGAGAATATGTTGACATTTCGCAGCAAAGGGGTTAATAACCTTAACAATTGCATTGTGTTTGTTTATATAAAATTACTTTTTGAAAACTAGTACATACGTATGATTATTTAGCTGTAAGTACTAAATAGTAGATTGACTGAAATTATACTGATTGTAAACGTATAATTACTATTGTCTTTAAAAATTTGAAATTCACTTTTGTCGTTTTCTAAATTTTACATGTATCATGGGTGAATTTGATGATGGGAAAATAGGATGTACGCTTGTACGTCTCCAAACATCGTGCAAGCGGCTCACATTACGTCTTTTATTTTATTGCCAGAGATTTCACGTAAAAAAGATGAATGCGAATATAAATTCTAGGTTAAATATTTTTCATAGCTTCTGGTGGTTTATTATAGTGTGTAACGCGTGCAAAAACGCCAATTTCTGATGTTGGCACTTTTCTGCACTTGTAACACAATATACTGTTCTTCACATTTACAGTATTATAAATATTCATAAAAAGGTACTTTACACTTTATAATTATTTTAATTTTATATTTATGAATTTTCTCGTTTTTGTTATCTAACTCTCCTGGGGAGACGTTTATTGTCCAACCACCTCTCAAGATTACACCGTAAGGTGATAGCAGACGCTTATCTCTCATTAAAGAATCACTATCACGACTATTACAAATTTGTTCAGTTTAACATATTTTACAGATCCTATAATTAATTAACTATCTAATTGACTTCATTTATTTTCAAATAAATCTTCTTTTGGCTCTATCACTTTTATAAAAATAGAAATAATGTAGTCGATTTCTTTCTGTTTGTCGTATATGGACATTAGTAGAAGTAGTCGCGACGCGGTACGCGTCTTGTAATGGTCGTTTAATGTAGGATAAGCGTCTGCTATTGCCTTAACATTCAATTAATCTTCTTGAAAAATAGTTTGGATTTTCTCGCCTTTAAAAAGTGTTCATTATTTTTGACGTGAGATCAAATCTCCTTATAACCAAAATTATTTATGACCTTACAATTCAAATTGTTTAACTTTAATTCAAACCACGTATAAAAAACTTAACATAAAATTTTAAAATTTCTAAAATTTTAAAATAGTTAACTTAGGTTGATAATTCTCCTGTTAAAAAATGAACTCAATGTAATAATTAACAGATAACTTTAATGTACTATTTGTATTTCATAGTGGCTACGCATGAATAAAACAAGTGAAAATATCCTTACAGTATGTTTAGTGAAACTTTTAATAGCATATTAATATAAAGATTCAAAAGTTTTTTTACCTAAATTTTAAGATTAGTCGTTTTATTTTACAATATAAGAGTAATAAAATTTGTGCCCTACAATTCCTGAAATGCAAGAGATGCAACCATTTCTCTAAGATTCAGCCTTAAGTTGAATGCATTTACACAGTACACACCCAATGTGAACGGTGCAGATGGTTTTTACATTAATTAACATAAAAATAGTTTTGTATTTAATTACAAATTACAGTCCTCGAGAAACACTTTTTTATACACAATGCATTTAAGTCAATTCTGGTTTATTTGCTTTCTTTATTCTATTTCTTGCACCTCCATATAGATGCAGACATAAGGAAAAATCTTGGTGGATAGAATACATACACTCTTTACTGTTGAATTTTAATAATTCCATAATTTCTTAAATAATTTATTTTTTTAATAGATTAAACTTTATTTTATTTTAATTATTAATTATATATTTTAAAATATACCTGGGAATATACGCTGAAGGAAATTCACAACTGTTATGAATTCGCGAAAAGTCGGATATCCTTCCTCACTATTCCTACTTGCACTGGTTTAATGGTGTTATTCAATATGTAACTATATCCTTATTATACTAAATAATTATAAATATTACTTTCAGTAGCTAGAATTATGTTAATTCAAACATAACACAAATTAAAAAGATTACCTACGCCAAGAAATATTGTTTTATTTAATGTGATTCATAAGAAGCTAGAAAATAAAGAAAAGTCCTGATAATTTACAAATATTTATGGATAGGCCTGATGTCTAAAGTAATTAAGGTACAAATTTGTAAACTGGTAAATAAATGCTTCAACGTTAGTCCTAATTTAAATTAATGAATGATTATAACGGAAGAGCGCCTATTAAATTGAAAGTTAGAGGTGAAATTAAATAAAGATGTCTTACTGTAATAAAAATTTCAGCTTGTAACAAAATCTTGAGAATAATTATAACAACTTAAATAAGCTAAATAGTACTGTTCGAAAATGGGCAATTAAAAATTAAGTATGACATACTGTATATCTAGTTATTTAATGCAGGTTGAATTCCATTTCGAAATTATATATCCTTTTCAAAGTCAAAGTTTCAGGAGGATTCCTGCCTTTATGTCAAATACATTAGTTAAACAGTGACAGTCAAAAGAGCGAAGAAGACTGTAGAAGTGGGCTTTTTGCTACTGGAAATTTTAATAGCTTCAGATCAATTAGATTTACTCTGTAATTGCTATATGATTGAATATTATCTGCGAGGGATCATCAGAGAATATCATTCTAATTCAAGATAGTATAATAGCTAGCAAATAATAGTCGCAGTGATATGCAGAAGTACGTAGTAATCCAATATTAAACAAAAGCTGACAAGATCTCATGAAATTGATTTTCAAATGACCTAGATTTATGAATTTTGCTTGACATTTCTGCAGATAAGTATCTCTATACAGTATCTTTGTATTTGAAGCAGCGGAAAATATTTACGGTACGTTATTCTGTGTCCAGAAATATACAAAAATATCTTACTTATACCAATTTGCTGTTAACTCTGTCTTTTCGGATTTATCGATTTTTTTCTTCATCCTGCATTGTTAATAAATTTCGTACAATATTACTATTTGAACAAAGAGCATAGAAAAAACTAACTGAATAGTAGTTGTATGATTCCTCAAATTAGTGTAGGTATTAATAAATATTAATAATCTACCTTTTAATATGGTAAATTTTGTGCTAGAAATCATGATGACCGCAATGCTTGTCTAGACTTGAATTTACAGCTTTTAATCTAGTTTCAGAGTTAGATTACCTAGAATTCACAAGATATGACCGCAATACGAGTTTTCTGGACTGTCCAACCAACCAATTATATACGAGTTCTGCTAACAAGTACTCATTATTCTTAGTATTATTCAAAATACGCTTTGTTTTCAAATCGATGTAGAATTTCCCTATCTGTAAAAATATTTCTCAGTAGCCAGGTTTGGGAAGCGAGGGAGGGGAAGTTATACGGTGATAAGAGTGAGAAGTAGGTAACAATTAAAAAAAAAGTCACTGTATGTCTCAAGGTCAGAAATTTTTGTGAAAGGCAGAGTCACAAAGACATAAATTTGCAGTTCGCACTTGTTTGATGCTCGGGCAAAGCAAGGATAGTAAGCAACTAGGGTTGCAAATGTTTCTGTGTGAATGGCATAGAAAAGTTTTTCACCTACTTGTACCTGCATATACTCTCGAAAGGAATTCCAAATCTTCAACAGTAACATAATTTATAATACATTAAAATAAGCATATGTTAGCGGGATTTGAGAGAGGCAATAAAAACTAAATTATTAATTTATTACGAATTATTAAATTAACAAAACTATAATAACACCATATAGGCGCAATACGCAGTCCACCGCTGTTTTGAGTGGTACTGCCCAGTCCAGAGACATTACGTGCTGATGTGCAGTAACCTAAAACGTGTGTGTTCACTATAACACTTGTGGTAACACTTTTAAATTATATGTAAATATTTTTTTGTGAAATCGGCAGTAAAGTAATTCATTATTGTACGGTTTTATGCAAGTTGAAACTAAATATTATTTCAACCAAAATTATTTAATTGAAATAAGTATTAATAAATAGTATGATTAGTAACTGGTGTGAAATTAACAGTTAAATATAACAACCAACATCCCGAGAGTACATTAACAAATATTAAATAATAAGAATGTTTAACAATAATTTAAACATAAAGACGTCAGTTGTCCTTTGCAATGCAAAATCAGTAATCGGATACACCCTAAGGTAACACCACTTGCCCAAATATCAACCCCTAAGGGTAGACGTTATGAATCCCCGAAACAAAGATTAAGTGTGAAGGCGTTTTCGTTTTCAATTCAAAATCGTGCAGACACCGCAAGGTAACACACCACTAAAGTATAGGCACAAGCCATAACGCATATGCCCTCTGAAGCCCTTAGGTGCTATTGCGCTGAGTCAATATTTGTGTATACGAACTGATCGCTTTAAGCCGCTATAAAATATTTGGCATTTCAGACGCTAAACGGCTTAATCGAAATTCAGCGAAAAATACTTAATACTAAATAAAAACTAATTTAGCAATCAACAATTCGTTTCTATGTTATTTTTGGTTTTGATTTATCAGCTATTTAAATGGTTGTCTAACGTTTTTAAGCAGCTGTAACTATAAATTTACGCAAACGCTGCAGAGTAACGTACGTAGAATCGCACTATAGATAAGATCATGTTACATGAGAATAGCTTAAGATAATAAAACTCACGGGTTTCAAATTACCAGCCTTCTGATAAATGAACGTTATCTCTATGAGAAACTTCTGTAGCATTTTATTCTCTCATGACCATGAAAACTGTGTAGGCGATAAGGTATAAATACCTCTGTTTTAATATTAAGTCTTTAGTCTTTATAAATCATCATCCAACTCACAAGTCTTTATAAATGTGAGTATTAAAACTAGGTGTGAATTTTAAAATTGTTCTGCTAGTAAAAACATAAAGGCTCATTCGAGTTTTAATTAATTATTTTGCTTAATGTCATTTAAATGTGAATTTTAAAATTGTTCTGTTAAGTGTGTTAATTCAAATTTAATTATTTTAAGCTCGTCTTAAAACTTCGTTAAAATAATTACAGACAAAGTAATATTAATACATTTGTATCATTATAGTTTTCTACTAATTAAAAATTAATAAAATATATTCTACGACTGCAAACGAAATATATAAATGTGTTTTATTATATTCAATAAATAAAGTTTTAAAAAAAAGCTTCGGCCACAGAATATAATTAAACTGCAGAGCTTTAGGCACTGTCAAAATTGTGTCGATAAGAATAAATCTAACGCTAAAAGTATGTGGAAAACACAAACAGATTATTATAGGCAAACAAAATGAACATTATAATTCGATTATTTTTAATAATGAAAGTTATGTATACTTACCTGAAATAGCTGATAACTTTAATCAATATTTTATAGACAGTGTCATAGAGATTGTTAATACTATTCCAAATTTAAATACAAATAGTTTGAACTTAAATATTAGCATAAAGAATTCTTTTAATAATTTTAAAAATATTACTTATGGAGATTTAAGAAATATAATATATGGATTACATAATAAAAGCAGTCCCGATAATATTACAGTAGAAAATTATAAAATTGCTTATGATGAAATTTCAGGTCTGCTTATAAATTTAATTAATTATTTATTGGAGAAAGGGGAAGTACCTAATAATTTAAAAGTATCTACAATAATCCCAATAAGAAAAACCAGTAATAATGATAAAGCCGAAAACTTTAGACCAGTAAACATGTTGCCATCAAATATTAAAATTTTAGAAAAAGTTGTTTATATACAGTTGCTAGAACATTTAAATAAAAATAATATAATAAGTAAATATCAGTCAGGGTTTAGGGAAAATTTTAGCTGTGAAACAGCAATGCAATATTTGATAAATGAATGGAAAGAAAGCTATGATAACAATGAAGTAATTATAATAGTGTTCTTTGATTAAAACGGGCTTTCGAAACTATGACCGGGAGAAATTACTAATAAAATTAAAAAATTACGGGGTGGGAGGAATTGTATTAAATTGGTTTGAAAGTTATTTGGATAATAGGAAGCAGCATGTAAAATGTAACCAAAATGTATCATCAGACAGGAACATAGATTATGGAGTACCACAAGGGAGTATTTTAGGACCCCTTTTGTTTAGTCTGTATATTAACGATGTTAGTAATGTCATTAAAAAATGTAAATTTCATCTGTTTGCTGAAGACATGGTTGTGTACATTAGTGGGAGGAATAATATTGGTATTCAAAGGGATTTAAATGAAGATATAAATAATATAAGTAATTGGTTAGGAAGTAATAAATTAAAACTTAATGTAAGTAAAACTAAATCGTTAATTATTGGTAAAGGGAGTGGGTATCAAGAGGTTTTTAATAATTTTGTAGTTAATGTTAATGGTGAGATAGTTGAAACAGTAGACAGTCATAAGCATTTGGATATTATTATCGATAAAAACTTAAAATTTGATGAACACATTAATTACATTTGTAAAAAGATTTCAAAAAAATTGGGGTTTTGAGGAGATGTAGTGGTTATTTGTCAACTTGGTCAAAAAGATTGGTTTTTAATACAATAATACTACCTCACTTTTGCTTTGCCGCTACTATTTTATTTATGGAAAATAAAGGGGATTTCAATAAATTACAAATTCTACAAAATAAAGCAATGAGAGTAATACTTAATTGTAATAGATATACAAGAGTGGAATATATGCTAAGTACATTAGGGTGGGTTAACGTTGAAACTTTTTTTAAAATTCAGGTTGTTGTTTTTGTGCATAAAATGAAATTAGGGTTATTACCACAATATTTGACAGATAATTTAATATTAGTAAATGAAATTCACAATCACAATACAAGGTTTAACAATAATTTTTATTTAAGCCGAAGAAATTCATCAAAAGCACAAAATTCTCTTTTTTATAATGGAATTATTCTTTACAATCAATTGCCTGAACAAATAAAAGGATTAAATTTAAAAATGTTTAAAAGAAAAGTCAAAGAATTCTTTATATCTAGCATCTAGTCATATAATTTATACATATAGTCATTTATATGATTTATTTGTATACTTTTTATATTTATCTGTTATTGTAACTTGTGCTGTTGGTAATTATTGTAAGAAAGTGTAATGAAAGGGACCACTGTAGTACCTATATGTAAAGTTATAGCGAATGCTAAATAAAGATTATTATTATTATTATTACTGTTTTGTTAGGAGCTGGTGATGAATACGTAATACGTGTTTGGGTGTTATTACAATATGTGCGTGTAGATTTTTGAAAAGTATTTTTAATTTCAATAAAGTGATTATTGTAAATAAATCGTTGAACTATATTAAGTCTTGTTCTTATGACGACCGCAACAATTATTAATTTCTTATGCTAAAATGCATGTAAGGAAGCAAGGAGCGTAGGACGCAATTTTGCTAACTAACGTGCCCCCTGATCCCACTTAGCAACATCACTGGCCCTACTATAGTCTCAACAAACTTCAATCGATGCCTCTTTTTCCAATTTTACCGATCCTTCCGCAGACTGGGTGTATTAGAGCACATACGTTAGTTCCGTGACCTGGTAAATTTTATAAATAGGTTTTATTTCGTTCGATGAGGTCAATGTTTGGTTTATTTTATTTTAATACCAATAATTTATTGATTTTAAAAGATCAATTTTTTTGTTTGCTGAAAGTATAACTATAAACATTTTTAGTTACCAAGCATGCATTCATATTGTTGATAATTATACATACATACATAATCTTTAACCTCATATACCTTTCGGTGTCGAGGCGTCAGACACCGAGCCGCAGAGTGAATACGTGCGTGTGAGACGAGGCAGCGGAGCCATATAGACAAGTACACTGCGCTCGAGGTTTACCCATCCGAGTCCTGACCGACGCAAACTCGACTTAACTATGTTAAGCGATAGAAATCCACTACAACCACTCTGCCGACTGCCGACTAATAATTATATAATTTGTTTGATAATTATAATTTGTTTTAATATTGTACAATTTATAATAAACATATTAAAAATGTTGTTAATTGGATGTAAACCTGTTATTTGTTTGTAGTAAATCTGTTATACTAAAAAGAAATGAACCTATAAAGAGGAATGAAAGATTAATATAAAGAAGAGGAATAATTTGATGTCTTAACATAACAAATAACTGACCTAATAAAATTTCATTGTGAAAACTTTATTTGGAAAGGAATAACAAAGAAAAGAAGGGTTATCGTTTGAGGTTAGGCAATGTAATGTGCGGCAACACAAGAAAAAAATAATAGTGTCTCTGTTGCGACAAATGTGTACCAGGAAGTTTAAGGTAACTTTATCCATGTTTGTGTTTTAAGAAAAATAGAAAAGTCAAAGAAACCAAGACAGAAAGATTTATAAACTTTAAATAAATCTTTGCTTATATTAATAAATTTATAATAATAATAAGAATATAAACAATTTAAAATCAACTTAGTGCTAGATAAAAATGTATTAAATAATACTTCATTTTTAAGAAAATTATTATATAATTAATGACATTTAACACCAATTACATTTTTTTCGGACTTTAACACGGCGAACTGGTTTAGTTATTCTTAAGGTCAAAGCAGATAAATAATCGCTATTTAATAATTTAATTAACCTTAGTTAAACACCTAATATTATTGTAACACAATATCCACAACTCCCTTTTATTGTTTTCATAGTATGTGCTTGTTTTAAGATTTCTATTCCCAACCAAATAAAATCTCACGATAAAAGCGCCTTTAGAGGGTTACGCCAACCCGTGGCGTGGGTCAACCGGGGAGGTAGTTAAAAGTTTCTGATTAAACTATTTATAAATGTATGAATAAAAGCCGGTCTGAAATGTTTTCAGGAAACAAGAAGACTTAATTGACAGATATTATATCAGTAATTGCCAATATCCACCTTACAACAATTGCATGCATTGCCTATCAATTACAACACATTATAATAAGGTGAAATTTAGCTATTATCATTTAACAATGTATGTAACAAGTATGTAGTACATATGTATATCCATATTGATACACAGTTAAACGTTATTGCAGTAGGTACATATAACAAAATTACATTACATACAAAAATTATATTTTACTAGGTCACTAACAACTTAAAACTACTTGCGGTATTTACACTAAGTGAATAAAAGAATTGTAGAAAAAGTTTATATGCAACTAGCAAATACCCGGCGCGCTTTGCTACGCTTTATTGAAATTACATGTTTTTACTTTTTGTAATTGTCAAATTACCAAATTTGACAATTGACAACATATCTATTCACATCAATCTCAGTACCCATTTTTAACTTCCATATATGGGTTTTTCCTTGTTATTTCGGACCACGATGGCCGATCAGAGTCCAATTTGGTCTTATTTTCTATTCTGGGCCAAGACCTTTCCAATGATACCAATTTAATCCAAATCGGTCCAGTGGTTGCGGAGAAAATCGCATACATACATATATACAGACAGACAGACAATCTTTCCCTTTTATATATATAGATGTATATATATTTAGTAGATGCCAACATCATAAATTAGTCTGTAACCTTACTACGACTTGTCAAAAAAAAGGCCCGTTACAAAATTTAAATTAACCAACGCAACAAGTAAGAAAATATGGAAAAAGTTGAAATGATTAACTGTTAGAAGGGAAGTGGGAAAATTCTGAAGCCTTATATAAATATGATAATTTCAGTCAAATTAATAATTATGTTCGTAGCTGCTTAACTATTCTTACAGATGATGGAATTTTAAACTTTGAAGATAATAAACAGTTTCTAATTTATAAATTACATTTTATTTGATGAAATTTAGTAAAGCTGTGACAATGATTAGTAGATAATTAAATTGATTCTGTCTGAAAACCTATCATAAAACAGTATTAATTATATTACTGATTAAACAGGTAATAATAATAATTAAATAGAAATAATAGCAAAGATTTATCGTGCTAAAATTGCTGTGCGTCAGAATAGAAGCTGTTCAAAAAGTTGACACTATTGGGTTACCTCATATATCTGATACTTTTAATATATTTTCTGGGAAAAGAGAAAAGCTCAATTGATACATTTAAGACATGGAAGGCAAGTAATAGAAACATCGGCAGAAGTTGGTATTAAAAAATACTCAAAGTTCTTTCTTTGGTCCTTTTATTGCTTACTATGCATATGACGGAGAGCATATGTGTATATTTGATTGAAAACTCAAGCTACTACTATACCTTTTCTGTTTGCACTTGCAGAAATATATTCAGCTAATTTTGTACAGTCTTAAATGCAACAATGTGCTCTTTTTGCCGGTATAAAAAGATTATTTTTAGGGGCAGTATTGTGAACTGGGAGAGAAATTCCCACTGTCCGCATTTGAGGAGATTTCTACCTTAAAAGGAATAAAATAACATTTCTAACAAAAGTACTATAAAAGAGGAATCTTTATTAAGAGAATAATCATCATACTAATCTTAATTAAACATATGCTTATTAATCACTTTTTAATTACACCCGTACTGGGTCGGATTTAAGGGTAGGCTAGTAGCCTGCAGCCCAGGAGCCCCCGCCAAATAAAAAATTATGCAATTCTTTTTTAAAGTTTGTTTTTATTTCTTTACACTTAAAAAATATTGCCGGGGAAAAGTCCGAATATAATAAGAAATAAAAATCTTAGTGAACATTAAATATTTTTGAAATAAATAATGATTATTAAAAGTTTCACAGTTTTATTAAAATACAACCTGATAATATTGTTTCGACAGCTATGCTGTCATTATCAAAGGTAATATAATTATAAACAAACACGTCGCTAAGGTAGATGCAAAATAGGTAACTAGATACAATAATAATAATAATCATAATTAAATATCTAATACTTCCAGTAACGGAGAATTACTGAGCTCAAGTTGTTCATTCATTAAAGGTACCCTGAGTTTGTGTTTGTATATCTCAAAGGCTTCTAAAATGTCTAATTTGCATTTGTTATTACAAAAATGTAGGAATTTAATATTATTTTGAGGAGTCATTGTGTGATTTTGTTCTAAAAGATGTTTGGCGTAATTCGATTTTTCAGGATGTTTATTTTTGTAATGACGTACGTGTTCTTTATATCTTACGTCAAAATTTCTAAGTGTTTGTCCAATATATACCGAACTACAAAAAGAACAATTTAAACGGTAAATGCCCGATTTCATGATATCATGTGTTCTGTCTTTAGCATTAAATAAAAATGAAAAAGTGTTAGTGTTGGTTTTAAATGTTATTTTATAATTGTTGGTTTTTCTTAACCATTAAACAACTAGCACATGCAAATCATTATAATCCGAACATGATTGACACTTTAATTAAACAAAAAGATTATAGGTTAGCTATCAAAAGAATATATCCCATTGACAATCAAACAGAAGACACAAATTACATATCTATACCATATTTTGGCAAAATATCAGAAAAAATTGCACATATACTAAGAAAAACCAACAATTATAAAATAACATTTAAAACCAACACTAACACTTTTTCATTTTTATTTAATGCTAAAGACAGAACACATGATATCATGAAATTGGGCATTTACCGTTTAAATTGTTCTTTTTGTAGTTCTGTATATATTGGACAAACAAAAAATTTTGACGTAAGATATAAAGAACACGTACGTCATTACAAAAATAAACATCCTGAAAAATCGAATTACGCCAAACACCTTTTAGAACAAAGTCACACAATGACTCCTCAAAATAATATTAAATTCCTACATTTTTGTAATAACAAACGCAAATTAGACATTTTAGAAGCCTTTGAGATATACAAACACAAACTCAGGGTACCTTTAATGAATGAACAACTTGAGCTCAGTAATTCTCCGCTACTGGAAGTATTAGATATTTAATTATGATTATTATTATTATTGTATCTAGTTACCTATTTTGTATCTACCTTAGCGACGTGTTTGTTTATAATTATATTACCTTTGATAATGACAACATAGCTGTCGAAACAATATTGTCAGGTTGTATTTTAATAAAACTGTGAAACTTTTAATAATCTTTATTTATTTCATGATTATGGAGTTCCACAAAATAAGGCTGGAAACAATAAACAAGATTAAATATTTTATTAATTATTATAATTTAATTTTAACTAGTTTACAACAGCCGTAAAATAAAAATATCTAATTTTTAAAGAAAACATTTGGTTTCCTAATAAAGTAAGTAATTAGATTAAAGGGGTAATTTTTATTGGTGTGGGCAGCTTTGAATTTAATTTCAAAACATAAAAACCATTCGGCTTTATAATCAAATTACATTACGAGTTCTAATCTCTGATGTTAATAGATTGTTTACAACCTGAATAATTACTTGATTCCAGTAATCCTTTTTAGAAAAACTGAAACCATCAAAGTTATAAAGAAACCTTAAACGCTAGGTACTGTTTATGATCTGATAACATCAATCTGTATTAAACAACCTTTCCTTGGTACGTTATGAGTGTAAATAAAATATTTCGTCCTGGCTTGAGTTATGATTGTTATGAAGAATACCTAATTCTCATTAGTAAATGGTTTATTCGGGTTATTAAATTATTTATTATAATCAAATCAGACTGCACAAGACAAATGTGTATACACAACATTTTTATATTCTTTAATGACACACGAAAATAAACAGAAGAATACAGTATAATAAATTCTACTTTTAATCTTAAATTAAAGTGCGCTTTTTAAAGTAGGTAAGTGTTTAAGTAAAGTAGACCCTAAATAGATTTGCCTGGTGAGAGGCTAGCATGCTAGCCGCTACACTACCAAGGCTACTTGTTTTCGTTTATCGATCTTTCAGTAAATGCCAAAAAATGAGAAATTGAGATTTACACAATACCATGTATAAAAAAATTATAAAAAAGTCTTCTGTTTCAAGATTAGTATAACATGTTTGTTTAAACACGCTTAAACATCTTTTTTTAAATAATTTTACAAATTCTTAATAATTAATTGTTGGAAATCCTAATAACTAGAATTTAATTTTTACTTTAGTTTATTATATATTTCCAAACCTTATTTAACAAGATTAAATATTTCAAAACATTTTTTAATATTTGTATGATTGCAGACAATCCTTGCAGTGCAATCGAATTGCTTTACCATTTTTGCAGCATTTACATTAAAAAGTCAAATGACGTAAATGCATTACAAAGATCATAAAAAAACACAAGCTTTGAGTTTATAAACACCAACTTGTTTACGTACGTGCAATTTTCTTTGCCTATTCATGTTGTATTTAGATTTGTTTGTTGAAATGTTAATTCAGTTAACCTAGTTTTATTTATTGACCTGTGTGGTTTTGTTTTTATAAAAAGATTCGCGTTTAGTTCAATAAATCAAGATATGTCCAATAATACTCAATCAAAAATAAACTCTTTTTTATTTTGAGAAGGTGAAGCTGCTTTCTCCCCTGCAACTAAGCTTAAACAACACGGGAAGGTGAGGATGAGGAAATATTTATTCAACAATAAGTACTAGAATACTAAGTTTTTATTATCAAAATTCATTTCAGAATCAGTAAATTCCATAGTGGTCGTGGAGAGTAGTATATTGCATGTTGAGTTGGTAAAAGAGATCTTTACAAGCCAAGCGATATTCTTTGACCTCGACATGCCGTCTCGGCCAAACAATATCGCGAGACTTGGAAACTTTACCAACGAAACGTGTATAGTAGTTTGTTTACAATCATTAGACTTAAATAATCAAAATAAAAAATATTTATAAATTTTAAAATAGATTTTCTGTAAATTGTCAATAAATTCCAATCAGCCATCTATCGACCATAAGAAATTTTAAGTAATGTTTCATTGTTCGCCGCTAGATGCCAATGTATGCTCTCAGTATTTAAAAATTTGAAATTAATTGATTCCATTCTATTTATTGAATATAAAATACGGAAAAATAAAACTAATATTAAATAAAAAAAGATAATTTTAGCGTTAAATACATTCATAAAAACTTTAATTTAAATCGGGTAAAACGTCGTTTTAAACCATTTACAAATAAAGGTCGGCCAAGGTTTTACTGGTCAGTTTACAGACATATAAACGAAATTATTAACCACTTTGCTGTTGATATAGCAATAATTTCATTTTCAAGGTTTTTATAATGATAGAAATATACATATTGCAGTATGATTGTGAATAAATATTTTGATATATTGACAATGTACTGTATGATTAATTATTTTTGCATTAACACCTTAAGAGTTATAAGATAAAATATGTTCAGTACTTTCGTTTATAGATAGATGAGCAAAATTCCTCGCAACAAAACTAGAAGCATTTTTCTACTAACTTAAATTTTCGTTACTTTAATTAAAAAGCTATTTAGCATAAAACGCATTACACTACATTACTATGTAATCCCTAACATTAGCACAGATTACACAGCATTACTCGAGATTGTTCGAATAATACTTGAATTGCCTAGGTTTGTATTGTATACATGTTACTTGCAATTAACATTGCCAAACCACTGAAGTAAATACATAATTGTGCGTGGTATAGGGCGGTGTTATTTTTAACGACAACCATAAAACGATGTCTGTGCGGTTGTCGAGACCAACTGCTTAACGTGCCCATTGGACAGGATGGCGAATTGTATTAAAGCTTTATCGACGAGAAAAATATTCTCGTCGATTCCGGGGATAGAATCCGGGTCGCCTGAGTAAGAGTTGGACTCTTTACTATGCGGTCATCTACTTCACTTTACACAGATTATTGAAGTGACCGAGATTTAGGAATACCTGTTCATATTTTTAGTCCGTGGATGGCCCATGGGCGATGTCTGAATACTCAATCAACCTTTTTGATAACAATGTCCAGAAACAGATCGAGTCTGTCAATGTTTTCTTTAAGAAGAACACAATAACTTTTGGGATATACATTGTCTGCACTTTTACAATTATTGTTACTGTTTTTTAATAAAAAAAATTTGTTGCAATTTGTTTCGAATAATTTGCTTGTGCTTTACTAACACAACTAGAATAGAAATAACTTAGTTTAGCTGAAGATTACATTTCCCTTACGGTAAAATACAGGTATGTACTACCAACTTCTATGCTCGTAAAGGATAAAAGTGTCTCGTTTTTTTTCTTGAATCGTGATTTTCGTAACTAAATATTAAACGTAAACTTATACTATCAAAATAAAGGAAAAATATATACTTTATTAACACCTATCATAAAATACAGGGTGTTCGATTAAAACAATTACAGAAATAGGTTTGAATGTATCGATATTTAAAAACAATTTGGGAAGTCTTGTATAAAAAATTTTAGTCCTAACACTTGCTTGGGATAGATTGATTCTAGCTAAGATCTCGGCTAAATTTTTACAAAAAAAAAACAAAAAGCGATATTGTAGACATTGGCATTTAAAAAACGGTGGATCTGGGCCAAAACATATTTAAAGGATAATAATTTGTCAACGTGGCATTGACAGGACCCAAAGTTGAGACTACGGGGGACTCAACTGAGGAGACGAAACGAGTCAAATAAAGCGTCTCCGACCTTGAACGTTAATTCAAGTTTGAACGTTACTTCTAGATGGCGCTACGATTCTGGACAACGCTGACAGTGTTGACAGATTATGCGATTTATCGCAAATCTGGCTAATTTTTATGAAACATTGCTACCCATATGGCACTCCAGCGAACTGTCAACAATGGCCAGCGTGGTCTGAGCGTTGTCAAGGACCGAAGCGCCCTCTAACGAAATTTTTTTAAAATACAGGCCATTGGGTACGCAAATGTTTGGAACGCCCATTGCCGATTCGTCTCCTCAGTTGAGTCCCCCGTAGTTGAGACATTAAAATAAAAGTTTACTTAAGAAAAATATACTTTTACGCACCACACACTTCTTTGAAACACCCTGTATATGTGCCACTAATTTTACAATGTACCTCATCTGTAACCTTATTAGCATGCTGCAATTGGCTATTTTATTTGAATAACGATAAAGCTACAATAGAAGGGATGCCCAACTAAATGGATGCCCTAGTATTCAAATAAAAAATTTCGTTTTCATTTTGGTGATTTAATGAGATGTTTAAATAATTCGTTAATAAAAGAACACAAAACAACTGAAGATATTCTCATTATAACAGAAAAAATTAATAATTATACTCCAATCAAAGTGCCTGAAGGAAATCAGATTACATGTAAAGAAAATCAATTAATACGAAATTCACCTTGGTGCTTCCTGTTTTTTTAACTACGACGACTCATTCTTTTTATTTAATTTCAATATCACTTAAAAGTTGGTAATTTATTAAAAATAGATGTTTCTTATTAATTGGTTAATAAGTTCTAAGTTGTAAAAACATTTATCAAAATATTTTATCTACGTCTCGGATTTTAATTGCGCCTTTCTCGAGATCTTAAAACTAATAACGGATTGAAAGTAATTTTAACAACAAAATAAATATCGTATAGTTTTAAGTTTTTTGAAAAGGGGTTAATTAAACCCAGAAACGTAGAATATAATATTTGAATAAACGTTTTCAAAATTGGAACTAGACTAATATTTAGAACTTAACAAAAACAGAAATTGTTAGTACGATATTAAACATATTAATTCTTTGTGCAGTTAAAACGCAGACGTTCCTTATTACAACAGGAACGCTATTTAAAGACGAGGGAATGGATAAATTTTAGAAGATTTTGCAGTCTGAGTGTTGACTCGTTTGAAACAAACTTTTAAGGTAGGGTACCATACATTAAAAATAAAACTAATTGATTATACATTACCATATTAGTATTTAATTGTAAGTTATTCTGTTTTACAAATATTATAATTATTAAAAAAAAGGTTTATTTATAAAATATATTAAATATTTTATTAAAAAAATTAAACGACACACTGCATGGGATTTAAACCGTGGTTTTCTAGTCTGAGATCTAGCCATTCGTCCACGGAGCCATGCTCTGTTGACTTTTTTTTTATTTTTTTCTTAGTATTAATTAATTAATTATTACTTTATGGGCCGGTATTATAAAACTTTTTACTTCCTAGATAAAATTTACTTTGAGAGTAAATTCATTTGTTCTGTCAATTTGCATATGAAATTGACAGAACAAATGAATTTACTCTAAAAGTAAATTTTATCTAGGAAGTAAAAAGTTTTATAATACCGGCCCTATGATGATTTTTTACAATTACTAATTACTGTACATTTACTTTTTAATTGGTTAATTTTAATTAATCAACTATTAGTATTAATTAATTTACGCACGCTGTTTGTGGTATCAAAAGTCTCAATGGTTCTCTGAATATATCCCTATCCAAAAATAATGTGTGATGGATGTTTAGTTCGAGAGGTCCCCCTCTCGTTGTCCCTTTATCGCTGCCCCCCCCCCAGTAGATGGTTCGGGACTGTTTAAATATTTTATTTTTTTAACATTTTTATAAAGATATAACATATTTTCAGAAATAATGTTTCACATGTACAGATTGGTCATGAATATATTATAAAAGTTGAATCGACATTTCATCGAACGAGCGCTACCATCGCCGGTCTACTATTTTGTTTTTAATATTGGTAGTAAATCTGGAGCCCTTCTTGTGGTTCTATTGGTCTTACTGCAACAAATATCCTGAAGGTAGTTGTTAATGTACTGCGCAGCCGTTAAAAACGTCAAAAGTAAATAACGTTATTAATTCAGTGTTGATATCACCTGATAAAAGTTTAAATCTGACTTTAAAAGGCGTTTTAAAAGCCTAATATTTTACTTATTCTTCATTTGTAGCTTTAGGGCTCACAAATCAGTCAGAGGTTATGCTTAAGTACTTTTTGTTTATGTATGACGTTTAATCATATCGGGATTGTTGCCAGTATAAGTTACTAAAGTAAAGTAACTAGATCAGTAAGTTAGGCAATATTCACAAGTAAAAAAGGTAGACCCATTTTTAATTCTGCTGTTCACCATTGGCGGGAAGAAAGGTCAATTACACAACATTTTACAACTTAATTTAGATTTGGAAGTTTGTAAGTGTAATAAAATTAACTTACCTTATTTTAGGGTTATTTATCTGAAGATCAAAATGAAATTTTAAAATGCAGACCAACAATAATCTTATTTAGGAACTTTTTGTATTTTGGCGTTTTTGATAAGTTTTCCTCCGGTTGTCGGTAATATCTGTTTACTAGAGCCAGGGTTAGATTACACGATGTAGGTTTACCGCGATCCTATACCTATGCGTTTCCACTTATATTTAGTATATTTTATACAGTTGATCTAGCTATAACTATCTTATACTAGTTGATTTTAGCTCTGTACATTTTTTACTTAAAATTAAATCTAAGGGATAAAATTTGGTCTCATGAGATTAAAATGTATTAAAAGTCAATTTTCAAAAAATACTTTTTCCAGGAAGGCAAAAAGTTAAACTGTTGGCAATTTTTTCTTTTTAAGATCTATGGAATAACATTATGCAGGCTGTTTGCAGTTATCGGCGCACTATTGCTATCTCCGTTATTATTGCAGCTACAGAGTCGGTTAACTTAGCAAACTAGCAGGGTTTTTTCTGCTGATTAACATAGCGAAAACAAAAACAACAAAAAACAATTGAAGGTCGTTTTCGAGTTATTCAACAAATGAAAAATATCAAAGGTGTCCTATAACTTCTTTATTTTTCATTTTAAAAATGTAATGAATATAAACTTTTGAATTTACAATGTCGCTGTCTATCTATTTCTACAAAAAATATACGGGTGTCCCATTTAAAAAAGATTTTATTGAACGCAACGTCAAATGGTTTCTTTGTCTTCTCCATCCTTCCTTTAACCTGGCTGAAACAACTCTGCTAATCTGCGATTAACCAAGTTCGTACCTCCAATAATAACTGAGATAGCTATAGTGCGCCGATATTTAAAAATAGTCTGTATATATTACAACAATAACATTACATTTATTGGTTTACAGCGACTAGGACCCAAATGGAATTTCTGGATGGTTCTGGTTCTGGTGGAGGGTAACAAACATAAAAAGGTTTAGATTCTGATTCCGGTACTTCCTTTGAACATATAAGCGCTCAGGGTACGACTCAAATATCAGTTTTTGCGGTTTTATAGGTTCGAAGTTCCAATTCTGTCCACGTCCCTGATTGAGGATTTTAATGAGATGTGCATACAACATTATTGATACACAAGAAACTAAAATTTATACTTGCAGAATTACTGCCTGATTATGGATGTACAAATAAATATGTCATCCGGGAGTAACTAAGTACCCTGAATAAAAGTTGTTAAATACATTATATAAATATATACACACACGATAATAAAAATACAGTAACGAATAATTGTGATATTAATATGATAAGATCATATGTTGTAAGTACTTTACAAATCGTGGATGGTCGAAGCTGTTTGTGAGTTGAAGGTACGTGATAATACCGTAGAGTACCTATTTCTGAAAATGAAATTTCAAAACCTCCAAGTCAGAAAAATATCAAGAGTTTTTGACATCAAGAGCTATGTTTCAGTCATTGCAGAACGAAGATATTATTACTTGTGCAAAGATATGAGTGTTGAACACAATGACTTCTCTATCCATGTTTATGAACCTTCTGGACCTAGAACCTCTTTCAATCTGAGTTCAAGAGATGAAGCTTGGGTACCTAAGCACATCATTTTAAGGAAGCTTATTCCAGTAGAAATATATCCAGGGGTCGCAATTAAAACATTACAAAATAATTGTGTGATGAGATTTCACAAGTGTTAAACAACCATCAATGATGACTCTGATAATTAAATCTGAACAATACTTCTAAAAAGGCTACATCTTTTAGAAATTGTATGTATTTGAAACAAATAAATGTAATTTCTTTTACTGTTATAAAGTGTTACTCCAAATTTTTTGCCCCTTAAAAATAATGGACTTTGAGATGTAAAAATTAACAAATACATGCAGTTTTACAAACAGAAGGATTTAAGTCTCAAGTCTGAAATTTGGCTAATGTTTACTTTTTATAGAGATCTTCAAAAGAAAAATATTGCCAGCAGCTTAACTCTTTGCCTTCCTGTAAAAAGTTTTTTTGTTTGATAATTGACTTTGATACATTTTATTCTCCTAGTATGAGGCCAAATCTCATCTGTTAGGTTTAATTTTAGGTAAAAAATGTATTGAACTTAAAACTAGCTTGTTCCTTGCTGAAAAGATTGGTTTTTGTTTGAATGTCCTAAGGATAAATATAATCTGAGATAATCAAGCTTACGTAAAATCCTGAAATTGCAAAATAGAGCTGTACGTGTGAAACAAAAATGACTACCACAGTTTTAGACATTTTTTTAAAAATTAAGTAAAACTATTTTTGAGTTGTCATAATATAGAATCACATATACAAAATATGATATATTTTAAAAATGGTCGAGCAAGCAGTCCTGGGCCACTTCATATGGACTGATCCTAATATTAAAAATCTAGCTGTAATTGTAAATGTTGTTTTAAAAACTTTATCAGTTTAGACAACAAAATTAATAAATGAACAATACATTCTCTTTAAACACAATTAAAATAGAAACAGAAATACGTAAATAAACTTTTAATTGTAATATAATTTATAAAATCTAATTTACAAATTTCATATTCTCTCATATATTTCATTCAATTATATATTCACTATGTGATTGCGGCATTCGACTTCGTCTCATGCCGCAATATCTTCACACTCGTGAGAAATTGGCACTTTTCTGCCCTTGTAACACAATATACCATTCTATTAAAAATTAAAGATTACATAAACAGAGTTTTTTTAAATTTAATATAATTTAATAAGGTCATATTTAGTGAAGAGAGAGAACTACATAAAAAAATAAAAAATGGGAAAATTAAACAGTGTTTATGTCTTATTATTTACATAAAAAGCACTATTATTCTAAAACATTTATTCATTTTTAAATCAGTTAAAATGCAGCAAAGGACAAATTAACTTAAAGGTTATACATAAATTCTTGTATTACAACATTATACAAGCACTTACGAACAATAAACAGTCCACTAATGCTTTGTAGACCTACTATATTTTTTATCACACTCATTATCCTTGCTAATAAAGTGGCACCTAGTTATAGCGAACTTGTAGTCATTAATTTTAATATAATAAGCCTTTGAAGCTGATATATTACGTATCATCATTAAAGCTATAATATTTCACAAACAAATTTAAAATGAGTTTTTATGTAAAGTTTTAATTTTCTCATTCTGCTGAAATCGTTTTCGTCGTAGAAAATCGATTCTGATTTTCAAAAAGACATGCAGAGAAGATGAAAATTTTTATGAAGGGAATAAAAAATTTCCGCTAATAAAAAATGCACATCCTCATATCGAATACAAGATTTACAGAATGTAATAAAGCTTTTTAATTTAAGGCTTTGTATATTATCCTGGTGCTATCTTGAAAATTTAATAAGGATCGAATTTCAATCACGATATTAATTCTGCTTCTTTGCAATTCATTTTTTATAGAAAATTTTGAACTATATAAAATGTGTGTGTTAATGAAACTAATATACCGTAAAATTTGTTAACAATAATAAAATTTCTGAAATTCTTTGATTTCTATATTTTATGAAGTTTTGTTTATATACAAATAAACATATTTATGTAAATTTTATTTGTAAACATTTTTTGTCTTTTCTATTAAACTAGATTTCAATGATTAAAAAACTAGGATGTTGTTTAAGATCACCAAGGTCACACCTTTTAAATTAAGCATTTTTCGGTATTGAATAATCATAAAAATTAAATAAATTTAAATTTTTTTCCCCTCTTTTAAATAAGTAAATTACTAATAATACCTTTTTTGGAAACTTACCTTATTAATTTATATCCTCTAAGAAAAGCCGCATATTATTCAGTGTTTGTACATTAAGGAATAAATCTTTTCTAATGTTATCATCACAACACTCATTAACACTAATAAAAATACTTTGTTTATTTTTTCTTATTGCACACTTTTACTCTTTGTCTATAGGTAAAACTAACTAAACTAATTACTTTTGAACAATTTTTTGCACTTATTATTAATATTATTAAATTAAGTTTTTCTAAAAAAAAATGTTTATATTAAAAACTAAAAATCAAAAACACATATGTATAACACACGGCCTTAAAAATTTTATGATTTAATTATATTTTAAAGGATAGTCTCGATTGAAATTCACTACTACTACTTCTACGTAAATAGTTAACGTTCGTGAGCGTTACGCTACTACGCGAATAGGTTGCAGGAATACTGAAAGCTACTAACCATTGATAACAACAAACAAACCTAGCGCCGAGCAGCTTTTACGGAACTTGCGCTCTGGCAGAACTTCAACAATGACTTCCTAAATAATTTCGTTTTCAAACTCTAGCAGTTATCTGATAGTATATCCTCTGATAATACTCTGATTGTATTAAGAGTGAACTTTGAGTGAAATTAGCATGAATATTAAAAATACACAACTCTGCTCCTATTGTTAGTGTTATCAAGAGCAAAACTTTAGTGATTGTAAGATAATAATGCGAAAAGCAACAAAAGGGAAAATTATATTTTAATTTTAATATATAAAGAAGATTTATTTAAAATAATTAAGTTAAGCTAATTTATTGAAAATCGAAGGAAATGTCTCTGACAACGAATTAAGAATTCAATTGGAAATCCAGTAAATTCATTTTTATAGAAGTTTTGATTTTTAGTTTCTCAATTAATTTAAAGTAAAAGTGATTTATTCCCATGAAAATTCTTTAACTTCCTCAATAGGAAACGGAAAAAATCCACCTTATTTTTGTTCCACTCTAACCATTAATTAAAATTTAAAAATAATTTTATTGAAATAATGTCATAATGTCAAATTTTGCGAGAACGATTACGGAATGCTCAATGTCAAGGTCTTTGACACTGAAATAGCCCGTCCGTTAAATGAATAAAACAGGCGTTAACTTAGAAAATAGTGACTCGCGTGTTTCATACCAATGAATAACAGAATAATTAAATACACGGATATTTAATGAACTTTTGTTTCTATTTTATAAAAATTTGCAGACCTAAATATTTAATAACTTAATATTTAACATTAGTAATAGAATGTGAAAGTTTTTTTTTTTGAAAGAATTTTTTATACGGCATCTAATATATAGTACTTGAGGTTTTTTAAGTTTGCATCACTTACCGGAGGTGTAGATTTGGGAAAATTGCAAATTTCAATGAGCACAAAAAATATGTTACAGACTGGGAAAACCACCTTTTATTATGCTAGTTTTAAAAACAATATATTATTCATTAAAATGTAAAAACCGTATAGAATCAAAAATACAAAAAAAACTCACTGCATTTGTACGTGAGAGCATGCCGTATAAAATCCAATTTTATGATTTTTTCACAGTCATGATTCAATATAAAATCTCGTACTTTTTTGAGATATTGCAAAAAGAATTTGGTATTTAATAATGTTTTTAAATGATTATTTTAGTAGCAAGAAACTTTTTAAAAATGTCGAAACATGCAATGTATTTTTGGATGATTTATTAATAGGAAAAATAAATAAATTAAATAAGATTTATAAGAATTTGGCTAGCTTTATTAAAAATAAAATATAACAACCCAATAGCTTTTCTTTTACCCAATAGACTAACTTAAGTCAGTTTTAATTCGATTGAACATGATATAAAAATATTGATCTTTTTTATTCCTGTACCTGAAGAGAAAAACTTACTACAAGCCGGACCTGGAAACTTAAATCTGGACGAAAAATAATCTTTAACTCTGTACATATAAAATTGGATACTTGCATCCACAGCAAATAAATAAACAACTATTTAAAAATTATAACCAGGTTTTATTTTACTAAAAATAAATAATAACCTATCAAAGAAAAACAAATTCCTTAAACAGAAATTAAAAAGGAAAACCTTCCTTAAGCTTGTTTAAATGTATTTAGGGTAGTTGTCCACCTGACATGAGGGTTGCAACCGGTTTCATTTGAACAAACTAAAATCAAAATAAATTTATCCAACCAAAATAAAATATTTACAATTTATAAACAAATTGAAATTTTTGAAAAACGACAAACTTTGTTCAGAAAGAACCTCTTGAATTTGACAAGAATGACTTTAAATTGTTTTAACAATTGTTCCCAACAGGTAACAAATCTTATTTATGACACACCTTGTATATCAAAAATTGACACACCAAAAATATGTCAATGAATCCACTTCAAAATTTATTTTAATTCGTTGAGTACGATCGGTAGTAACAGCATTTATCCAAATCAGCTGATCCATACAATGTCGATACAAAAATTTTCCAAAATAAAAATCTTCTTCGATTTAAATAATATAAATCGATCACGGTTCCCAATAATTGTGTTGAAATGCGAAAACAAATCTTTGTTTCAATTATTACAGGTAAATATCCAATTCCAATATTATTGACGTTTTTTATAAGCGAAACACATGGGTTATACAATAACCTTACTTTTATTTTCAGATTTCGATCAAGAGCCGAGCATAGGTTCACCCTCAGCTTTTATCGGCTGAAATTGTTCTTTTTCCGGGGCCCTTTTATACGTTAGAGCCAAAAACAATCACAAAACACTACAAGAATCGAATAACGCGAACATCGTGACGCGACAAAAACGAACATATGATAATAATTAACACCAATCTTAATTCTAAAAAGATGAAAAGATATCTGGTAAAAAGACGATTAAAATAACATAAGACACTTGTGGTCTAAACTTAACAATTACTGAGAAAATCAATTTAAACGATCATCTGTTACCAATCTCATTCAACTTAAGTACATACGAAGGTACGAAGGATGCTCCGCCCTCCTGAATATCCTCATGATTATCCTGATAATCCTCGCCCAAAAATAAATAAATAAATACATTAATACCACATAAATCTCCAGTTATCCCTGTACATAGAATATTTACATAGTTACACAAGGTAACCAACTCATATGGAGTTTACACAAATTATAATCACATACTATAAAAAAAAAACAACTTAAAAATCTGTTTGCAACGTTCTTGTGATCAAACGATGCTTTTGCAAATTTCAGATAAATAACAACATAAAGTGAATAAAGCTTCAACTATTCTCGTCCAGAGTACAGTACTCCAGGTGAGTACCTCAAAACAATGACGAAAATCATTAAATTAATATTAAAATTTCCAAAATCATTAAACATCAATACGGCCGAATATCTTCATTTACTTGACAAGATTTCTACCAAATACAGGAATGCGTAAGAAAATTGTAATCTTCCATACATCAAGGTAATGATCTGTTTTAACTATTCCCAGTGCAATATCTACCCGAAACTAATTTGGTTTTGTGGGAAAAGAAAAACTTTGTTCTACGTTAACCTAACGTCAATCTCAAATCCAGTAACAATAGAAAACATTCAAGAAAAGTGGATAAACTATACTAAACTTGTAAATTGTGTTACACAAAACATGTTTTACTATAAAACAACATCATTAACTCGTATCCTTTTTAAAAACTTTTTATAAAAATTTAGTTTATGTTTGCATGAGAATCGCCCTCCTATAAATTCTATTTTAACTTGATACATCTATCTGTAACCTAGCATGTAACCTATTCAATAAATAAAGCTAATATCCTAACATGTCTATTTTTCTATTTAATGCATGATATGATTATTTCTGTATTTTCGGAGCCTATCGTAGCCTTTAAATTTTCAACCCTTTCAATACCTATGTCTGGAAATTATTGCAAATAAATTGCCGATTTGAAACATTGTCTCAGTCATCCGAAGTCTGCAAAGGACTTTTTATTGCATAATAGTTAGAGGAAATTATTGATGTATTTTTTACGTAGCCAGAACTTCTTAATCTTATCATATCGAGCACGAGAAACATGTCTCAGTCGTTTTTCACCCACGAGCGTCTTTCCAACGTTTAAGGAAATGCTAGTTTGGTATCCTTTGCAGCATAAGGAATACCGAGATAGTTCTACCAGAATTATTAGACAGTCGGGCGTGGCATGCATAAGTGGAATGGTCACGTGACATACTTTTTACCACTCGATTCTTCTTTCTAATAATGTTTTGCATAATAAGGGATACCAAACCATCATGCCCAAAAACATCGGAAGTCGCGCGTGGGTGCCAGACTGCCCGAAAGAGTTTAAACGAGCGCTGTCTATAGGGCTACTGAGTTGCAAATCTCGTATGGCCATATTCTTGTTCCTCGTGTTCGATATGATAGGTTAAGTTCTGGGCATGGTAAAAAATACATCAATACTTTCCTATTGCAGCTTCCAAATTGTAATAAAAATCTTACAGCAATTGCTTAAATATTTACTTACCCCAACCTCCGTAAATACCGCTCCGTTTAACTCTCACAAGACCAACCCAACCAGCAAGCGTTTTGTGGTGGCCAGCAGTTACTCTTTCCTGGTTTTGATAAATTTATAGATCAAAGAGAGTTTAAAAAATTAGTAGTTGTCACTCATACAAGAGCTAAAAGAATATAGGTTTAGATTTAAATACATTTTAAGTTTTAATTTTATGGTAGTTCAATTACAACTGGGCACAAATTGCCCCCCGGTTGGTAGTTTACGGTACCTGCAGTTAACCCACTTTGCTTGAGTATTGTCAGATCGCACAGGCAAAAGTTTAACATACCTTATGCTTACAGTGGTATATTACAATATTTACAGGTTTCTCTAGTCATGTGCCGTTTTAACCTCAAAGATTATTGGGAAAGCAAGCGACTGGGTTTATTACGTAAATCTTGTTATAAACATGTGCGTTCGTGATCGAAAAAGACCCTTGACCAAAAAAGAATTAGAGGAAGAAGCAGCAAACCTTAATTTAGACGATATTGAAGTAAATACAGATTTTGACTTGAACGAAATTGTTAGTGAAAGTAAAGCTGATTTATTTGATTACAATTTTGTTCTTGAAAACGTTGAACACAAAAGCGAGAATGAAAACAACATAGAGAGAATTCGTCACTAATACTGGAAAGTTTATTATAATTACCTCCAGAGGCCGTTAGAAAAGAGACCCCCTAATATTTTGAAAGAACGAGCAGATCTCACGTAGATGAAAAAGTTGCGACAATTCGAGAGTCATTTGAAAAGTTTTTTACTGATGAGATTTTTAAAATTATTTTATTTCATACTGTCCGGTAAAAGGGTATTTACCGGACTCATTTGAGTCCGGTAAATGAATTATTACGTTACAAGGCCGGTAAAAAATTTTACCGGACTGAAAATCCAATTTGAGTCCGGTAAAAAATTTTACCGGACTGAAAATCTAATTTGAGTCCGGTAAAAAATTTTACCGGACTGAAAATTTTAAATGCATTTTTTTTAAAAATGAACAATGTGAGGCAGTATGAAATAAAACGCCTTACGTCATACTTCCGGTAAACCATTACAGTAGCTCGTTTCAACATTCGAGACTCGGCTCCTTCGTCGCCTCGTCCCGAAACGTTTTCAACTCGCTACTGTAAACTTGGGTTTACCGGACTTATAACGTAATATACTATTACTGTACTCAAATGAAAAAGCTTTCCGAAATGGATGTTCTCGAGATTTCGGAAATTGTATTGAAAGTATACATTGTATTGTTGATTTTAATGGGGACTTACGACGATCGTTCCACCTTAATAATTAATTTATGCGCAACAATTTCTGGTAGAACTGTTTATTCAGGGACTATGCGTAGACCTAGAATTTTGCAAATAAACAAAATATCCGTTTTGATGATTCAAATACGAGAGCAGTACGTCGAGAAAATAATAAGTTTGCTCCCATTACCGAATTATTTCAAAAAGTGAACGAATGCCTTCCAAATTGTCATGCTGTTGAATCAGATGTCACCATAGACGAAATACCTTTTTAGAGCAAGATGTCCATTTAAGGTTTTTATGAAAGAGAAACCTGGCAAGTATGTAATATTAATTCGAATGTTAACTGACGCGTTAAATCCTCATAATGGAACCTTACGCTAGCAAAACATTAAGTCAGTCAAATTCAGCAAAGGACCTTGCGAAGCGATTAGTAGCACCAGTTAACAATTAGGGTTGCAATGTCACTATGGATAAGTATTACTTATCTGTTGAGCTAGCTGAACATCCATGGTACGAAAAGAAATTAACCGTAGTAGGTACTCTACAAACAAATAACGGGAGTTCGAAAAAAACTGTGGTCAAGTGGCCTATGGAAAGATTTCAAACATAGGGCGCAGCTTATATGTTACAATTGGAACATAACCCTATTTATGAATGTCAGAAAGCTACGAACTAATTAATAAATGAAAATAGGTAAAATGACGTTTGACATTTGACATTAGACACTAGAGCTCCAGCTGTGGCTCTAGTCACGACATACGGTAACGCTGACAAATGCAAACACCAGCCAACTTGACCACAGGTTTTTTGAACGCTTGTTATAAAGCATATACCTCAAAAGCTATAGGATATTTCAAATCGAGAATTATATTCATAAATAATACCACAAGTGGTCTGATTTTTTCCGACAAAATCTGTCGTTTCAGATATGAGTAGCTTTGCAACGAAAATTACACGAGTCGACGCAGGAGACGAGTGTAATTATAAGTTTTCCCAAATTTTTATAATGTTATTTGGAGGAGATTCGTCCCAGTCTAGCCTTAATTGCCACATTTCCTGAATTAGCAATTTTGCTTTAAATGTTACTGGAGCTAAGAACCCAAGTGGGTCAAAAATACGAGCCAATGTGGAAAGAATATTCCTTTTGGTGCATTTTTCTTCAGGACATTGGACTTTGAACGAAAGAAAATCATTGTTCGCTGTCCACTGTAACCCTAGAATTTTTATGTGTGGGTCTGATTTAAAATCTACGGCATGGGGAAAATGATTTTCTTTTGGTATATTTTCCATTAAAAATTTGGAGTTACTGGACCATTTAACAAGATCAAACTTTCCCGCCTTGAACATTCCAACCAATTCGTGATAAAGCTCTAAAGCAATTTTTTCATTCTCGACGCTAGAAGCTAAGTCATCCATATACAAGTCCCTGCATGCAATTTCAGAAGCCTTTGGAAAAGCTTTTCTTTCGTCAACAGCCAATTGTTTGACTACTCTCAAGGCTAGAAATGGAGCAGATCGAACACCAAAGGTAACTGTGTTCAATGTCCAAGCCTCAAGTTCCTCTTCCGGCGAAAAGCGCCACAGAATTTTTTGGGCTATTCTATGTTCTGGATTTACATTTATCTGCCGATACATTTGTCTTATATCGGCAGTAATAGCAATTTCGAAAAGGCGAAAACCTAGAAGTATAACCATAAAGTCAGCTTGCAATTTAGGACCTGTATGCAAAATATCGTTAAGCGAGATATTATTTGAGCTTTTGGCACTTGCATCAAACACGACGCGTAAGCGAGTAGTTGCACTTTCAGGGCGAATGACAGCTAAATGAGGTAAATAATACCCATTTGTAGGAATTCCCATAACAGACATATGACCTTTTATCTCATAATCCCGCATAAAATCAATATATTCTTTTCTAAGACAAGAGTCGTCCCTTAATCTTTTTTCTAACTTATAAAATCTCTTTTTACAAATCTCGAGAGAGCTCCCAAGTTCGGAAAAGGGCCTTTGGAAAGGAAGAGAAACAGAGTACCGACCGTCAGGGGCTCTATGGACTGTATTTGCGAATATATTTTCACATTTTTCATCATCTTTGTCGGAATATTTTACATCCGGTACATTATCAAGTTCCCAGAATTTTTTTACCAAGTTTTCAAGTGAAACTTTATCTTCGGTACAACATAAAGAATTTTTTAACATTGATTCGGCATTATTTGAATCGGTTATTTTTCCCATAATGACATATCCAAGGTCAGTTTGGATAGCAGATAAAGAGGAATTTTTCGACAATATTCTATTTTCTCCAAAGATACTATGTAGTATCCCTGCACCTAACAAGACATCGATTGTACCTGAATTTCCTAACTCGTAGCCTGCTAACGGGAGGCTTTCAAATTCCGCAAAATGACTAGAAATTGTCTCATAAGCTGGTAGATTCTCTGCTATAGTATTTATTATAAGTGGGTGGATTGTGTATTTTCTCTCGAGATCAAATCTAGATGAAAACGATAATACGGAAGAAAACTGTAAATTCTGCTTAATGGACCCGATGCCACTAATCGAAGAATCAAGTTTGGATTTTGGAAGTCCAAGCTTTTGGGAAAGTTTGCGGGTTATGAAATCCGATTGACTAGCGGAGTCTAACAGGGCCCGTACTTTATGGGGTTTTCCCCATCTGTCAAATACATTTATGACTGCGGTGGATAAGATAACCGTAGTTTGACTTAACGTCTTGTTATCTTTCTCGGAAGTATAACAATGTACATTAATTTCTTGCGAGGAAGCGGGAGTTTCATTTTCTGAAGCTAAAGATGAAGCATTAGTATTTATTATTGGTTTTGAAAAATGTAAAGTTGAGTGATGTTTCTTACCACACAAGGAGCACGAATTTTTAGATTTACAAAGTCGAGAGGTATGTTGCTGAGATAAGCAGTTTATACACAATCTTTTATCTTTTGCTAGATTAAACCTCTTCTCGGGAGTGAGACACGTAAATTCTTTGCAATGATAAGTTGGATGCTGTTCAAGATTGCAAATCTTACATAGAAGGACGGGATTATCCTTACTTACCAATAAAGAATGAGAAGTCTTCAAATTCTTAATTGCAGGAGATACGATTTTTGCATGTCGGGAAAGAATTTTCGCTTGCTCTTTCACGAAATTAAGAAGATGCTCAAAATCTGGAATATCTATATGTCTCACAGACATCTCAAAGGATCGAACTGTTTCAGGATCCAGCTTGGATAAGGCCAAATGTAAAATAATGAAATCGGAGAGGTCATTCAAATTTAATGCTTGGAGAGCTTTGACCGAAGAGACAAATTTTTGTAGGAATTCATCTAGACCATTGGAGGATTCAACGGTAAGAGGCTTTAAATACAAAATTTGTTTTAGATAATGTGACGCCAAGTTACGTTTATCCTGAAATTTATCTACTAAAGTATTCCAAATTAAATCATAATTGTCCGTGGTAGGTTGAAAACCAGAAACCAAAGCGAGTGCTTTTTTGGATAATTTTCCTAAAAGGTATCTTAACTTTTCGGCGGAAGTCAAGTCTTTATTTTCATGTATAGCTAAAAAGGAATGATAGAAGACCGGCCATTCATTAATTTCTCCTGAAAAATTGGGCAATTCTAAAGGAGGCAATTTAATTTTGGGTTTTGTTTCCTTACTTGGCTCTGATGATTTACTTGAGGAAGCATTTAATTTGTCTGACGTTAACATTATATAACAAAAGAGATCATCGGCTGCGGACAATTCCTGGAAATTAACTGGGTTATCAGGATCCAACTCTTTAGTTAAATAGGCGATTTCTTCAACGATTTTATTAAATTCAGACATTGTGGATTCCAAAGATTTTATTCGAATTCTAAAAAACTCCCTGTGTTTGGAATCATTAATATTTTTTGCGTCATCATAGAGGCGTTGAATTCTTTGAAATAGTGTATTCTTTTTTGATTCTAATACTAAAATTCTCTTCTCTACTTCTTTAGACATCGTGATAGTTTATCTTTAATGTATAAAGAATAAATAAACAATTTCTTTAAGAGTGAAATTTGTGTAAAATAATGAGAAGGCCAACCTTCTATTTTATTTTTACTAGATAGAGAACGAGAATATTAGTCTAGATAAATGAAAATTAGTACTGAGCCCCACTTGCAAAATGAGCAACAATCAATAAATGGTGCATACAATATCTTGAACAATGAACAAATCCTGCAAATGTTGAAGAAGAAAGCGACAAAATGCTCAAAACTTAATTTCAAAACTTAAATATACTCGTCAATTACTTTCGCTAGTTATAATTCTAAATATTTAATATCTTTCAAATGAATTATGCAAATGAAGTATTTCCGTATAGCGGGATATTTTAGTGAATTAAAGTAAAGTACTTTTTTTTTGCGATTTTTAAAGAATTTAATTTTATAAAATCCAGACTCGAAGAACCAAATTTATGTTTTGTTTTTTGATGCGATAGTAAATTAGATTGTTAGAGATTAACAGAAAGATATTGGAGCAGAACTATCATTATTAGTTATAACTTACCCTATTAGCCGATTCCTTCGTTCAGCTTGGTGTATTGAAACAGAAGAGGTAGGTTTTGGTTAGGGAAGGTGTTGTTTTAAGGAATTTTGCTTAAAGGATGTTTGGATTTGGAGATATTACACCCTGCTAAATAGTTTGAACACACTTTCTGTTTAAAGAACGGATTAAAAGCAATATATTATAATCAATGTAAGCGAGCGGGAGTTCTACGACGCGACTTTCTCACGGCTGTTTTACAACTGCCCGTCCAGCTGGCTGAATTTATTCATTTCAAAGCTATCTTATATCTTTATATAAAATAAATAATAAATGATTATCAATCGTTGCACACTTACAAGTATACATCAAAAAATATTAATTTTAATTAATAATAAATTTTATTTATAAACTAAACAACAATTAACCATTTACTCTTTCAAATAATTTTAACAATTCAATTTACCCAATTTTATAAATATTTCTAACTCAATGTCAATTTCAGACAACTGTATTAACCCAAGAATATTTAAATGCATATAATAAACATACGTAATACATAAATTAATACCTTCTTCAACTTTGCTTTTAAAATAAAACTCATAAATTTTATGGTACTTAAAAATGATAGAAATTAAATCGAACCATACCTGAAAATAATTATTAGAACCATCAATGGAAAAACTTTCCTGGAAATCGTTTCCCAATAAAACAATTTTTATTTTAACATAAAAAGGACCAATTTCAACCTACAAATATTTATTTAAACTTTCTGAACTTCAAGCATTCATCTGTATAATATATTTTAACATCGCCATACGTAATAAAAATTTAGTTTACCGCTAATACACCCCTTGATAATTAATGATGATACTATAAACATTGAAATAATCAAAAACTCCAGAACCTCATCCTAACCCTTACAATTTACAATGCTTTCTGAATACAAACTATTTTACCACGACAAATACATTCAACCACTATTGACATGGATTAATACAAGTTTTTAACCAACAAAATTAAAACAACCTTTAAATCTGACCCCTACGTCTAATCGCCCCTTTCATACTGTACACATGGACATATTTCACATCAATAATGAAAAATATCTTACTTTCATAGATTCTTTTTCAAAATTTGATCAAACCTACTATTTAAAATCAAGTAACATCATAGATGTTGTAGACCGATTATTGCATTCCATTATAAGCTATACCACGTCGAAAATATTAGTCGTTGACGGCGAATTCGATAAACACCCTCTAAAAATTTTGCTGAACTGCACAGAATTAAACTACATGTAACCACCCCCTATAACCATCAATCGAATGCTACAGTAGAACGTTTACATTCTACGCTTCTCGAACATTATCGACTATTAGAAAACACACCTGAAGAAAGACAAATTTATTATTGTATCCTAGCCTATAATCACTCAATTCATTCAAACCTGAAATATATCCCTTTTGAAATCTAACCTTGACGCTGACGACGGTCGACGCTATGAAGAACTTATCCAAAAATTGACAACATCTACCGATACTCAAAAAATTATCCTACAAGAACAAGCCCAAATTTTAAATGATACAATCAACACCTTCAAAACCAATATTGAAACCCTCGCACAGAACCAAAACCTTCTAAATCAAAATCTCAATAAAATTATTCTCAATACCACTGTGAAAATTCGAGAAATCATTGGAACCCTAAATACGTTTACTGTATTAGATCAATCAATTCAATCTTTACAACTATTTATCACCACATGTATGGATCTCGAAACCTCGTTAACCTTTGCCCAAAACCATCAGCTACATTTATCTTTAATTGATAACAACGATTTGTTATCGATACTATCTCAAATCTCAAACACACTACAAAAACTACCTACCAAACAAACTTTGGATGTCCCATATCCCATTAACCATGAGAATCTACATCTTTATGAATCCTTAATTTGGATCAAGGCATATCAAAAGAACACCACACTCACTTTTATATACGAGATTCCTCTAATAAAACCATCCACAGAACACCAATACATAAGACTAATCCCATTTCCTGCTGCTCACAACAACCAATTTCAAATGGTCATTCCCATCTACAACACCATACTGTTTAATACCGACTTTAGCATTCCCATCACCGATATAATCAATGTATGCAAATAACCCCTTCACATTATTTCTGTTCACAAACAAATTACTTCACAATCCCAAATTCCAAATTGTGCGAAACACAATTATTAGTCTTCAAGGAAGCACAAAACTGTCAACCTGTCATATTTGAATTGCATACGACAAAAGTAATAAAAATAAATCGATCCACCTGTATCATTAGTTCCCCTAATAAAACGATCATCGATAGCAGATGTATCGATTCTATAACACGAAAGACCATTACTGGATCAATATTACTCCATCTTACCAGTGGCTGTTCCGTTCTAATCAATCAAAACGAACTTTTGGCTACATTTCAATCATCTTCCCTAGAAGAGAAACAAATCGCTATGGCATCCATCAGAAAATTGCAACCCGATTCAGTCCATGTACCCGAAATTACAAAAATTGACCTATCACCTATAAATGTTCATCAATTAATCCAGAATCAAGCGAAATTAACAAAGGACATGTCTACACTCGAACGTATCACTCCTATCAGATATACACCATTACATTATGTCCCTTTAATTCTCACGCTGATCATGACTATCATAACAATAAGTCTTAGCTTCTTTGTATACCACAAACGCAGATTATTTGCCACCAAAATGTATCAACTAACGTCACCCCTTAAAGAACCCGACAATGTAACTTTTAACCCAACTTCAAGTCCCCTGGTCCAAAGCAGATCACCTTTAACATAGCTATTATTGTTATTATCAATACTAACCTAACTATAATTACACATTAGTATTAGTATTATATATATATATTATCATTGTTACTCTGTTCTATATTCATATTATGTATTCTATTATGTATCTATGTAATCTCCATATACTAAGTACTATTTTATTTACTGCCTTATTATGCATGCTTGTTATTATCAATATATTTGTGAAATGTGACACCTCCTACTTTTCATTTAACCAGTCACTTTATTATGACCACTGAAATATTCTTCTTCAAAGCATATTTCCTTCTTGCGTGGGAGGAGTTAACATTTAATCATTATTCAAGCCAATTGTGACCTAATTAAATGTATGCGAGATAAATGCCTTGCAGCGGAGCGCGCACGAATCAGGTGCAGTATCACACCCACGGCCACGTGTGTGCATAGCAAGCAGCTGCAATACTCAGAACTGTATCTAATGCATTTTCTATGAATTCCTAGAGGAAGTAGAATGCTATCGTCACGTAGGCACAGCCCACGGCCACGTGTGGTCACTTGGAGGACTTCACACCCACAGAAAGGGTATATAAAGACCAGCACTTGATGGGACAGTTCAGACTGAGTTACAACGAAGCTTGGAAGATAGAAACGTTAATTGATGTTTACCTTCTTTCAAGCAATACTCCCAGCTTTAGTTAAAATTGTATAATAGTATTTAAGTGATTATGCAAGTGCATATTGTATAAATTCACTACGAATAAATATCCTATTGTACTTAACAATAAACTGTGTTTATTTTGTAACTTGGGCTCCGTCTTTTGCGTTTTTAAAATAAAGTACCATTTTTAAAAACGCCCTTCAACGACAAGAAACGTTACTTTGCTGATATGTTTTTACAGTGTGTTTTAAATATTATACCACGTTCTCTCAAGAATGCATAAAATTTTCGAAATATCTGTTTATTATTTTACTTAGCACATATAAAAGTAGCAAAATGAATTTCTATTTTAACCTGTTAACTTTTATGTACTTTATTTTGCTATTCAACTTGACCCTAATTATGATTAAATGAGAAAACATATCAATCTGTTAAAAATTCGTCTAGAAGAAATGGGTAGCTTTTACTGAATATATGAAGAATACGTTTTAGGTATTTATTGAGATACATAGCATTTCCCTCATATATGAATTTGTATATATCGAGTTAAAGTTAATGAATGAATACAACATAAATCATTACTCTACGTGTTCCGTGATTAAGACTTCAATAATCGAACGAGTTATTCGTACAATTAAGCAAAAGCTGTATATGATTTAGTTGATAGCTCTGTATGACATTCAGAGTTAGATGTTGACTCTATCAAGTTTTTAATTTGCTGATCTGAAGCTGCTGAAGACCTTCACTTCTGAGGGGTGGGAGCATTCTAGATCTTGCTACCGTATATGTTTAACATAAAAATAAATGAAAAACTATAAACTTGTTTTATCGTTTTATTTATAAAATTTTAATAATAATATTAAATGTATACATTGTACGACATATTGATAGGGTAGGTGAATTGCAGGCATTTAGCAGGCCAGTGTTTCTAACTGCGGATCCATAGGCTAGAAGAAGAATCAGAAAAAGTATTAGGCAATGCTCATTGAATAGACTACCTGTTACATTTCATACCTTATTTGTTTCGATAAACATACAGTCAGCATACGGTTGATATCTTTCTGTCTTTACTTTACCTAGGTAAACCAATCCTAGAGACAGAGTTTTATTCGCTATCTTCTGGTTGAGATCGACCACTTTATCTTCAGTAAGTTTGTCGGCGAATCTTTTGGGTAGATATGTTATATGTTTTTTAGCGACAATGAACACTGCTCTGCGTCCGTCCCTGCAGGTGATAATCTTGACATCTGATATCTCTGCTACTTCCTTCACGTTGTATTCATGCAATTTCTTGACGGGTTTTGCTGTTCCGGCTGATTGGTTCAATTCGTTTAAAAATTCCATTTCTTACTGTAAGCAATCGTAAAACATTTACATATCAGGCAGTTTTAAAATATAAGCAACTGAAATTAAAACATACCTGCTTGATATATTTCAAATAAATTTGCAAGATACAGAATTATCAAACGTTGATAATTTTCGCGTCTTCGACTTCCTTGATACAGTAACCTGTTGGAATAAAAACTATGTGGATTTCACGCAGATAGAAACTGTAGTCAGTCTATAACAAATTTTAAAATAAGTTTACACAACATCGGTAAAAATAAAAGCAACTTACATGATTGATTTCAAATAAGGAAAATTAATATTTCTTAACGATAAATTATATTTCTTAGGAACTGTAGACTATCTAAATGGAAGTCCATCTAAAACATTTGTAAATCATTTACATATAGTTTTTAAAATATAAGCAAAAATAAAACATACCTGATTTTAATTAAATATTGCACTTACTTGATGAATTTCAAATAAGGAAAATTAATATTTCTTATTGATGAATTATATTTCTCGGAAACTGTAGACGATCTAAATGGAAGTCGATCTAAAACATTCGTAAATCATTTACATACAGTTTTTAAAATATAAGCAGAAATAAAACATACCTCATTTTAATTAAATATTCACTTGATGTAACTATCTTGATGGTTCGAGAACACTTTCGCAATGGTTGGGAAACAGAAATTTCGGGGTTTTATACTAGTTTTCGACGTTTGCGTAATTATGATGAACAATAGTTTAAAAAAAAACAACTTTTCGATAATAATAAACATGTTTCTCTGATAAAAAGTTAATGAAGCGTACATCAAATCTGTATGATTCAGAGCACTGTAACAATACAATTAAACATATATAGTACGTTATAAGGTTGTGTCTCTTTCAAATTATTTCCGTATTCAAATTTTCTACACATCTAACTTATACAGATTAACACAAGGGTGAGTAATTGTCATTTAAAGCAATAATTTATGCCGCTTTTAAGATGACGATCTCTTAACAAATTTTTTAGAAGATCTAAATTCCTTTGAAATGTTCAGTCATCTGTAAGAACGTTTTGTATATTTAAGGTTGAAAGCATTTTTAAGGAATGTTGGAGAAAACAACGTGACTAATTACCTTGTACGTATTTTCATGCAAAAACATTTAGTTTGAAGTAACTTCTTAAACAATTTTAGCTACAGAGAATGTTTTTAAATTTTAAAATAATTCTGTACAGTATTCTTAAAAGTTTCATTTAAATAAATTTTTAAGAAATCATAACGAACGACCCTATTTGTTTTCTTTCAAATAGAATTTGCTTTACTTGTAAACCGTATTTTAAATGCTTATGGCGTATATTTAAACAGGTCAAAATGCAACAGAGATAATCCTACTGGTGATTGACAGTAACCTTTAGAGGTACTTTGTATACCTGAAAATAGATTTTTCTCGTATTATTACCCTAGATGCTTCTACATGTTAATTACGTATAGATCTATATTTAAATATCAATTAGGAATGACAACATAAGATTTATTTTAAAATAAATTTATGAGAGATAGATGACAGATGCAAATAATATATAAAAATGAGAGATGAGATATGCAAACAATATCGTGAATTAATTTAATTCGCGCATGCATATAAAAAATGAGATAGGCAAATTATGCATGTGAGAGATGATACATGTAATTGAGAAATGACAAATGAGATATGAGATATGTAAATGAGAGATGAGATATGCAAATGATACCGTGAATTGAATTAATTTGCGTATGCATGTGAGAGATGATACATTTAAATGAGTGATGAAAGATGACTAATGAGAAATGAGAGATGACAAATTAGAAATGACAGATGACAAATGAGAGAGGAGCGATGACAAATGAGAGAGGAGAGAGGTGAGACGACAAATAAGATGACATATGTAAATGAGTGATGAGATATGCAAACGATACCGTGAATTAATTTAATTCGCGTATGCATGTGAGAGATGATATATGTAAATGAGAGATGAGATATGCAAATGATATCGTGAATTAATTTAATTTAATTAAATTAGATCAATTAATTTAATTCGCGCATTTAATTAAATCACGCCTCATTTGAATATTAATTAGATCGCGGGTCATTTGCATAAAAAGGGAGGGGATGGACTCAACTGGCCCAATACCTACTGCTTTAGCTTTGGCATCACTCCAAGAGCTTCCTGTGATGAGTAAAGCTGTATCATCAGCGTAACATAAAGTATCTCCTACTTGCTTTAGTGACAAAAGATCGTTAATATAGATTATGAATAAAATGTACCCTATTACGGTACCCTGAGGTACGCCATATAGCACATCTCTTGTATCACTTAGTGTTGAACCTATTTGTACTTGTTGCTTTCGTTCAGTTAGATAGCTCTGTAAGACCTTAAAGATTTGGCCTCTTAGACCGATTTTTTCAAGCTTTATTAATAATCGAGAATGGCTAACAGTGCAAAAGCCTTTTTTAAGCCTAAAAAATCCTAATATATGTTCAGAGTTGTCTAATTTAGTATAAACTTTCTGAAAAAAGCTTTCCAAAACATCGTTTGTACTCAAGAAAAGAACAGATTCTGTGTTTTATGGCTTTTTCAAATATCTTTCCCAAGTTCGAGATGAGTGAAATCGGCCGATAGTTCGTCGCATCTAATTTTCCACCTGATGTGTAAAGTGGTTTTATAATTGCTTGCTTAAATATATTAGGGAAGTGTCCTTCTTCAAAACTCTTATTTATCAATATTTTTAATGGATTAACTATGTTAGCGGCTGTTTTCTTCAAAAGCATTGTAGTAATCTTGTCTTTTCGAGTTGCTTTATGAGGTTTTAATTCTTTTATATATGTTGAAATTTCATTTTCATCGATAGGAAAAAGATACATAGTTTGTTCAAAGTTCTTTATGTTAATATTTCTTTCAGGGTCTATGTTATGCTTGTTTATAATTTTTTCTGCGAGTTCTTTTCCAATATTTGTAAAGAAATCTACAAAAGTGTTTGCGATTTCTGTTTTATCTTCTACTTCTCTTCCTTCTTTATTTATAATACTTTTAATGTCGGTGTCTTCTTTTTGCTTTCCGATAATTTCATTGGCAGTTTTCCATAGATTTTGTGTGTCTGATTTACCCATTTAAATTTTATCCTTAAAATAATTATTCTTTGCTTCTTTAACTAACTTGTTTATCCTGTTTCTATAATATTTATATTGTTTTTCTAAATCTTTGTCATCTGGATCGTTTATCTCTTAATTCAATAGATGTTATCAAACCTTTAGTTATCCATTCTTTACGTTTTCTTTTATACGAAGAAATGTTCTTGATTATACTGGCTTTTTGTTGCAGTTCGTTAATATTCTGCACAAATATTTCACTAGCTGTATCAGTTTCTTCATGATGGAGATTGTCCCAATTTTTATTACGTAAGAAGTTGTTTAACTTGTCATAGTTAGTTATTTTAATCTGTATCTTGCTTTTGTGTCTCAATTTATTTTCTTTATATTCTTCAGTTTTGATTTTTATAATTATAGGGTCATGGTCAGTAATTTCCACTTTGAATTATTTCTACGTCAAAATCCAGATCATTTCTATAATATAAACGACAACTCCATCGTTTTTATTGATTGCACTATTATTATAAATCAGTTTATATCCATTCATATTATATAGATCTACATTCTTAATTTGAAATGTTTCGGTAAGAACTATTATTAGTTAAAAAAATAAATAAAATAAATAAATAAAATAACACATCTATTTAAACACATTTATATGTACATAAGTAAACAATAGGCGAACATTAAAATAAAAGTAGTATACTAATAGCACTTAAAATCGGTATATAGATAACTAGATAAATCATTCAGACGATTTTTTTTTTCGGTTTAATAATGACTTATTAATTTGGTGGGTTACAGTTTCTCAGGCTTCTTAGATTCATTTATCCTTGATGATGATCTCAAATGGGGCACTGAACTAGTGGACTTTATTACATTTATTCTTCCTGTACTTTTAATTTTTTAATATCCTTCTTTTCTAGTATTGGTGTAGTGGATGTTCCTGTTTGAGGGTTGCTTTCAAAAATTGTTTCATTTATCTCAGCGATGACTCCTTCCTTATCTTGATCTAGAGGTATCTCAAAAACATCTCCAAAATCTTTGGCAAATTGAAATATTCTAGTAACAGGAATATGGGTAGCTGGTGCACTATTAACCTGTCTTTCGTCAGCTTCTTCTTCTGATTCTTTTTCTCGTTCTCCCTCGTGGTTACTTCTAAGTCTGTCTAGGGAGTATTCTTCACCATTGATGACTATTTTTTTCTTTTTAATATATGCATTAAAGCCTTTATTTTTGGCTTCTTTCAGATATTGCCGTAGTTCCTTATTGATATTTAAATCTGATTTGCATAAATCCTGGTTTATGTATATATTTTTCCCTTTTAGCTTGCTGAGGTTTTTTAGAACTTCTTTCTTTCTTAAATTAGATATGAATTCCAGTTTTATCGGTGCATTTTCTTTTTTACTGATGAAATAAATATCATTAAAATCGTTTAGGTTTAAATTCAGGTTTAAAATCTCATTTAGTTTATTTATCACAGAAAATTCAAAATTCTTCTTTTCTGGTTTGAGTCCAAATACGATTAAATTGTTTCTTCGCAAAATACGATGTAATGAAATAATATCATTTTTAATATATTTAAACGTTTTATCTGTACATTCAATTTTGCACCTAACACTTTTATCTGCCCCTTTACAGTTGAAATGTATGCTTTAATTTTATCGGCCTGTTCATTAAAAGCCGTTACTATCTTTGTGTATAAGTAGATATACTGCAACAGTTCTAGCCCAAAATCCCATGTTATTTCTTATGGTGGTCCAAGATAGAATTTTTGGTCAATTTCAAGGTCATTCGCGGTCTAGCGCGTGACCTCACCGCGCTCGCGTTATACACAGTACAGCGTGCGATATTACCACGTATACGGATCAAATCTACATATTACATTATGATTGATGCAGTCGTCCGAGATCGTAGTGATTTTATAACGAAGACATTGCGGCATCCTAGAAATGATTATACTTCTACGCTCACATCTGACTAACCATGTGATCATAATATTCGAATCAAACTTTATACGTTTATTCATCTGCTAGCCAACGAGATCCAAGAAATTTAAAGAAACCTACAATAATCAATTTATCTGCGAGGGTTGCAAGCTCGACTAACGGATAAATCTATGTCGGTTACTACCCTTTCGTAAAGGGCTTTCGGATCTCAAGCTTAAGAAAATATCATTATTGTAATATTATATAATTATTTTAATGAATACTAATCGTATGCTGACGGCACCAACTACACGACTGTGCTCACAATCTATTCTAACGCGACATCTAATACTCATATGTCTATACATATAGGTATTATTTAATAAAGAGCTGTAAATAAAACACACAAATATGGTTTATACACTTTTATTTTATTTAACTATTGTACATTTCAAACTAAATATATACTTATTCATAATTAAAATGTTAGCTTGTATGATCATCATTAGTTTAAACTAAACTACCTATTAAGAAATATTAATTAACAAGACAGTCAGGACTTTTAGCAACATCTTACAGGAAAAGAATATTATAGACAATCATTAACATAGAAACAACAAACTAAACATATTTGCATAATCATAATTAAAGTACTGAGTTATATGATTATCATAATGAATATATTAAATATTAAAACATACATACAATATACAACAAACATACACACAGATTACATTAATATCTAACCTTACAGAATTTTACATTACATATAGGATTTTTCAGTGAGAACACACATCAGTCTACATTCATTAGTTCTAATATTGAATAATGTCCTAAAGGTAGAGTTTCATAGGAGCCGGGTATGAGGTATCGTTTATCATCATATGGGCTAAGCGCAATCTTTTGCTGAGTGATCGTATGTACATGATGCCTCTCGGATCTGATTATATTTTGATGTACACGTTTTTCTATATAGTTTTCAAGACATTCTACATAGTCTTCGAAGGTAATTTTCGTATAAACAACTGATTTTTTCACACCTTTAGCCTTTTTCGTTACATCATAATTAGATATAACATCGGTGATTTCATCTTCTTCATATTCTTCGTTTAGTAAGCGATCTCTTAATACTTCGACTTCATTTTGCGAAATGCTAGTTTTTATTGTGTATAATTTTGATCGGAGTCCAACGTAATGAGTCATCGGTACTCCATTACATTCATCCTTCATTAGCCCAAGAACTTTTTTATTAACGCGCGGAATACCGTATACATTATTCACTGGGTAATCGCTCGTATCAAAATACTGTAGGCAATCACTCTTCATAGCTTCATAAGGATCCTGATTACGTATTTCATATATAAGAGAATCAGTATCTGAATATAACACAGAACACCTATCACCGAATGTACTCTTCATATACCCATAATGGAAATCGTAGATGGTAGTCTTAGCAAGATCCAGAATGCTCATACCGACATAAATAGGTTTGTTCAGGCAGATTTCGGATTTTCTTAACTCGATTGCTACTAGATTCTCATTAAATATACTACAAGTTTTAAATTCAGGCTTAGAGATGTAAGATTCAGCTCCATATCTACCAGCCCATTTAGTTAGAAGACGTATATTTACCCGCTTCCGTAAATTTTCCATAGTCTTACCAAAGACCGCGTTATTCATAAGCTTATAGAGATTCTTCTCAAACTCATTTCTTGCGTTTTGACGTAACTTTGTGTTTAAGTCGATATATGACTTTAGCCACGCCGATTGTTTAAATTTAAGCACTCTATGAACTCGGGTAAGCTTCAACCCATGCTGCAACACCTGTTTTAGAGCTCTATAATGGATAATATACTTTTCTTTATGATGAAGAGTAGCCATCAACTTAGCTTCCTGAGAAGAAGATGCGCAAGGTTTTTCAGTCTTCGGATTAACATGCTGCGGACAGAAAGGTAGATCTTTATGAGTATCATGTAGTTCCCTAGGGTATTCCAGATCAATCTCTAATATATAACCTTCAGGAGCATTATCAGCAATGGATAGCACATCAATACTATCTGATTTGACCCATTCGAAACCTCCATAGGGTAGGTACTGCGACATCGCCCAACCATACTGATTATTGACATCATAGTACATTAAATAATTTTCAGGACTAGTCGGATCATATGTCGGAATGTATTTATTGTTAGCTGTCGATCTCCTTTTAGAGCAAACTTGACTAAGACCACCTCGGATTCCGCGTTCAACAAAGAGAAATTGATCGAGATCGGTTAGGAGCTCTAACTCTTGTTTTGTATGCTTTAACATACAATCCCAAGTGAAACCAGGAAGTGTAAAGTAATGAGCAGGGTCTAACACATATGTTTTCAAACAACTGTTTCGGAATTGCTCAAAAACGTCTGCTAGTAACAGAATATCTGTTTTCATATATAGATCGATGTACTCTCCCAAACTGCTACAATTGAATTTAGACCATACATCTTTAGCTCTCCTATACAATTTTCTTGAACACTTTTTATTTTCTAGTTTATTATAGAAAGCTTCAATAGGCGGTAAACAAGTTTCACTAAACTTGTCAATGCAATCGATATAATCATAGGGCATTACACCCTTTTTTGTTAACATACTGAAGAGATCGTGAGATATATCAGAAAATTGAGATTTCAAATTTGGAAAACTATGTAGATATGAAGCTAACTTTTCTAGGGAGGACGCCATAAATCGGAATGAATCGATAAACCGGAACTGAACCAGAGAACCGTTTATATGTTTAGTAAAAGAGATATACTTTTCTTTAGTTATAGGAAGTAAATCAACAGCACCTTGCATTCTAGACGCTATATCGGCAATTATAAAATGAGCATCATAACCGCTTAGATTATGAAAGACAACAGGAATAACCCTTACATCTTTGTAGTTAATATTGCATTCTTCATGGGCAGGCCCCCTGTAATTATTTTCAGAAATTAGATGCGTATGATCACGTACTTTTTTATCACCCGGTCCAAAAGGTTTTTCACAAATATGACAATGAGTAGATTTTCTAAATTCTGCTTCCTGTTCAGGTGTTATATCAATATCGTAAGGACAAAGAAATACTGTTTCCAAATCCTCTGCCAACTGCTGAATCTCATCGGCAAACCATTCCATACAATCCAAACCTCGATGGGACCGGTAAAAAGATAATGAGTCATCATATGAACATTTGACATAATAACCTACAGCAGCGGGAATGTGTTCTTGATACATATTTTTATTATTACACGGTTTCAGGATACTCTCCAAATCGGCATATACAACAAAAGGAGCCTTCTCTTTATTTTTAAAATTCTTAAATTTTAACAAGTTCTCGCCTACTTTAGGCATTTTGATAGCACAATCGTTGACCTGCTGACAATCTTCAATATGCTTATTTAACTTTTCTTGTGATCTAAAGTAATGCAAGCATCGATCGCAGAAATATTTTCTACCATCTTCTTTGCTAAGTTGAGAGGACAGCAGTCGGCTTAGATTCTTTATCCAAACGAAATGATAACGAATAGGTGTAGTGTAGTTTTCTGTATTTTCATCGTCATCAAAGTACTTATCTTGAACGAGAAGCAAATTCACATGTCGTTCTACTTTGTTTTTAGCAAGATATGTCGGTAATGTCACATAATGCCGGTTTTTCTTCTTCAGGGAATAAACATTAATGGATATATTATTCTGTTTTTCAAATCTAGGGATCTGCTTGATTGTCATCGGAAACTGGATACCCGCCAAATTTAAAACCTTAGAGTAGTGCGGATATTTCGAGATACGCTGAGGATGTTTAACAACAGGATGTAATGCACTGACTACAGCCCATGCAAAGCACGCCTCATCGTCATTCTTGACATTGATGCATGCTTTCTTCATATTTATTTGCTCGGGCAGATCGATGTAAGATGACCCAAGCTGAGGTGTATATTTATTGATATTAACTTGAAGGTTAATAATCGATTTCAGCGTCCAACCACTCTCGCGCTCTTGGAATTCCTCCAGCTCAGTTAAAATCGGCTTTGTTACCTTATCACCAAACCATGAGTGTAGATCTGTATCTCTATATATCGGAGAGTTCGAGGTTGTAAAATGTTTGTTTTCATTTAGAAGCAGATCACCTCTCTTACATTCAAATTCTCCCATGAAAATGACATTAGCTTTTACTGCTTCATACTCTTTCAGGATATTAGGAATCCTTCGTTTGAAAAGAGTCTTACAATCCGTGAAGAACTCTTTAGGATCCTTATGTTTAAGGTTACTGATCACCCCACTTCGAATTCTATTATCAAAAGCTGATATGGAATCATCCCAGTGAACTCGATGTTTAGCGGTTTCTATAGTTTCCTTCTTCGATCCAGCACCACTTTTCTGAAGCGTTTTGAATTGAGATTTAAAAGTTTTTACTTGAGCCAATTGAGTCATGAGATGCTGCTTTTCACCAACAGACTTAGCACACTTCAGCTCACGATAGATTTTTCTAATAGTTCGCGTACATTCCTTAAGCCCTTCTACGATACGATTATTAGTCGGAACAATCGACAGAATACCGGCCAAGGTTTGAATATTACTGACTGCAGCATTAACTAAAGACATCTTAGATATTATGATAAGTGAACTAATAAACCGATAATGAATGTAGCAACTGATGTTGTCAACACGAAGGTTGTATTAACAATGAACTAGCGTAGATGTTGACGTTTCTTATATACTCTCTACACGTACCGCCGAGAAGATGATGCAAAGATGCGTCGATAAATTCAAGAACCTGCGAGAAATATTGAATATTATAGTATGCAAGATAGTTAAAGAAATGATGCTTTTTAGCTAGACAATAAAGGTTTGCTGAGATTATATATAATTTACTTCTATTAACAAGTATAAGCTATCAAATACTATTAGAAGGCTGATGCTATCATCCTCATTCATAACGCTATCAGCCACATTTACTACACTATCAGCCTTTAGATTATCAGAATAAATGAAATAATAGAGTATGTTTTATAGCCTATCTATTATTTATCAGTAATATTTAATTTATAATATTATAATGAAATAATAGAGTATGTTTATAGCCTATCTATTATTTATCAGTAATATTTAATTTATAATATTAATTAAATTTAAAAATTAATTACACGTAAGTTAACCTTCAACCAACACATTATGCTTAGACATGTTAATTTATTCACATTCTTTCAGAGTCAATTCAATGGAAGGTTTATATGAAGTATTAGCATCGACAATATAGCGTTTAAGTTTTCAGGAAGATTAGTATTTTTTTGTATTTGCTTTACTCTTAAGATCGAATATTTATTTATGATATCATTTTCACATCAACCAAGATGACAACCTAGAAATCTTTTTTTAATTATCAACATAATTTATAAAATTAGTAAATAAGTGAACCCATATTAATTCATAAGATTGAAAGTTGTGTATACGTCAACTTAGAAAACCGCAAATAAACCTCGAATTTCGCGGATAACCTTGAAATGCAAAACATGCTGAGAATGAAAAAATTTTAACTTCATAAATTCAGACAATCGAAACATAATTTATATAATACAAAAATAATTACATAATCGAATCCTACCTTTTTTTTGATGTACAGGATAGCGCAGACGACGTCTTTAACGTTATTATGATGAGTGAACTAATAACTGATGATGAACGCTGCAACTGATGATGTCAACACGAAGGTTGAATTAATAATGAGCTAACATAGATGTTGATCTTTCTTATATACTCTCTACACATACAGCTGAGGCACAGGCTTCTAGCACCACACGAAAAAGATTGAAATATTCAATATAAGAAGCGTAAAGAGAAATAAAGCATTACATGGGGTTTTCATCTGGCGCTTAACGTTAATAATCGAAAAAAATTACAACGCTACAGAGTACACAATAAAAATTAAATAATAAATTTTATAAAATTATTTATTAACATCGGTTAAAGCACGGTTGAAAGTTAATTAGAAAATCTATTATTACGGAGATATCGTTTATTTAATTTTATTTAATTCCCACAACCAGTTTTGATTGATATATCAGTGTGTTAACATTAACTTTATGAAAATCAACTAAGAAGATTATAATAATTGAAATATTAACATATTCTATAAATAAACAAATCTATTAGAGTCTAAAAAATAAAAAGGGGAGAACGATCATATTAAAATTAACTTGTATTACAAATTTATATTTGAAAGGTAAAATGTAACATAGATTAAGGCAGATAAGAAAAGTTGAAACTGAATACAATTTTACAAAACGTCAGTAAAAGTTTAATTAATGAAAGTCTTAGGCATTGAGATTTAAATATTATAATTATAATGCAATAATAAAAGTGCGTACAACATTGAAAACTAAATTATGGGAATTAAAAATGTACGAGATGTGTTAACCCCTTTGACTGTACTTACACCTACTTGTTCTATCGGATTATTAAATCTAACTGATATATTGAAGTTTTAGACAAAAAAAAAAAGAATTATGTAATAAGCTTAATACATTATTAAAAAATTAGATCAGAAACCATTCCGAATATATTTAAGTTTTACAGTAAATAATGATTAACATAAGACCTACCTTAATATTAACAGCGAAGAGATACAATAACACAGCTCACTTTTCCTATCCAAGGATGCTGACAACAGTAAATCACTTTAACTATCAAAGGCGCTAACAACACTAAATCACTATAATAATCAGCTGTGAACTCCAGATGGTACGGTGCAATCTAAAACAAAGTTCACAGTCATTAGTTTTCATAATATCATTAAAATCGGAAGAGTAACTTACCAAATTGGATTTCAGAATAAAACAAGAAAAAATATATTAACCGATGATGAGAGCCTCATATAGACGGATGAACTAAACAGATCTAAAAGCACTGTAATAATGATTTGTGTTGAAGGATACCGTCTGATTCATATTGGGGTTTTTTTTTCATGTCATAACAAGAACTCGCTTCCAGGAAAAGATAATTCTTTTGTTATATATTTAACATTCACTAAAACTTCGACATATAACAATATATTTTAAAATTATGATGCGTTAGTCATCCTGAGCTACTAATTTAAAAAACATTTTCGTATTATGCTATTTCTTTTTTTTTTGTTATGATAAGAAATTCCAATCATTCTGTTATTGTTGCTCTCTCGCTCTCGCTTGGTTCAGGCCCGCTCTCTCGCTCTCGTTGGCTTTCCAATTCGTCTTTTACCGCAATTGGGTGTAATTAATTCTTACACGAGTGGTGTCTGTAAAGTAATATTTCCTATGCCTATTGTGAGGTTCTTTGAGTAATTAACAAATTTTGCAGATCTACGAGTCGTGATCTATCAAAATTTTCAGACCTGGAATCTGCTTTAGCAAGAAGCCATAAAGTTACCTTAATGATAATTTATACCTATTTTATATGTTGAAAGTTTAAAAATAACAAAATCAATCTAGTTGATTCATTGTTTAGTTATAAAATATTAAAAATTGTTATATCTAGGAATAATAATTTAAAAATTCGATAAAAGAATCATTAGGGTTTTTCTGAACAAGATAATTAAAAAGTTTGTTATTTCTAATAATCAACTAGATTGATTTTGTTATTTTTAAACTTTCAACATATAAAATAGGTATAAATTATCATTAAGGTAACTTTATGGCTTCTTGCTAAAGCAGATTCCAGGTCTGAAAATTTTGATAGATCACGACTCGTAGATCTGCAAAATTTGTTAATTACTCAAAGAACCTCACAATAGGCATAGGAAATATTACTTTACAGACACCACTCGTGTAAGAATTAATTACACCCAATTGCGGTAAAAGACGAATTGGAAAGCCAACGAGAGCGAGAGAGCGGGCCTGAACCAAGCGAGAGCGAGAGAGCAACAATAACAGAATGATTGGAATTTCTTATCATAACAAAAAAAAAAGAAATAGCATAATACGAAAATGTTTTTTAAATTAGTAGCTCAGGATGACTAACGCATCATAATTTTAAAATATATTGTTATATGTCGAAGTTTTAGTGAATGTTAAATATATAACAAAAGAATTATCTTTTCCTGGAAGCGAGTTCTTGTTATGACATGAAAAAAAAACCCCAATATGAATCAGACGGTATCCTTCAACACAAATCATTATTACAGTGCTTTTAGATCTGTTTAGTTCATCCGTCTATATGAGGCTCTCATCATCGGTTAATATATTTTTTCTTGTTTTATTCTGAAATCCAATTTGGTAAGTTACTCTTCCGATTTTAATGATATTATGAAAACTAATGACTGTGAACTTTGTTTTAGATTGCACCGTACCATCTGGAGTTCACAGCTGATTATTATAGTGATTTAGTGTTGTTAGCGCCTTTGATAGTTAAAGTGATTTACTGTTGTCAGCATCCTTGGATAGGAAAAGTGAGCTGTGTTATTGTATCTCTTCGCTGTTAATATTAAGGTAGGTCTTATGTTAATCATTATTTACTGTAAAACTTAAATATATTCGGAATGGTTTCTGATCTAATTTTTTAATAATGTATTAAGCTTATTACATAATTCTTTTTTTTTTGTCTAAAACTTCAATATATCAGTTAGATTTAATAATCCGATAGAACAAGTAGGTGTAAGTACAGTCAAAGGGGTTAACACATCTCGTACATTTTTAATTCCCATAATTTAGTTTTCAATGTTGTACGCACTTTTATTATTGCATTATAATTATAATATTTAAATCTCAATGCCTAAGACTTTCATTAATTAAACTTTTACTGACGTTTTGTAAAATTGTATTCAGTTTCAACTTTTCTTATCTGCCTTAATCTATGTTACATTTTACCTTTCAAATATAAATTTGTAATACAAGTTAATTTTAATATGATCGTTCTCCCCTTTTTATTTTTTAGACTCTAATAGATTTGTTTATTTATAGAATATGTTAATATTTCAATTATTATAATCTTCTTAGTTGATTTTCATAAAGTTAATGTTAACACACTGATATATCAATCAAAACTGGTTGTGGGAATTAAATAAAATTAAATAAACGATATCTCCGTAATAATAGATTTTCTAATTAACTTTCAACCGTGCTTTAACCGATGTTAATAAATAATTTTATAAAATTTATTATTTAATTTTTATTGTGTACTCTGTAGCGTTGTAATTTTTTTCGATTATTAACGTTAAGCGCCAGATGAAAACCCCATGTAATGCTTTATTTCTCTTTACGCTTCTTATATTGAATATTTCAATCTTTTTCGTGTGGTGCTAGAAGCCTGTGCCTCAGCTGTATGTGTAGAGAGTATATAAGAAAGATCAACATCTATGTTAGCTCATTATTAATTCAACCTTCGTGTTGACATCATCAGTTGCAGCGTTCATCATCAGTTATTAGTTCACTCATCATAATAACGTTAAAGACGTCGTCTGCGCTATCCTGTACATCAAAAAAAAGGTAGGATTCGATTATGTAATTATTTTTGTATTATATAAATTATGTTTCGATTGTCTGAATTTATGAAGTTAAAATTTTTTCATTCTCAGCATGTTTTGCATTTCAAGGTTATCCGCGAAATTCGAGGTTTATTTGCGGTTTTCTAAGTTGACGTATACACAACTTTCAATCTTATGAATTAATATGGGTTCACTTATTTACTAATTTTATAAATTATGTTGATAATTAAAAAAAGATTTCTAGGTTGTCATCTTGGTTGATGTGAAAATGATATCATAAATAAATATTCGATCTTAAGAGTAAAGCAAATACAAAAAAATACTAATCTTCCTGAAAACTTAAACGCTATATTGTCGATGCTAATACTTCATATAAACCTTCCATTGAATTGACTCTGAAAGAATGTGAATAAATTAACATGTCTAAGCATAATGTGTTGGTTGAAGGTTAACTTACGTGTAATTAATTTTTAAATTTAATTAATATTATAAATTAAATATTACTGATAAATAATAGATAGGCTATAAACATACTCTATTATTTCATTATAATATTATAAATTAAATATTACTGATAAATAATAGATAGGCTATAAAACATACTCTATTATTTCATTTATTCTGATAATCTAAAGGCTGATAGTGTAGTAAATGTGGCTGATAGCGTTATGAATGAGGATGATAGCATCAGCCTTCTAATAGTATTTGATAGCTTATACTTGTTAATAGAAGTAAATTATATATAATCTCAGCAAACCTTTATTGTCTAGCTAAAAAGCATCATTTCTTTAACTATCTTGCATACTATAATATTCAATATTTCTCGCAGGTTCTTGAATTTATCGACGCATCTTTGCATCATCTTCTCGGCGGTACGTGTAGAGAGTATATAAGAAACGTCAACATCTACGCTAGTTCATTGTTAATACAACCTTCGTGTTGACAACATCAGTTGCTACATTCATTATCGGTTTATTAGTTCACTTATCATAATATCTAAGATGTCTTTAGTTAATGCTGCAGTCAGTAATATTCAAACCTTGGCCGGTATTCTGTCGATTGTTCCGACTAATAATCGTATCGTAGAAGGGCTTAAGGAATGTACGCGAACTATTAGAAAAATCCATCGTGAGCTGAAGTGTGCTAAGTCTGTTGGTGAAAAGCAGCATCTCATGACTCAATTGGCTCAAGTAAAAACTTTTAAATCTCAATTCAAAACGCTTCAGAAAAGTGGTGCTGGATCGAAGAAGGAAACTATAGAAACCGCTAAACATCGAGTTCACTGGGATGATTCCATATCAGCTTTTGATAATAGAATTCGAAGTGGGGTGATCAGTAACCTTAAACATAAGGATCCTAAAGAGTTCTTCACGGATTGTAAGACTCTTTTCAAACGAAGGATTCCTAATATCCTGAAAGAGTATGAAGCAGTAAAAGCTAATGTCATTTTCATGGGAGAATTTGAATGTAAGAGAGGTGATCTGCTTCTAAATGAAAACAAACATTTTACAACCTCGAACTCTCCGATATATAGAGATACAGATCTACACTCATGGTTTGGTGATAAGGTAACAAAGCCGATTTTAACTGAGCTGGAGGAATTCCAAGAGCGCGAGAGTGGTTGGACGCTGAAATCGATTATTAACCTTCAAGTTAATATCAATAAATATACACCTCAGCTTGGGTCATCTTACATCGATCTGCCCGAGCAAATAAATATGAAGAAAGCATGCATCAATGTCAAGAATGACGATGAGGCGTGCTTTGCATGGGCTGTAGTCAGTGCATTACATCCTGTTGTTAAACATCCTCAGCGTATCTCGAAATATCCGCACTACTCTAAGGTTTTAAATTTGGCGGGTATCCAGTTTCCGATGACAATCAAGCAGATCCCTAGATTTGAAAAACAGAATAATATATCCATTAATGTTTATTCCCTGAAGAAGAAAAACCGGCATTATGTGACATTACCGACATATCTTGCTAAAAACAAAGTAGAACGACATGTGAATTTGCTTCTCGTTCAAGATAAGTACTTTGATGACGATGAAAATACAGAAAACTACACTACACCTATTCGTTATCATTTCGTTTGGATAAAGAATCTAAGCCGACTGCTGTCCTCTCAACTTAGCAAAGAAGATGGTAGAAAATATTTCTGCGATCGATGCTTGCATTACTTTAGATCACAAGAAAAGTTAAATAAGCATATTGAAGATTGTCAGCAGGTCAACGATTGTGCTATCAAAATGCCTAAAGTAGGCGAGAACTTGTTAAAATTTAAGAATTTTAAAAATAAAGAGAAGGCTCCTTTTGTTGTATATGCCGATTTGGAGAGTATCCTGAAACCGTGTAATAATAAAAATATGTATCAAGAACACATTCCCGCTGCTGTAGGTTATTATGTCAAATGTTCATATGATGACTCATTATCTTTTTACCGGTCCCATCGAGGTTTGGATTGTATGGAATGGTTTGCCGATGAGATTCAGCAGTTGGCAGAGGATTTGGAAACAGTATTTCTTTGTCCTTACGATATTGATATAACACCTGAACAGGAAGCAGAATTTAGAAAATCTACTCATTGTCATATTTGTGAAAAACCTTTTGGACCGGGTGATAAAAAAGTACGTGATCATACGCATCTAATTTCTGAAAATAATTACAGGGGGCCTGCCCATGAAGAATGCAATATTAACTACAAAGATGTAAGGGTTATTCCTGTTGTCTTTCATAATCTAAGCGGTTATGATGCTCATTTTATAATTGCCGATATAGCGTCTAGAATGCAAGGTGCTGTTGATTTACTTCCTATAACTAAAGAAAAGTATATCTCTTTTACTAAACATATAAACGGTTCTCTGGTTCAGTTCCGGTTTATCGATTCATTCCGATTTATGGCGTCCTCCCTAGAAAAGTTAGCTTCATATCTACATAGTTTTCCAAATTTGAAATCTCAATTTTCTGATATATCTCACGATCTCTTCAGTATGTTAACAAAAAAGGGTGTAATGCCCTATGATTATATCGATTGCATTGACAAGTTTAGTGAAACTTGTTTACCGCCTATTGAAGCTTTCTATAATAAACTAGAAAATAAAAAGTGTTCAAGAAAATTGTATAGGAGAGCTAAAGATGTATGGTCTAAATTCAATTGTAGCAGTTTGGGAGAGTACATCGATCTATATATGAAAACAGATATTCTGTTACTAGCAGACGTTTTTGAGCAATTCCGAAACAGTTGTTTGAAAACATATGTGTTAGACCCTGCTCATTACTTTACACTTCCTGGTTTCACTTGGGATTGTATGTTAAAGCATACAAAACAAGAGTTAGAGCTCCTAACCGATCTCGATCAATTTCTCTTTGTTGAACGCGGAATCCGAGGTGGTCTTAGTCAAGTTTGCTCTAAAAGGAGATCGACAGCTAACAATAAATACATTCCGACATATGATCCGACTAGTCCTGAAAATTATTTAATGTACTATGATGTCAATAATCAGTATGGTTGGGCGATGTCGCAGTACCTACCCTATGGAGGTTTCGAATGGGTCAAATCAGATAGTATTGATGTGCTATCCATTGCTGATAATGCTCCTGAAGGTTATATATTAGAGATTGATCTGGAATACCCTAGGGAACTACATGATACTCATAAAGATCTACCTTTCTGTCCGCAGCATGTTAATCCGAAGACTGAAAAACCTTGCGCATCTTCTTCTCAGGAAGCTAAGTTGATGGCTACTCTTCATCATAAAGAAAAGTATATTATCCATTATAGAGCTCTAAAACAGGTGTTGCAGCATGGGTTGAAGCTTACCCGAGTTCATAGAGTGCTTAAATTTAAACAATCGGCGTGGCTAAAGTCATATATCGACTTAAACACAAAGTTACGTCAAAACGCAAGAAATGAGTTTGAGAAGAATCTCTATAAGCTTATGAATAACGCGGTCTTTGGTAAGACTATGGAAAATTTACGGAAGCGGGTAAATATACGTCTTCTAACTAAATGGGCTGGTAGATATGGAGCTGAATCTTACATCTCTAAGCCTGAATTTAAAACTTGTAGTATATTTAATGAGAATCTAGTAGCAATCGAGTTAAGAAAATCCGAAATCTGCCTGAACAAACCTATTTATGTCGGTATGAGCATTCTGGATCTTGCTAAGACTACCATCTACGATTTCCATTATGGGTATATGAAGAGTACATTCGGTGATAGGTGTTCTGTGTTATATTCAGATACTGATTCTCTTATATATGAAATACGTAATCAGGATCCTTATGAAGCTATGAAGAGTGATTGCCTACAGTATTTTGATACGAGCGATTACCCAGTGAATAATGTATACGGTATTCCGCGCGTTAATAAAAAAGTTCTTGGGCTAATGAAGGATGAATGTAATGGAGTACCGATGACTCATTACGTTGGACTCCGATCAAAATTATACACAATAAAAACTAGCATTTCGCAAAATGAAGTCGAAGTATTAAGAGATCGCTTACTAAACGAAGAATATGAAGAAGATGAAATCACCGATGTTATATCTAATTATGATGTAACGAAAAAGGCTAAAGGTGTGAAAAAATCAGTTGTTTATACGAAAATTACCTTCGAAGACTATGTAGAATGTCTTGAAAACTATATAGAAAAACGTGTACATCAAAATATAATCAGATCCGAGAGGCATCATGTACATACGATCACTCAGCAAAAGATTGCGCTTAGCCCATATGATGATAAACGATACCTCATACCCGGCTCCTATGAAACTCTACCTTTAGGACATTATTCAATATTAGAACTAATGAATGTAGACTGATGTGTGTTCTCACTGAAAAATCCTATATGTAATGTAAAATTCTGTAAGGTTAGATATTAATGTAATCTGTGTGTATGTTTGTTGTATATTGTATGTATGTTTTAATATTTAATATCATAATTCATTATGATAATCATATAACTCAGTACTTTAATTATGATTATGCAAATATGTTTAGTTTGTTGTTTCTATGTTAATGATTGTCTATAATATTCTTTTCCTGTAAGATGTTGCTAAAAGTCCTGACTGTCTTGTTAATTAATATTTCTTAATAGGTAGTTTAGTTTAAACTAATGATGATCATACAAGCTAACATTTTAATTATGATTATGCAAATATGTTTAGTTTGTTGTTTCTATGTTAATGATTGTCTATAATATTCTTTTCCTGTAAGATGTTGCTAAAAGTCCTGACTCTGTCTTGTTAATTAATATTTCTTAATAGGTAGTTTAGTTTAAACTAATGATGATCATACAAGCTAACATTTTAATTATGAATAAGTATATATTTAGTTTGAAATGTACAATAGTTAAATAAAATAAAAGTGTATAAACCATATTTGTGTGTTTTATTTACAGCTCTTTATTAAATAATACCTATATGTATAGACATATGAGTATTAGATGTCGCGTTAGAATAGATTGTGAGCACAGTCGTGTAGTTGGTGCCGTCAGCATACGATTAGTATTCATTAAAATAATTATATAATATTACAATAATGATATTTTCTTAAGCTTGAGATCCGAAAGCCCTTTACGAAAGGGTAGTAACCGACATAGATTTATCCGTTAGTCGAGCTTGCAACCCTCGCAGATAAATTGATTATTGTAGGTTTCTTTAAATTTCTTGGATCTCGTTGGCTAGCAGATGAATAAACGTATAAAGTTTGATTCGAATATTATGATCACATGGTTAGTCAGATGTGAGCGTAGAAGTATAATCATTTCTAGGATGCCGCAATGTCTTCGTTATAAAATCACTACGATCTCGGACGACTGCATCAATCATAATGTAATATGTAGATTTGATCCGTATACGTGGTAATATCGCACGCTGTACTGTGTATAACGCGAGCGCGGTGAGGTCACGCGCTAGACCGCGAATGACGTTGAAATTGACCAAAAATTCTATCTTGGACCACCATAAGAAATAACATGGGATTTTGGGCTAGAACTGTTGCAGTATATCTACTTGTATAGATCAGTTTCAGTTTCAGACATAGTGAGACATCTGAGATACAGCTAAGTTGTAATTATTGTAATTTACTAACTCCTCACTTATTCTGGTGCGCGCTTATCATTGTTTTAAAGTATATTTAAGTAATTTAAACTTTGTACCTTCCAAAATGTTCCCTATTTTTTCTTTTATTTCTTATTTGAGAATGGTTTTAATTAATTTTCTTATATAAGAATAAGTTACAGCAATAGGATAGTTTAAAAATTACAAAATGTATACCACACGTCTACACTCTATGACATTCCACACTCTAATATTCTGAAAGATGATCCTCAGGCGGAGGTGGAGTGTTACAAGTTAAATACTGTTACATATGGTTATGCGTCGTCACCATTTCTTGCAGTAAGGTGTCTAAAACAGTTGGCTTTGGATTTTCTGATTGAATATCCTGAAGCCATCGAAGCAGTTTTAAATTGTTTTTATTTGGATGATCTCTTAACAGGGGCATTTTCTTGTTCAGATTTGTCAAAACTTCAAAAGGAAATATCTTTTATTTTATCTAGTGGTGGCTTTCAACTTAGGAAATGGTTGTCCAATAAAAAAGAGTTATTAAGTCAATTTCAAATTGGTGAGAATCTGTCTTCCGGTATATTGTATTTAGGTGATGGAGAACAAAATAAAACCCTAGGAATATTCTGGAATGCAGCTAATGACACCATTCATTATAATAATAATAATAATAATAATAGTGTCTTTATTATAGGTAAATATACATCTGTTCTATACCTTATCTTATTATATAAATAGGGTTATGTTATGGTAAAACGTTGTTGTCTGTATATAACGCCGCTGTTTCATATCAAGCCAACCCGTTTCTACTAATTTAGAAGATATATGTGCAAACTTTGGTAGTCCATAAATAAAACGTAAGCAAGAATTTTGAACACGCTGTATACTTCGTGACGTTTCGAAATCAAGGCAAGAACCATAAACTGGTGTACAATAAGCAAATTGTGAGAGTACCAGGGCTTCACTTAGCAAAATTTTTGTGTTTTTATTCAAGTAGTGTTTGTGAGGATAAAGGAGCTTTAGATTATAGTAAGCTTTTTGTATATATTTATTAATTTGTTTTTTGAATCTGAATGTGTTGTCAATAATTAACCCCAGATTCTTGGCACTTTCGACTACAGGAATATCAATATCTCCTATTTTTATAGGTGGCAATTGATAATTACTATTCACATTTCCTAAAAGTAAAGTACAAGACTTGGATGGGTTTAAAATTAACGCGTGGATAAGTGAATATTCGTTTATAGCTTTTAGATCATTATTATTGAATGAATAATACAGTTGTGTGTCATCTGCATACATGTGAATCTCACAGGCTCTCACGGAATCACAAAGACCTCTGGTATACAAGGTGAACAGAAACGGACCTAATATTATTCTATCAAAGATTTTTATTTTGAAGGTCAGGTATCAAAAAGAATAATTTTATCTGTCACAAGTCAGTTATTTGACCCATTAAGTCTTTTAGGGCCAATTGTTGTTGCTAAATTAATTCTGCAACTTCTATGGCAAGAACAGTTGTCTTGGGATGATCCAATACCTTCCTACCTGTGTAATAGATGGTTAGAATTTTGTATGGAATTGCAAATTCTAAATCAAGTAAGCATTCATAAACATGTATTATCTGATAGGTAGGAAGTACTACACATCCACGGCTTTGCTGACACTTCGGAAAAGGCTTATGGTGGATGTGTTTATTTAGTCAGCCTGACAAATTCCGGAGAGTACATCTCTTCTCAGCTTCTTCTGTCAAAGTCACGTGTTGCTCCTATAAAAAGGGTTAGCTTACCACGGCTGGAGCTCTGTGCTGCTTTAGTTCTTTCCAAGCTTGTTAAAAAGGTAAAGCAGTCGATACAAGTTGAAATAAGAAGAATTTTCTATTGGTCCGACTCATCAATAACTTTGTGTTGGATAAAGGGGTGTCCTAGTCGTTGGAAGACTTTTGTGGCCAACAGAGTCACACAAATTCAGAGCCTATCAAATCCTAGTGATTGGTTTCACGTGAAGTCAGATAAGAATCCAGCCTATTGTCTCTCTAGGGGAACTTCTGCCGAATATTTGATACGGTCTGAATTGTGGTGGAAAAGACCTACTTGGCTGTTTTCTAACATACATGCTGATATGCAATACTTACCTGAGATACCCGAAGACTTACCTGACCAAAGAGTACTGACGCATTCTGCGTCTGTTCAGGTAATTCCTGATTTTGAATGTAAAAGGTTTTCATCATTCCTGAAATTACAATGTGTTATTGCATATTGTATAAGGTTTGTTCAAGGTTTGAGGTACAAGAAGGTGTTTGTTGGTCCATTAATGCCATCAGAACTTAATAATGCTCAAAATCGATTAGTTCGAATGTCTCAAATACAGGCTTTTCCAAAAGAGTATAATGCATTGGAGAAAGGACGTCCTTTGGTATGTTCTAGTAACATATTATGTTTAAAACCCTATTTTGAAACATCAGGTTTAATTAGAGTTGGTGGTAGGATACAAAAGTCAAAGGTTACTGAAGATCAAAAACATCCAATAATATTACATAACAAGCATTGTCTAACCACTCTAATTATGAGACATGAGCATGAAAAATTGTTGCACTGTGGTCCACAACAATTACTGTATTCAGTGCGAGAACGTTTCTGGCCCATCTGCGGTCGTAGAATCGCCAGGTCAATAGTTAGACGTTGCATTGATTGTTTCAAGGCTAAGCCAATTGCGACAAGTTACAGCATGGGTAATCTGCCAGAATATCGATTATCTCCATTTCAACTAGTTTTTACTCGTACAGTTGATTACGCTGGGCCTATCTCTATTAGGGATAGAAAGACAAGAAATTCAAAATTTTTAAAAGGGTATATATGCATATTTATTTGTATGAGCACTAAGTGTGTTCATTTAGAAGTGGTTAGTGACTTGGCCAGTCAGGCATTTCTCGCAGTTTTAAAACGTTTTGTTGCCAGACGAAGTAAGCCTTTACATATATATTCTGACAATGTTACGACTTTTGTTGGAGCTAACTCAACTTTTTTAGAATTTTGTCGCACTGAGGGTGACAAAATAGTTTCTTCATTGTCAACTGAAGGGATATCATGACATTTTATGCCACCAAGAGAACCAAAATTCGGAGGATTATGGGAGGCCGGGATAAAAAGTATGAAGTATCATTTAAAACGTGTCATTGGTGATACTAGCCTCAATTATGAAGATCTCAGTACGGTTGTAACTCAAATAGAAGGAGTCTTAAACTCCAGACCATTGTCTCCGTTATACACAACACCGCAAGATACAACACCTCTCACCCCAGCCCATTTTTTTGGTGGGAAAACCGTTAATATCCCTACCTGAAGAAGATTTAACTAACGTTCTTGAAAATCGACTAAGTCGTTTTCAACGGTTGCAACAGATGATCCAGCATTTCTGGAAGCGCTGGAATAAGGAATATGTTTCCGAGATGCAGTCCAGAGTTAAATGGAAGAAGAATTTTTCAAGTTTACTGAAGATTGGCAGTTTGGTGGTCATCAAAGAGGACAATGTTCCAATATGTAAATGGAAGATTGGCCGTCTGATACAACTGCATACGGGTGAAGATGAAGTTACACGTGTTGTGAGTGTTCAGTATAGTGATCGTTCTGTGTGCAAGCGTGCTGTAACTAAACTGTGCGTTTTGCCAATCGAAGATTAAACTTCAATCAGACATTAATTGTTTAATTTATCCAGCATTTGTTGAAATAATATTTCAAGGCGGGTCTTTAGTCAAGGGTCAAGGTCTTTGATATTTTACTTAAAAGTACCTATTTTTTCCGCTTCGGTCGATGTATTGTCATAAAATTTATATGTATATTATCGTTGTTTTGTTTTTGTAAACTGTCAAATATTATTAATTTGTCAATGTAACAAGTATAATAGAAGTTTCTATTTAAAGGTGTTTCTATACTTGATTTTCAAAATTTATACAGTCCACAAGAGCTATTACCATGGCTATCACCTATCCTTTATCTATTAAGAAAAAAATGCTTAATTTTATATTAAATAAAAAGTTTAATTTTAAAATTTATTTTAATATAATATTATAATTTATAATATAATTTATTTTCATATACATAATAGTACTAATGGTTCCAATTTTGCCGGTTTTGGGTATCAATCAACTGAAGTAGGAGTGTAATATAATAGCAAACATTACCTACTAAAAATTGGTATCAAGAGTGGTATTCGTGTGAAGATTTTACAAAGAAGATTTTAATGCTGTAACCACTACTAGTGGTAATTATTGTTATAAAATCTTTTTCTTACATTTCTCGTAGTTCGCAAATTTAGAATTCTTAGAAAATCTGTCAAACGAGATTTAAAAATAACTGAAAAACGACAAATAGAGCTGTAGGAGGTAAAATAATAAACCACATACAAATTATTATTTACAGCCCCCAATATTCCATTAGATACCTGACCATTCATTAAGTAAACTATTGAATTACATTCAAAAAGGGATTTTCTTTTCATAAACAGGTAAAAATATGTTTGCACCTTTTAAGTCTTACAGGGTTAGCACTGGTGTCAATAGATACGGAACCAGTCGACACTGATAAAATTGTAGAAAATTTTATGTTACAACCTTGAAGAATAAAACTGTAAATTGTGTATATTTAATATATTTTTAAATGTAGGTATTTAATGTAAACGTATTTAAAATATTATTGATCAATTTTTAAACATAATGTTGTTTTTGTCAAAAGATTCTGCCCCCTCCAAATCTTTTTCTGACTATGTGTCTGGGTTATTAGTTAAAGTCGAAATAATAAATATCATCAAGATATTAAAAATGATAAAGTAGTAGTAAATGATCTTTTTGCAACAGTTTTTACAATATTGTATAGTATGCTGTGGGTACCGCAATAAAATATACGAAAGAAACGAAAGCTTATCTTAGCTGGCCCTTAATATAAATAAGAGTTTATGAGCAATAATAAGTATATTATTAACCGACGTTAAGACATACGCTATTAGAGCCCTAGCGCGATTTTAAATCATGAGGCGCGTAGCGTTACTTTGCTTTGAAATTTGCAAGATATTTTTTGTTTAAAGAAATTATTAACCAAGTTTAATAAAAGGGCATCTGGCAAATATAAGGTATGTAATAGACGCTTCTGGCAGGGTGTTAAGAAAATCAATTTCTGCAGTCACATATAGGACAATAATAATATAATAATAATAATTGCTACAACCCGTAACCTGGAAACCAGGCCCCAGAAGCTATAAGCTAGTGCGGGAGGGAGGGGGCGATTATTATTATTACGTAGGCCCTAAATGCGGCTGCAGCCGACTTACAGATGGAACAGCGCAAATCCCACATTTGTGTCACAGCTAAGGAAAACTGCAGAAAACCTTAACCAGGTCTGCCGGCACCGGGAATCGACCGAGGGTCGCTTGGGTAAAAGTCCAGCACTCTAGACAGTATACTACCAAGGCAATAATCGTCTCTTTTAAGGTTAGTAGAAGAAAAAATAAATTATTTGCCTCAGATCTTCCTAAGCAGATACTGAAAATCTCATTTGATTTTTTCTTTTATTTTAGAAAATTATTGAGTTTTTTCTCATTATTATCGAATACTGTATTTCATCGATCATACTATATTTATTACCTGTAAGTACCTACAGATTTTGTTCGTGTAATTTTTACTGGACATTTTCTACACATAAAGGCGTAGTACTGCTTATATTTACCACAGCGCCGAAGTGTCCCTGCGCCTAAGTGGCCTGCGCCGAGTTGTCCCTGCGCCGAAGTGTCCCTGCGCCGAAGTGTCCCTGCGCCGAAGTGTCCCTGCGCCGAAGTGTCCCTGCTCCGAAGTGTCCCTGCGCCGAAGTGTCTCTGCGCCGAAGTGTCCCTGCGCCGAAGTGTCCCGCGCCGAAACGGCCGCGCCGCAACGGCCGCGCCCAAATGTCCGGCTCCGTTCTGAAGGTCCATTTTGAGTCATTCACAATAGTTTTTAGTTAATTTCTTTATCTTTTCATTTAAGGGAGATATTGCGTGTAAACAGCATTGTGGGAGACCTTGTATATTCCTAGTTTCTATTCCATTATTTGAAAGTTTAAAATGAAAGCATTAAAACGCGACCGATTAGACATTTGTATCTTTAATACTTTTTGAGTTATCTTAAAAACCTGATACGCCGAGGGGGCGATTTTGGTTTCTAATTTTAATACGATCGGCGCTAAAAATAAAATAAAATTTGTTTTGGACTCTCCAGACATGGCTTAATTAACGCGCTAAATATGATTTATGATTTATGATTTATAAATAGATATTTAAGATACAAGTGTAAAATGTCATTCTTTATTGAATTATAAAAATTATTATAAAAATTAATAGTACTGACAATAAAACACATAAACAGTAGTCATATATATAAATGCACAAATAACCTTTCCAGATAGCAATAATTAGCTGTAATGTTACTACCAACGTTAATAAAACATTATTCTCTAGTAATATTTACACATTAAAAGGACAAATTTGTAAATTGTTAAAAGTACCAAACGAATCCTTTAGATTTAGTTACCGTATAGAGTTTGACTTAGCTATAGATAAACGAGTGATTTGGATTTCAGATTAATGAAATAATATAAAAATTACATCACACAACTAGAATCAACATAAATTAAATAAACAGAAATAAACTTACATGAATTTATATTATTTTTAAAACCAAGCCAATATGGCTACTTCCTACCTACCTGTTTACATTTCCTCCTCCCTATCTCAGAACAAAAAACAACTAAAAAACGTTCCTTAACTACCCCCTAGCAACACAAACTACCAACATTAAAGAACCTGTAATAACCATCCCTAAAATTAAAATACCAACCCCAAAGAAACTGTAATAAACATCCCCAACATTATATATTTAATCAAATAGTTGTTATTTTTAAAATCAATTACATATTTTGCTTGAACCTGTATGTAATAACAGAACTAGGTAAATTGATTATTAGAAAATTGTTTTGTGATTAAATGACTTGCTACAGCTACTTTGATAATTTTGGTTGACTGTAGGTCTGACCATTCCAACCTGACAATATTGTTTCGACAGCTAGGCTGTCATTATCAAAGGTAATATAAATATAAACAAACACGCTAAGGTAGATACAAAAATGGGTAACTAGATAAAAAATCCTGAAAAATCTAATTATGCCAAACACCTTTTAAAACAAAATCACACAATGACTCCTCAAAATAATATTAAATTCCTACATTTTTGTAATAACAAACGCAAATTAGACATTTTAGAAGCCTTTGAAATATACAAACACAAACTCGGGGTACCTTTAATGAATGAACTACTTGCGCTCAGTAATTCTCCGTTACTGGAAGTATTAGATATTTAATTCTGATTATTATTAATTTTATCTTTTTATCTAGTTACCTATTTATGTATCTACGTTAGAGACGGGTTTGTTTATATTTATATTACCTTTGATAATGACAGCTTAGCTGTCGAAACAATATTGTCAGGTTATATTTTAATAAATACTGTGAAACTTTTTACTAATCTTTATTTATTTCATAAAATATATAAAATCGAAGGGGACGCTAAGAACGACATTTTGCAAAGGGCGGGAGGGGCATACTGCCCCCCTTTGCCCCTCTTGGCGCCGCCACTGGTAAGTAGGAATTGGTGTTGATCTTAGGATTTATCAAAATACTGTGCACAAAGTTATTGATAACGCTTTAGGTGAAGTATGCCCAAAAAGAAGTTACTGGCCAAAATTTCCTACTACAGGCGAAGTACTTACCAGTTCTGTTTGTTATACGTTGCCTCAAACCCTTTAAAATATATATTAGATAAAAAGAGACAAATATTTTCAACTGTTTGAAAGAGAGAAAAACAGCAATGAAGATTGAAGAAATTCAGTACATGATCTTTACCACTGTTTTGGTAAAATCGCTTTTCAGAAAATAAACAACAGTTAGTGGGAAAAAATCAGTTATGCTCATTCAACATTAAATCGTAAAGTAGAAATTATCTACTATTTGTCCGTTTTTTCGTCGCCGCTTGTTAATCGTTCCCTCTACTGATATGACATTTTCAATATTTTTGAAGCAAAATTAAAATCTGTAAAATAATTAAACAAGAAAATTCGCAATTTAAAAAACAGTACAATCTCTAGAAGTTAGGAAATATGAATTAGAACAAAAACCAAAATGAATAATTTAGAAATCTGTGAAGTACCAGAAAAGGCTAATGAAAATGTTTACAACATTTTAGTGTCGATTGAAGAAACTATCAATTGCCCAATTAACAAAAATTAAATATGTACTGGGCACAGGATGCAGCCTGGTGCAGCACATTAACAATAACAGTAAGGCCTCACCTAACATTATCGTTAAGTTCATGTCGCCTATCAATAAAGACAACGTATTAGCTTCTGCGAGCAAAATGCAGAAAGCAGCGGATAGTGCAGTGGATTTAGAATAAAAGATAAAATCTCAAACGTTGGCGATTTCTTATTTATCAAAAAGCACTTAATTAGCAACATCAAGAGCTTGCTCAAAAAAACTAAGGATGCGGCTAGAAAACTAAAATTTGATCTAAAAGATACTTCTACATCAAAACACTATCGTTTTTATTAAAATATTTATGAATTTAAATAGATATCATTAATGTTCGTGGTTGCTCACTATGAAATACATCTGACTCCGAACTGGTTAATTCAAGATATTATGTTTATCGTCGTGATCATTCTACCCTGCTTCAAATGCTAATTACGTTGTGAGGGTGCTAATGGCAATTAGCAAATCAAAGCAAATTAAATCTACACGAATGTTGGACCTACAAAGTTATTTTGAAGACGTTTGACTACATACCGTGTGGTTCGAAAAGTTCATTTATTTGTTGTATTTATCTGCCTTCACTCCATGTACCTTGTAAAAATAGTATTCTGCATTATCCATTTCGGTACTCCCTAGATAGTATAAAAGTAATAAGGAAAAAAACGAAAATACCACAAAAAGTGGAAGCGTTATAAAAACAGATTGGACTACCTCACTTTTAGTTTATTACGGGGAAGATGCAAATATTTAAACTCCCGAGATTTTCGTAATTATTGTAAATCAGTCGAAATTGATATTGTGGGCAACCCTACAAGAATCCAATACTACTAAAGTTGATTTGTATGTGTGTCCGAGCCCCATTCTCGCGTTCTATAAGGGCTGGAGAGATGGGCTTGGGCTCATTCGACGCGTAATTTGCCGAGGATAATGCACGACCGAAAAGTTTTTAAGTTAGGTTATGTTTTAAAATTTTTTAAATTAGGTTATGTTTTAAAAATCTACTACTAATAAAGTTGATTTTTTGTATACTAAAGTTGATTTGTAGGTGTGTCCGAGCCCCATTCTCGCGTTCTATAAGGGCTAGAGAGATGGGCTTGGGCTCATTCGACGCGTAATTTGTCGAGGATAATGCACGACCGAAAAGTTTTTAAATTAGGTTATGTTTTAAAATTTTTTAAATTAGGTTATGTTTTAAAAAATCGATAAATGCTGATTCTATCGTACTATTTAGTGCTATTGAGTGTTATTTGGTACTAATGTGTGCTCTATCGATAGAGAATCGATTGGAGATTTATGTAGGTCATGTAAATACTGACCTACTTTAAAAAAATCGATAAATGCTATTTCTATCATACTTAAGTGCTTAGGCCCGTAGGGCCCATTATCCTAGTATGGTCTAAAACCCACCATACACTATGGTCTGCGTTCACGTCGCGGACGATAACCTAGAATTTTGTCCGGGACCACACTGGTCTAGAATGCAATGAACGTGATCGAAAATCAAAATTCCAACTTTTATGTACATGGTTCAAATTGTTATAGATTAGAGTTAAATGTATGAACTACGATGTTTCACGTTCAAAATGCATTTTACTTTTCATAAAAAATCACAAAACGCGTTCAAAGGTGTACAAAAACAGCAAATTTTATGAAAATGATTATTTCTCAAAAACTCGTATCTATGGGTGTAAAGTATAAAGCTATAAAAAGTCGTAAAACAAAGTACATAAAGAATATTTATTGTTCAGTATTTAAGCTACAAAATCACATGGATTCAATCGATTAGGGTTACAATAACATTTGCAGGGTTGCACAAACAACCCTTACTTGTCTGTCTGCAATTCCATACCTGCAATAGCAGACGTAGGTCTACAAATCGGAGAAACAATTAAGAATAAGTGAACTAGGCGTTTTCATAATTTACAAATATTGTGAGAAATAATCATAACCTAAGTATTTGCAAGAATTGAAAGATGATTATTAATCATCTTTGAATTTCTACTACTAAATACTTGCAAATTACCACTCAAGATTGATTTATGCGTTGCAGTTAGTAAGAGTGGAATATGGGATACGGGCGCTTTTGGCAAACAGAAGTCTAATGAACCTAGTTTTAGTGGGGATTAAAGAAAATATTTGTAGTGTTGTTACAGTATGTCTTCAAATCTACCTGATTATTGAAAGAAATGATTAACTTTAGAATATTCTATATAAATGAGTAAAAGCAAAACACCTGCAGCAAGTAATTATATCGTACCTGCAGATACAAAAAATTATCTGTAGGTACAGGTACAACACCAGACCTGTAGTTGTCTAAGTAGACAAAATTTGCAGTATCTGCACAGATATATACTAAATACCTGATACAATACTCTGGTCTGAACTGCCAGATGCATGTTTTGTGTAAGAAGTGTTTAACTACCACAGTAAGCAATTTTCTACTCTTGTTCCCAAAGACTTCCCAAAATGAAACTTACACGAAAGATAGACTGCATCTAACTGTATAACATATTGTATTGCTAAAAAAATTGAAGGTACACTTTCTTAGATAGTCAAGGCCAAGGTCACATCATGTAACCTTTGAATGAAAAACTCAATGTTTCATTATAAACCTATTTTATGAAAACTATGCTTCTTTAGCTTTAAAACCAGCCCAAGATGAAAGTTCTACAATAATTAGAAGCAGAGTTATGAATTGTTTTTGTTCACCTTGTAAGCGTAAATCTTTACATTTTATATCAGATTTGCAGCCCTGCTATGTGAATGCCGTGTATCACTTAAGGGCTATAACTTTTCATATATAAGTTACTGTATATCCTCTACCATCCTAACAATTTCACGAAAATCTAAGATGGTTGGGTTGAAAAGTTCATTTTTTGTGATGATTTGGCATGGAATGACCCTATTAGTAAGTAAATGTTCCTTCAAGACTAAATCTCCCCATGTTATTCTTATGGGATTTTCCTATTGAGGACAGGACAATTTAGTGAGGCTATGTGTGTCAAATTTGTCGTCCTTCCCGCTAGATGTCAGCATGGGTGTGCGGTTGAGTGTTTAGGCGGGAAAAAGGTGAATGTGATGCTTGTCCGTGATTGGTCGGAGCGAATTGCCGGGTAAAAGAGTTTGCAGCATGTGTCGCTAGATGTCGCGGTGGGCGTGGTTTGGCGGGAAAATTCAAATCTCATGACTGTTCGTGATTGGTCCGAAGTTTGGCGCTAAAGGAGGTTGCAGGACGTGTCGCTTTGGAGCTTAATGTAAACAAACGGGGTTGCCAAATCTCATATTTGGTAAAAATGAAAAGTCCCTAGATAATTCCCCCCAGGATTAACATACAGGGTTGCCAAATGTCATATTTTGGTTAAAACAGAGAGCGAGAAAGTCACTAGATAATTCCCCCCAGGACTTGAAAGTGTGTTTAGACAGCGCAAAGGGGGCCTTCGCCCTGGGCCCCCATTCTGGGGCATCCTAGGGAGATCATTAGGGTGCTTCGCTCTGGGCCCCACTCTGGCGTTCCCGGGTAGTTCGTTAGGGGTGCTTTGCCCTCCTTGGGGCCCTACTCTGGGGGTGCCCTGGGATCGATAGCGGTGCTTGGCGTCACGTAGGGCCCCCTTGTGTGAAAGTTGTCGCCGTGCGCGCGAACGTGGTCGGGCAGCCCGGGTTAATTAGAAAAATTTGTCGGGGCGTTACGTGGCTGGATGGAGGGTGAGAGGGTGTTCCAGTGGTGCGACGGCCCAGTGGACCGGCGGTGCGATGGACCAGTGGCCTAGTGGGACGTTGAAACGGATTAATTTGAAAAATTTGGCGGGAGCTTGGTGGTTGCATCGCCTCGCTGCTGGTCCGTAGAATCAGATAATAAGGTGATGGTGCTGTAAACTGCAGGAGGTAAACATTTTATTAAAGGGGGCCTGAAAAATTAATATACAATCATCGTTCTAATTAGCTAGATGTAAATACAATATTAACAACATAAGCGTATTGCAGATTTTCTCTCTCTCTCCCTCTCTCTCTCTATTTTCTTTAATACAATTAATGAATAAATAGTAGCCTACAAAATACAATAATAATAATAATTAAAGGAGCGTATTGCAGATTTTCTCTCTCTATTTTCTTTAATACAATTAATGAATAAATAGTAGCCTACAAAATACAATAATAATAATAATTAAAGGAAGAATGCATCTTTTTCTTTCTTTGGCATGAAATTAAAAAATAATCATTCTCTTCATGGATGATGTCACCAGTTTTTACTTCAAGTATTATTGCATAGAATGACGTTGGAAGCTAGAAAAATAAAACATTAAATTTTGAGCCTTAATTAAAATAACATTCCCAACTTACGTGTGACTGTTTTTTCGTTATTGTAAAACAAACGCTGGAGCATCATATTTTACGCTTTATAACAAAACGAAATATTGATTTAAGAAAACAAAGCATATACAGGGGAATACTTACTAATTATATCCGTTCACTTGTGTAATCTTACGAAAAGACTTTTTCAATTTACACTATTAAAAATAAAAACTGAAAGCGGTTGAGTTTTGTTCTTTAATAATATTTTTATTGATTAAAAGATGCGAGTTTAGATTTAAAATGAACAAAACACATTACATATGTGCACAGATCTGCTCAACGCCTGGTTTAAAACTAAACGCTGTACTATTAAAGAGGGAATGTTTCCCGCGTTTGACTAATTAATATTTATGTTTAGAAAAAAACTATAAAACGTTTTTCTTAATGTGGCGGCATAATAAATTTTTACCCTGCAATCTAAAATGTCATAGCATGATAAATTACTGCTTTTTAGATACAAAAAATATCATTAGCAGAGACGAGAAAGATTTGTTGATAAGCCTGTGCAATACGGCGGATCATCTGCGTTCCAATAATCTTGTCTAGTAATGTTTCTTTATATGATTTAGATGGAATAAAAGTGTTATATAAAAAATAATTCAACTCACAATCATCACAATAATTTTATCAGTCAATATTACTCCATTTTGTGTTAGATTAGTGTAAACAATATTATTATAATACCTTCTAAGATACGATAGTCTTGATAAAATTTACGCTCTATAACAAATGTGCTTCAAACTTCATTTTTTAATCTTATGGTATATAATGAGCTAGATAAACTACATGCGATCAGCATGAACATAAATACCAGATTGTTAACCTCAGAGGAACTGAAAGAATTACCTGTAGATTTCTTAAAGAGATATTGCGGCTCTGCAGTAGCCAGAAATTTTAATAAACTACCGAAGCAACTTCAAAAGCAGTTGTGGGGTTATCAGTACTGCAATCAACATTTTCCAAAGACGGGGGATGAGGTGGACGGTCCACCTCCTTTAAAAATAAACTGCCCAAGATGCCTGCAGTAGCAACAACGTTACTGTTAACCTTAGCTCAGGTATACAATAATTCTTTATTGGTGTACATTTTACCACTGTAGGTAAACCGAGAAATGGACACATATGAGCGTAGATTTCGTAAACTACGAGCAGTGTGCTTTCACAGCGGATTTAAATCTAAGAAACAAACAATCGATCTTTCTATATTATAAACTACGTTTCCTGTTCGGTAACAACCAGAAAGAAGATACAAGTTGGATTCCAATTTTATGGAATTTAGAAACTTATCATCATTATGATAACAGTTTTATAGTGATGGTTGTATTATCTTGCATATGTATATTATTTATTATATGCTTTTTATGCGCTTATTATTTGTATTTCAAATGGAAATAAATATTTAACCTATGTAAGCTTTTTTATTTAAGAAATAAAACTAAAGAGCTTATAAATGCTTTATTAAAAATACATATTACACATGTAACATTCTTATTCATCATCCACGTTAAGCGAGGAAAGCTTCTATAGTAAAGTATACAATTGTCTAAAACCCACTAATAAAAATCATTGAAATTAAAAAAATTATATTTTTATTAATATGTAAACTATGTGGTCGACCTGTAACTCACGGTCATATTTTTTTCAGCTTCAAGCCTATTAACATCAATTAGACAAATCATGTAAATAAAACAAAACTATAGTAAACATTGTTTTAATTATTATCACATCTTATAAGTAATTTAATAAATTTACTAGGGGACTTATAATACATTTCTCTATATTTAATTTTAAATTCTACAATAGGTCTCAAAATAGTATCCAATTGGGAAATTCGTAGCTGGAAACGACTTCTGGTGATCGTCATTGACATCCATGGAGACTTACTATCTTCTTCAAGTGCTTCAAAGTATTGTACATTGTCGTTGGATCTTACAGCAGGGAACTTTTTGGAATCCATGAGTAGTGAGATTTATCTAAACCAAGCCACCTAACGTATAAATCCTTCTTACGTTTTTTAAGGATTTCTTCTATGACTTCTATGCCTGACCCCTTGAATCTTCTAACAAATAAGTGACGGGATTTCCAATTTTAATCTTAGTAATTTTAAATAATTCTGTATACCAGTTCGGAGTGTAACCCTTAGCGAATGCCGACTTAAACTTGGAAATTCGCACAAGATTTCCTTTAAACTTACGTTTCCCTACTACTTTGATGTCATCATAAGCAGTAGCATAAATAGTAGGGGTGACGTCACTAGGTCGCAGCCCTATCGTCCGATGTTTGCGGAAATTATACTTAGCAGTAAGGTCCTTCAATACATCTACCCATTTGTATTTCCCACGCAAACTAAAGTTCTGATATATATAGAATTTTTCAAAGTGCGTATGACTCTTTCAGCAATAGCTGCTTTCTTTACGCTATAGGTAGAGTAAAATGATTGATATTGTGTTTTTCATCAAAGCCGAAAACTCTTTGCAATAGAACTCACGACCTTGATCTGTTTGCATGTTAGCGGGGACTCGACCTTCTTTCAAGATAGAAGCCGTGGCTTTAGAGACCTCTACCCCTTTCTTCGATTTTAAGGGTCTGGTCCATAAAAATTTCGAGAAGCAATCGATCATCACTAGTACGTACTTGTAATCTTTATTTTCTCTAGCATAAGAACCAAGTTCGCCCAAATCAGCTTGCCATAAATCATCGAACCCCTTAATAATAGTTCTATTTAGCGGAAAATTCCGTTTAGCCGATCTGTGCAGTTCCCGCACCACCTGTTCCATCTTTATTTGCCTTGTTCAAAGATTCTCTTAATTGTTTTACCTGCTTACTAATATACGTTTTAAAGTTATCAATATCAAAAATTTTTTTATCCGTATCCGTTATATGACTGTTTATATAAGCATATAATTTGTCTTTAATTTCCTCTACGTTATTGAGCTTTCCCTTAAGTTCAACTATTTTTTCAACAGTATCTTTTTTAAAATTCAAAACTACTTCTATAGCCGATCTGGCGAGTTCCACGGCTTGGTCGGCGTCGACTATATGTCTGTTAAGACGATCGATCATGCTATTTCTTATATTATCGACATATAACTTATTTGCGATTTCAGCATCCTTTACAGGGACAGCAACGTTAACGATCCTGGCTTTCTTAGCATCGTAGTTTTCGCTTTCATCTAACGTGAGACATCTAGCTATCTTGTTCTCAATCATTGTTGGTATGGAATCATTGAGGGTTTGTCTATACAAATGATCTACATAAGCCTTGTTGACCGCATCATTATCTTCTTTCGGTGCCTTTAACTGGATAATTCGTTTATTGCTTGCAACAAATTCTTTACCACTTCTATGAAGACAGTTTGCTATTGCATACATTGTAATTTTCGAATCGATATCCGTATGTATACGATTAAGGGTTTGTCTGCATGCATGTTCTAAATACATCTTATTGACTACATTAGTATCAATCTTAGGATCGGCTAGGTTCACCAATCTCTTCTGATCGCAATTATACTTGGTATTCAAGTAATGTTTTAGAGTTATGACGTCACCCTCATTAACCGGGTCCGCCGCATTTACAAGCCTTTTGTTTCGAATATCAAAATGACGTCACGGCTTAGACTGAATCCAATTCCTGGAGGTCCCTGCCGTACCCCTTTGAGTGCAGAATGATAGCGTCCAAACTTATCTATGCTCATTTTGAAACTAACAGATTTAAGGTATTACCATCGATATTTATTCTACAATGCCTGCTTCTCTAAGTTCTTCGATGATAGATGTTATTTCATTGTCGTGACCGGTATGAGCAGCCATTTTAGATCCATACAGTAATCGTAATCTCTCGATCAATTCTGATGGGTCATTTCAATACACGTGGATTTAAGAAAGTCACTGATAAACCTATGGAATGGTTTATCAGTGACTTTCTTAAATCCATACCCGCTAGTCGATTTAGATCTGAGATTAGGCTTTATAATGTGTGTCCACTTGAAAGAGCGTGTACCCTGAAGTTGTCCTGTAGCGCTGTAATTTCGCCTGATGGCATTAGTACGATTAATGATATCCATATATTGCTGCTTATCCTTTTCCGTATAGTCCTGAGGTGTCTTGTAAATAAGAAGGTTGTACAAGCCTTCAGTACCCTTGTACCTAATTCCGTTAATTTCTATATCTGGTCCCCTGATGTTGATTTCAGAGTTCCCGATACTCCATTTATCTGTTTCCATTTTGTATGTAATACCATAATCAATCACGTTTACAAATAGCCTAAATCCAGTCAAAAGTGACTATTTCATGAACAATGTAAAGTTAAAAAGATTAAGTACAATTGATGACCTCGGTGTTACCTTAGACACAAAATTAACTTTTAATGATCATATACAGAAAATTACCAACGCTGCTAGAAAGGCACTGGGTTATGTCATACGAAATTCATTTAATTTTAAGCATATTACAACTATTAAAGCCTTGTATTTTGCATTAGTTCGTTCAAAGCTCGAGTATTGTTCTATTATTTGGAATCCGCATACTATTAAAAACATTAAGCTTATTGAAAAAATACAAAATAGATTCTTAAGGTATCTCTACTTTAAGCAATTTGGAACCTATCCTGATTATAACATAGTAAGATCTAATCATCTCAGGAACTCTTATAAAACTATGACTTCATCTAACCGAAGGCAATGCGCCCTCTTAATGTTTGGATTTAAAATATTAAATGGTTTGACAGATTGCCCAGACATCCTTTGTCTTTTTAGATTTAAAGTGCAGGGACGGTTGCTTAGAAATCCTGTATTATTTAAGGTGCCGCCTGCTGTACGAACACTTCATTCGCCGATAATCACTATGCTCAAATTAATCAATTACATTCTGTCTCTGTTAGATTTTGATATTTTTTTAATAAAATTTAGTAACTATAAAAAGCTTATAGTATATGAATACTTTCAAAATCATTAACATCCTCAAATATTTTGGTAATATTATATTATATAGGTATAAAGTAACCTAAAATTATAGTAATTAACAAAGCAATATGTTCAAACTCAATGTAATTTATGCACATCTTCTATTATTTAAAATTTAAATTTATTGTATATTACTTCATGCGATTCTTCAATTTCTGATAATTAGCCTTTAAGTTTATTAAATTTCATATTATAATTATAATTTATGTAATTCCATGTAATTAGGCTTTATGCCTGTTTGGAATAAATAAATAAATAAATAAATAAGTGTGATCTAAATTGTTCTTGGTATCCTTTATCATGTCTTCAACATATTTTCTAGGTAAAGGATCATACTGATTCAGAAATTCTTCACCTACAGCGGTATCCAACAAGAACGCATCATCAACGTCTTCCACCTCTTCTTCTATTTCTGGTAGACTTTCATATACCTGACTATATTGGGGCAGTTCGGTCTCTGTCGCTACGTCTGCATGCATGATAGGCTCAGTCTGGACATTTTTTAAATTACTGGTTCCGTCGCGGTTTGCATATGTTTTTTAACTACAGGTTCTTCCCTCTCCGTTTGGATATATCGAAAGGTAGGATTACTCTTCTTAGCGATCTGTTTCAGCGGGTTCACTATTGGCTTGTAAATGTCTTCGATTAATCGTTCTGTATCTTGCTGTCCTTGCTTTAACTTCTTCTACTTTCTGTTAATGTCTTTACGGATTTAATGAGATGTTGCTTTATTATCTTAGACTTTTCATCCATGCTGACTGCTCCTGTACAGCTTTATACAGCTTCTGTATAACTTTAAACAACTCCTGTACAGCTTTTGTACAGCTTTAAACAGCTTCTGTACAGCTCCTATACAGCTTAAAACAGCTTCTTTACTGCTTTAAGCAGCTCCTGTACAGCTTTAACAACTCCTGTGCAGCTTTTGTACAGCTTTAAATAGCTTCTGTACAGCTTTAAACAGCTTCTATACAGCTCCTATACAGCTTTAATCAGCTTCTGTACAGCTTTAAACAGCTTCTATACAGCTCCTATACAGCTTTATACAGCTTCTTTACTGCTTTAAACAGCTCCTGTACAGCTTTAAACAGCTCCTGTACAGCTTTAAACAGCTCCTGTACAGCTTTAAACAGCTCCTGTACAGCTGTACACAGCTTCTTTACTGCTTTAACCAGCTCCTATACAGCTTCTGTACAGCTTTAAACAGCTTCTATACAGCTCCTATACAGATTTAAACAGCTTCTGCTTCTTCACTGCTTTAAACAGCTCCTGTACAGCTTTAAACAGCTTCTTTACTGGTTTAAACAGCTCCTGTACAGCTTTTGCACAGCTTTAAACAGTTTCTGTACAGCTTTAACAGCTCCTGTACAGCTTTAAACAGCTCATGTACAGCTTTAAACAGCTTCTGTATAACCCGTATGATGCCACTTGCTTATATAGCAGTCACACCGCTTTCAGTATCTACGTTGGTCAGAATCTTTATCTATAAGCAGAAACGTGTATAGGTTCTTGCAGAAGTCCGAAAACACGTGTCTAAACTCCTCGAAAGGCATATCTGCCCCACACGATTATCAATCACATACCTTAAATTGGGGAGTACAACTTTAAACAGTTCTTGTACAGTATTAAACAGTTCCTGTACAGTATTAAACAGTCCTGTACTGTATTAAACAGGTCCTGTACAGCTTTAAACAACTTCTGTCTATTCCGTCTAACCACACTTGCTTATATAGCAGTCGAACCCTTTTCGGTATCTACCTTGCTCAGAATATTTATCTATCATCAGAAACCCGTACTTGTTCTTCCAGCATTCCGAGCACATGTGTTTAAACTCCTCGAAAGACATATCTGTACCCACATGATCATCAAACACATGTCTTAGGTTTAGGGAGTCTTGCTTAAACAACAACAATATATTAGCGTTGTCTCTTATTAGCTGTTTAGGTATGCGGGAATAGGTTTGACAAAGATAGAAACAGTCTATCGAGTTATGTCGCCCCATGCTGAAATATTCCCTCATCGCGTTTTGCTTATCACAGGCTATGTCGTCGAATATCACGATCGAATTGCGTCTAGCGTCGCTAGGAGCGATCACGTCCTAGGTTGTAGGAAAATATTTTAAAGGAGGTCTGAGTATCTGCTCTAAATAAATGTACTTAGGCTGATTAAGCGATTTAGAATACACGTACACATTTTCGAATCTTAATCCGTTAGGATGTTCAATCAGACTTATTATTACATTAGTCTTACCACAATTACTAGGTCCACATATTGTTGCTCTTATGGAGTTTGGTAGCAAAGAGCCATGCTTGTTCTTTACTTCATGTCCTAGGAAACCATGATCGCTCACGGATAACGTATGCATCTGTTTATGGAACTTCATCTCTTTGATCTCTCAAAGCGGGAGACCCTATATATACCTCCGCACCCCCACTATATCTCACTAAATGTCCAGACGTTATAGAGGTGAAGGTGTTGTAAACACCTTGATAAATAAATTGCCTTTCGAAGCTCACATACCCGGATACAGAATTTGTGGTCCGGGTACAAACCTTCAAGAGAGATTGGCTAGAGGAGATCGTGGTATAAATCCCTTGGACGAAGCCTGCAGACAACACGACATCGCTTATTCACAGCATAAAGACTTGTCGTCTCGACACGAGGCAGACCGTATTCTTCAGGAACGTGCTTGGCGGAGAGTCAAGTCTAAGGACGCTAGTTTTGGTGAAAAGGTTGCTGCCTGGGGTGTCACTACAACCATGCGAGCTAAACGAGTTATCGGAGCGGGAAAGAAAAAAAAAGCAACGCAATAGACGCATAACTTTTAAGGGAGGTTTACTAAAACACATAAAAGCAGCGGTAAAGTTCGGTAATAATCCGTTAGCTGGAAAGAAAAACATTTTGCTTCCTAGAGTCATCCCTATAACGAAGCAAGGAGGGATCATACTTTTTCTCATTCCATTTTTTTCATTTATTTGCTGGGCTCTCAGCGGCTGGGTAAGTATAATAACGATAATAATTACAATCGTTATAAACTATATCTTCTTCACAGTGCAATTGCGGGAGGGGCCTCTGGTATCGCCAAAGCTGTAAACGATGCTAAAGCTGCTAAAAAACAGTTAGAAGAAAGTGAACGACATAACAAAACTATGGAATCGATCGCTTTAGGAAAACAAGGCTCTGCTCTCTACTTGAAACCACACAAGTTGGGCACGGCTCTCTACTTAAAACCTTATTCAAAAAACCAATAAGGCTGCCTCGGAGACCTCTGACAGATCAGGATTTAAGAAAACATGCTAAACGTGTTGCATACTTCAGAAACGTTTTCATGCGAGACAAGTTACCTAACAAGCCTTGGATTAACGAGAGTGGAATAGTAAACTTGGATAATGATAAAGGTCTGGGTACTCATTGGGTTGCCTACCAGAAGCGAGGTAACTTGGTAACATATTACGACAGTTTCGGTGATCTAAGACCTTCTCTGGAGATAATACGCTACTTTAGAGGATGTGACATTCGATATAATTATGATAGAGAACAAGACTACAACTCCGTCATCTGCGGACACCTGTGTTTGAAGTTCTTATATAAATAAGCATACCTGTATCCTTCGAGCTAAATTATGTCTCGAACGTTCACCTTGACAGGTGTAGGTAACGTGTTGAGCCGTACGAAGTGGAAGAAATCAACAAGTACATTCAGTCAGTTGTTTGCCTCAATAATCAGGTTGATTTTGTCTTGAAAGCAAACAACAATACTCTAAAATGTGAAATAAAATCCATATACAGCATTGATTTCACTAGATAGTATGATAGTATAGGACGCATGCTTGGTTTCTCACGGCGCATATTAGAGGCAAATCAAACGCATACATCGGATTTGGACTTTCGAATAATTAAAGCAACAGACATACACGTAGAGTGTAACATTACTGGTTGAGCATACCGGAACAGTTCATTATCGCACACTATATACGAATTTGACATTTCCGTGGAGCAAGGCTACTGATTTGTCAAGGAACCCTCACCCGTTATATATTTACCCATAAATGTACAAAGCATCGATAACATCACCCTTAGACTAGTGGATCAAAACGGTGAACTGGTAAACTTTGGTGACGAGTAAGTCACCATTAGATTACAGTTGAAGACATCTGTAGAAGAGTTGTTATTACAACTGTTAGATGAGATACTGAGCTTCATAAGATCACGGGGTTAACATGGGGTTACAGATTTTCTATAAAAGCAGGCGTTGTGAACCCCTTAGAGATAGTAAGCCGATAGGCTGTACAGGAAGCATCACGCTCTCACAAGCGTATTTTCTGAAATCAATAGGCTTAAAAGTGTTAAGACATGGAAGAAGCATGAAGTGTTTCATCGCGTTCCATATACGAATCTAATAGTGGAAGCCAACAGGAGAACAGTACATCCTAAAGTTAGTACTGTTGTGAACGACTCACAAATCATATATTTTTGCATAGATACGAAATGGTACTAGGCAACGCGAATCAATAAACTAGTAGAGTCAAATAAATAATTCATAGAAGTAAACTTTTTTACTTCTAGTAAAAGTAAGCGTTTTATTTCCTTCTACAAGAATTAATAAATGTAGCTCTAACACTTCACCACAGTGTTCAACCGTTACATATAGTAACACCGCTACATATGGTGATCCCACGTTCCTGAAGAAGAATTTAGTAGCATTGGTCTTTGCCTGCTACCCTGAATTCTCCAGGTGAACCACATCTAGTTATCCCTGCGTCATCTGTCACAGCTGCTACTCGACTTCTGTCGTCGGAAGATCCTGCTACTGCTTCACTTGCGTGACTTGTCGTGGCTGGCTGAAGGTGACCGTTGGAACCAGAACTAGTGCTCCTTCTAATATTCGATAAGTTTCAAATCATTTTACTTACTTATTTTAATATTTCAAATGGCGACTGTCAAAGTTCCATTTCCAGTTTTTACGAGTAACGATATCGACCTGTATTTTATTTTGGTGGAGAGATACTTTACTCGTATGGTGATCAACGATGAACTCGCCAAATATAACTTAATAACCCTATCAGTATAGCTGCAGACAGTTCGTCTTCCACTATAGCTGGAGTATTACAACAGTTTGAAGATGGCATGTGGAAACTACTAGCTTTCTGTTCCCGGAAGTTAACCACCACAGAACAAAAGTACAGTATTTTTTCTCGGTAACTTCTCGCAATATACTTTGCTTTAAAGAAGTTTCGTTGCTACGTTGAGTGCAGAGACTTTCACATCTTTAAGAATCACAAACCTTTGTGTACAGCGATAAAAAATAATGGTGATCAATATTTACCACAGGAGTTTCGACAACTCGAGTTTATTTCTCAATTCACAACTGACCTCCAATATATCAAAGGTCAAGAGAATATTCCGGCGGACGCTCTGACAAGAGTTAATCTTATTAACGTCCCTGGATCTGATCTTAATTACGACGAAGTCGTTCTATCTCAAGAACAAGATCCCGAATTACACCAGCTCCGATCTCGTAGTAACTTTCAATTCATTTCCCTTCAAACTGCCAACAAATCAAACCTCTGGGTGGATGTTAGTATAGGCCAACCACGACCCTATATCCCGCTCAAATTTAGGTATCCCTTATTCCAGCAGCTACACAACATCGCCCATCCTGGCATCCGTGCTACTAAAAGATTGATTACTCAGCGATATCTGTGGCCATCTATGCACCACGATATTCAGAAGTGGGTCATATCTTGTGCTGAATGTCAGAAACATAAAGTTCGGCGTCATACGAAAACCCCTCTACAATCTATTGTAGAACCAGATGAGCGTTTTACTAAGGTCCATCTCGACCGTACACCTTCCTTCTTCGGGAGGTTATAAATTCCTCCTTACCATTATTGACCGCTACAGTCTTTGGCCGGAAGCAATTCCTCTGAAGGATTCTTCCGTGGAGTCAGTAATCACTGCATTTGTCGACACGTGGGTGTCCCGCTTTGGAATTCCCAAGTATCTCACCACGGACAATGCAAGAATATTCCTTTCTAATGCATGGATCAACTTCATGGCCATGTTAGGAATTAAACACGTCAAATGCACGGCATTCCATCCGATTAGTCAGGGCGTTATCGAACTTTTAATCGGACACTCAAGCAATCCATTCAAACTACAGGAACTTCCTCCTGGTTAACGAATCTCCCTTGGATTCTCTTGAGCTTACGTGCAACCCTGAAATCACAAGTTAATGTTTCTCCTGCAGAAATCCTGTATGCTACACCATTACGACTACCTGGTGATTTCTTCGCAGAGGAACAACTGGCTAACGACATGAACCTCCCTAATTTCATAGCCAATCTCAAACGTCGTATGAGGAAGCAGAAGCATTTTTTTATAAAAACGTATTCCAGTCAGTCTTTCGTCCCCAGCGACTTGACCAACTGCACACACGTATACGTTCGTAATGACACGCACACTCTGGGCATGAAAGACAGTTATTTAGGCCCCTATAAAGTGTTAGAACGGACAGTTAAATACGCCACTTTAGAAAATCACACTGGCCCTATCTCTTTAGATAGGCTAAAGCCTGCATATTTTTTAGATTACTTACTTTATAATGTTAAGCCAACAATGAACTAATTTCAAATGCTACGCGAAGGCATCTTTTGAAAACCTTTTACCTGTTGACTTTGAAAATTTGAACACTTTTCTGTTTTTTCTTTCTGTTTACAGGTTCCAAGAGTTGCCGTCGCAAGTTCCGTATTGTTAGTTAGCTTAAGTTTTATACAGATATATGTCTGCTTATGATGAGTATTTAGACTTCCACTCGACGTATTATGGTAAGCGGGAAGCCGAACCCTTATTCGATTATGCCGAATACAAGAAGTGTCCCATCTTTGTCATGAACCTCACTAAACAAAACGAGTCTATTCAAAACATGGTACTTTACGTGAAGTTGGATATCGAGTCTCGTAAGAATATCCCTGTCGACACCATCGCTTATTGCCTCATTCTCCATGACGTCATGGTTGAGTATCAACCTTTCACCGGTCTCATAAGAAAACTACAATGATTGCTCACGTTCAAGCCTTCTCCACCCATTCACCGGTCTCATAAGAAAACTATAATGTTTGCTGTAGTAGACGTTTAAGCCTTCTACACTCCTGAGTTCACTGCTACAGAATTAACCGTGTGGGATGGTAGTAGGCTAAGTCACTACCTCTTCAAACCACCTTTCCCGTTTCGCTGTTTGAATGAAGAGTTAAGAAGTCAAGCGGTATGGTTAAAAAAAATCATCATGGGCTGTAATGGACTCGAGGCTTCGTCGACCTAAAAGACCTGTCTGAAATCCTCTTATACGATACCGCTCATATACACACTAGGTACTGTAAAGGATTAGAAAAGGGTGAATACTTGAAGAAGTTCTTCAGGCATAAAGTTCACATCTTAGAAGACTACGAATTTAAATTAAAACTTTCGCAACCTTCTTGTTTTAATCATATGTTAGATTATTGTTATTGTACTATGAAATAATGCGAAATGAATTGTAATTATTATTAATAAAAATATTCTTTTTTTTAATTTCAGTGTTTTTATTATATTAACGATGATAAGTTTCTAAATTCTATAAGATTGCAATGAATAATATATACGAACCTGGAAATTGATGATCTTAGAATCTCAATAAAGATTTTGAAATATTTGGTTTAAAAATGTATCTTAAAATAAAATCACTTTATGGAGTTTGAAAAAAATTATAATGAAAGTGTTACACCAAATAAATTAGTTGTGATTATAATTATTTCAGAAAATGAGAAACACATAATAATGTTTTTTTTCTGAATACATATATTATTATATTGAAAAACTCACTTTACTTCATAAAACAGCTTACGTTATTTCCTGTTATAATAGAATTTCTGATAAAGGACTTTTCTCATGGAAGCATTTCAGACGTCTATACATTTTACAGTATCAAAAGATATGCAGAACGCAATTTTTAATGTAGGCAGTCGTTTTATAGTTCTGGTAACAAAAAGACCACTTCTTGTTGTCAATACGTTTTATAGTTTTCAAGTTTTGGTGTCAAGTGTAAGGGGTGATTTTTCGGTTTTGTGAAAATTTGAAGGTAGTTTAAAACAAAAACTGTGGGGAAATAATTCATCTTTTAAGAAAATCACGAAACCAAGAAAAAACCAATGCAAATAGGAAGTAACAACAACATACCATAATTAACAATACTTTATTGACATCGAACTTTTTCAACGGAGGTGTTCGACGTTTCTTCTGTTTGTTTGTGATTAATAAATATTGTGTGTGTCTAATTGTTTTAGTGAAAAGGGCAATTAATATTAATCGTGTATAAGTGAACATGCGTATAAAAATTAAAACAACATGGTAATATCTTTCACTCATCATTAAAAAGAAATTCTACACATTCCTATCGTTATCAACATCTCCAATCATTTTTATCTTGAAAGGATTAAATATTTTTTACAATTCTTATGTTTCAAAAATCATTAATGTAAATTGTGAAAAGGTAAATAAGCGCTCATCTTTTGTGTTAGATTGCATAGGAATATGAAAAATCAAACTTTTTTTGTAAAGCATGTGCACATGCTGTAATGTCAAGTTCCAAAGGTAAATACTTCAGTAATGTAAATCTAGCTTATATCTTAAATCTCTAGAAAATAAAAATTTTTTTCTGTGACGGGAAAAAAACTTGACATTTCATCTCTGTTGACAGGTAATAAAATATGACTTTTCACGAAATTACTTTTTTCCCCGGGAAAAAAGTGAGTACTTTTTTCCCGGATATTTATACATAGATATAGATAGGAAGATGTTTGATTTTAGAATATTTTATTGAACATACATAAGTTACATTTCCTTTATATCAAAAGAACAATTATTGAATGTGCATTGCGTGAATGACATGTTATTCGGCACAACAGAAGAATTTTCTTGTGTTGAAATGATATTTTTCCCTGACATGGACACAACTGCTGTTGATGTACCTGGTTGCAAATCTGGTGTTATTTTAGAACTGCCACACGTTCTGAACACTTTATTAGCAATTTCTGTTCTGTGTGCCACCGATTCATCAACATACCCTTCAGCAACCGTTGATGACTTCCAACCGCCATGTTTCTTCAGTGTCATCAAGTCTCCCCCAGATTCAACTAACAGTGTGGCAGACGATCTCCGAAATGAATGGCCTGTGTATGAGGTAGCATTTTCAAGTTGAAGATAATTAGCTACTGTTTCAGGTACCTTATAAAACATATTTCTACCCACAACCTGATTTATACATTTTCCTTTGCGATATGCATAAAACAGGCGGCGATCTTTTGCTGCTGCTGGACGGAGGGCTATGTACATTCGGTAATATTTAATATATTCTTCAGTAACAACAAATCTCCTATTGACATCATTCTTTGTTTGCTTCAGTTTCACAATTAATAACTTTCCCGAATCTTCAATATCATCTAATGTTACCTGGCTGATTTCACAAATTCGACAAGCTCCTGCAATCCCAAATACAACAACAACCTTGGCCATCAAAAAATCTTCATCGGGTGCATTATTTAAAAAATCACTAATTTGTGTACTCGTAAAAATCGCAGCTTTCTTGGGCGTGTAACCTTTTCCATTTTGTTTTAGAAATGTAATTAGTTTCAAATATTTTGAAATGTCTACATCATGATTGGATCGTAACATACTTTTAACCATTGAATAATTCGACCACACTGTTGATGGCTTTTGTAGTTGTGTCATTTCCGAAAAATAAGCCAATAACACTGTCTCCGAGAAAGAACTGCATGTCTTTTTCATTCTCCAGTCCATAAATCTTGAATACGCGGTTTCGTAAATTTTCTGCGATTTTGCTGGCAATAATTTTTGTGACGCTACTTGCGCTGCTTCTACCAACTCAGGTGGAGTCAGAGAAAACCCGGAATCATACATTTTTTATATCTATATTATTCTAAACAACTAATGAACAATTATTACTGAGTTCGCAATTTCTGAATCAAATAACAGAATTAAATTGACAGATATGTCTTTGATTACTTTGAAGGTTTCCTTAACAACGCAAGTCCAATTGTCGCTATAACTACAACAGCTTACTAGTTTAAAAGTTTCAATTTCATATCGAAAACATTCTTATATTGTAATAGTTCTTTTAATATTAAATCGTCGTTTTTCCCGTCACAGAAAAAAATAGTGTATTATACACGGGAAAATATTAGATTTTAGCTCTCGGTTTTTTGTCTCCCTCCGCTACGCGTCGGGAAACAACACAACCTCGAGCTAAAATCTAATACTTTTTTCCCTTGTATAATAAATAACTATTGTTAGTTTACTATTAGTTTTTAACATGTCTTTATAGGGAACAATAATTAATAATAAATAAATGCTTTAAAGGTTTTATTCTTTCATTCTTTTAAATACGAGCCTGATACCTCGCTGAGACCTTGACGGTACATCACGTTATATGAATGCAGTTTTCGTCTACATAGACAAGAATTGAAGAAAAACATATTAATAATTCATTTCGTTCATCTTTGAACATTTTTTCTCCGCCAATGGAGCTGTAATGTAATAAAGATAATTGTTGTTTTTATAAATGTTAACAGGTATACCAAAAAGACGGAATTGCAAAGGTAGGTATATTTGTTTATAGAGCTTCGTTAACTATTATGAGCAGACAATGTCCGTCCTCTCTTACGTCCTTGACATATAAATGTAATTATATTATCATAAAAGATTAGAAAATAAAATTTGTGCATTATACAGCGTAAATTCTATCCAGACTATGGTATCTTACAACGTATAATAATATTGTTTACGCTTGCTTAAGATTGTTTTTAACTTTAAAAAAAACCTTTAGAAATTATTATTGCATTTAACCTTGAACATTTACTTTCGCTCTCTCTCTCTCTCTAGAAATGGTCTTGAGCACGGCTAATCTTTCCTTGATTTTTGTCTCTCTCTAATCGTTTTATTGAGCAGAAATTATTATTGTATTTAACCTTGAGTGTTACCAACATTTATTTGCGCTCTCTCTAACGTGAACAAATGGCCTTGAGTACTACCAACCTTACACACATAACCTTGAAAACATAACCTTGAAAAACATAACCTTAAGTGTTACCAACATTTATTTACGCTCTCTCTCTCTCTCTTTTCATCTCTCTCTAACGTGAACAAATGGCCTTGAGTACTGCCAACCTTACACACATAACCTTGAAAACATAACCTTGAAATGCAGTCTTGCTAACCTTTTTCGGGACCTTGATCTTGAAAAAAGTGGTGGGGGTGGGAGTGGTGGGAGGTGGTTCCAGAACACCCATATTTTCCCTACTGTCAACCATTCTTACAATAGGTAAAATTACAGAAAAGATGTTGGTGTTGCCATTTTTTTGACAACGATTGTACTACCGAAGCCAAAAAACAAAATGGAAACACCAATCTTTTGCTATTGTAAATGAATATATTGTGTAAAAATCAAGATTATTGATGTCATATTGTATAAAAAGTATAAAAAAGCGTTAACTTGATTAATTCTGGTGTTTAAAATTTTTTAACCGCGGTTGTACGTTTTCAAATTTAGTATATACTAACTTTGGCTTGCGACCATTTGATATCCTTGACTCTCATTAGTCAACAGCTTGTTTGCATTATGAAAAGTCGTTTCATTCTGAACCTCGTATAATAAAACCACTATTGCATTATTGCATATATTTATAATAATAAGTTATAATAATAATCTAGTCTTACTTGCTTGTAATTATTATTAAATTTCCCGCCTATAATCCTTTAGTAACGAATTTTGGAGTCACCATCTTACTTTTTCTTAATTCTCATTTCTAAAACTCTAGGTTCGTACAACGTACTTTCTTGGTTTGTACTGTAATTCGAGTGAATTCGAGTGAATTATTAAATGAGAATAATTTAGAGTGAAAATTGTTTATTTTAAATGTTATTAAGGTTAGAAAAAGCTTATGCAATCTTAAAATCTCGTTTCCCCAACGTCAATTTTAACAGTCTCAAAAGCGGAGTTGTGTTTGTTTTATTTCCGTCTAGTTTGAATAAGCTCTTATTAATTTTGGAATGTAAACTACACAACTCAAAATTGATGGTGTGATTACACAATTAATTTGTGTTACACAATTAATTAAACAAATTTAATCTTTCGCTTCGGTATTAATTTACGAAACATTTATACGGTGAGTACTGCACTCACGTAATGAATGATGAATTGATGATGTCTAACATAGAGATAATCAATATATCATAGTATGACATTATCTTGTAACACTGTAACTGGTATAACCTTCAATTTCAGTTTAATAGTTACCTACGTTCTGTAACCAACGCAAATCAAATAAATTTAAAGCTTCCACAAACGTCAACATCAAGACAGTGACTGGTAACTTCAGTATATAGTTCTTTTCCAATATCAAAAATAAAACTGCGTTTATTGATTAGAAGGTAATTTAACTGTTTCTAGACATGTTGTTTCCAAACCAATTTTTTAATTGGTTTTTAAGACATTAGTTCTTCAGACATTCCTATTCTACTTTTTCATCAAATATCCGAATCTGAAATGAAAATTAAAAACTTCCAAAAAATACAGATAGACACAGACATTCGTATCGAATTTCTTGAAAATTTATTTATTTAACTTAATTGTTCAACAGGGCCCTTCTTACAGAACAATAACATAATGTAATTATTAATTAATGTAAAATTTGCATTCAATGTTAATATTAATTTAATAATATTAATTATAATAATAATAATAATAATAATAATATTTTCTTACAATAATAAAAAAGGAAATTAATAGTGATTGCTTAATAATAATAATGCTAAATTGATTGCTATTCTATAGTAATAATAGTATTGAGATCAATATAACATGAATTGAGTTTTCTTTGAGTTTCAACTGTTAAAGCTGCATACCAAACTAATTACTTCAAACTTGTATAATTAGTAATTTTACTTACTAAAGTAGTCAAATATAATTTAATCTATTTAATGATATTGATAAATCTAAATCTGTAATATTTAATAATTCATTCATAAGTCGTAATATAGTAATCATGGGTGGAAGCAAGGTACTACGCAATTGCAGAGGAATGCGAAACATGACAGAAGAACGAATGGATCGTGGTGGAACTTTTCTTTGTAATAAACTTAGCAGTTCGGGGCTGTCTATAAGATTATTCCAGATTTTATAACATAAAATAGCGGAATTAAATTTCCTACGCGCTGCTAGGCTCAATTAATTAAATTCTGTATTAAGATCTTCTGAACGAACAGTTCGATAATCTGGATATGTTCCATATTTTTTAAAGTATAAAAATCTTAAAAAACGCTTTTGAACTTTCTCAATCTTTTCAATTTGATACACGAGCATTGGATTCCAAATAGGTGATACATATTCTAATAGAGGTCTAACAAGAGTTTGATATAGCTTGGTTATAGTTTTTAGATTATTAAAGTTTAATGAATTTCTTAACACAAATCCTAATTTTTGTTGACTTTTTGCAACAAGATTATCTATATGACGATTAAAATTCAGTTTTGTGTCATAAGTTACACCCAAATCTTTAAACTCTTCTACTCGTATTAACACCTCACTGCCCAAAATATAAGTGTTTGTGGTAGGTAAACGTCTTGATATACAGCTCATAATGAAGCATTTGTCAGTATTCAGGTATAATTTGTTGTCAATACTCCAATGATATATTGCCTGGACATCTTCTTGTAAACATTGAAAATCAGTATTATTCTCAACGACTCTATAAAACTTTAAGTCATCGGCAAATAGAAAATGCTCCACATCAAATACTATGACATATGGCTGGAATTGTTTGTGATATGATTTATAAGTAAGTGATCAGTAACGTAGTAAGCAAGTAGAGGGAGGAGGTTTAGTTCCGAAACGTGACGAAGCAAGTGTTTTAAGTAAACAATTGGTCTCGAGCGTATAGAAATGCTTCGATTACAAATGAGGCTTGTAAAAATATAAATAAATAATTAATAAATTGTAAAACTAAGGAGAGCTGGCAAATCTACAGCATAAAACTTAAACTTAGAATTGTGTAGATCGGCTCAGTAGAACTCGATCTTGTTTAAAAAACTCTTGGAAACGTCTATTACGTGCATATTTTAAAGTCATGACATAAAAACGATAAAAACTGAATATTTAGTGCCTCAATACACAAACAGCTACATATATTTCTTATTTTAAATCGATTTTTGTCTACTGATTTAAGATTTTTATATCTTTTTGAGTATTGTATCCACTGAACTGCTAGAAATAGCTGCAGCACACATCGACGGCGTAGATTCTTGACGCTAAAAGTCATGGAAGTGATCTGTCTATGAACGTAGTTCCAAAAGTTAACACGGGATTTAAAATGACACCTAAAGTGGATGTCAGATCTCGTGCGTCTCGAATTAAACATTTTAGATTTATTTAATTTTAAAATATAAAATTAAAAAAATATAAAATGAGGTTGTATTGACTAATCTACACAGCGAAAGATTCAATATAAGAAAATAATTACGTAATTCGACCCAGTGGAACTCTCAAACGAATTGGGTCAAAAAGCACCCTCGTGTTTCAAATATATAGATAAGTTGACGGTTCCAACATATTAATGTTGGATCATGTTAATGTTAGAATAGGTCGTTTACTAAGAAGATTTGAATTGAGTGCGACAAACCAAGGTATTTTACGATGGGGGTGAGAAAGAAGAAATGGAATCGGAATGTAGTTTAACAAGATAAGTTTCTTCTACCAGAAGGTGCCTATTCAGGACCATTATCTATTTTAGAATCAAAGTGGAATGATTTACGTGTAAGTATAAACAATTTTAAAGCGTTTATGCCAACCAATTTGCACAAAAGTTGTAAGATTTGAAGAAAACGCTTCAGCAAAGTTCTAAGAAATTTCATGAAAAGTTGCCGTACGCCAAGAATGTTGCAGATGGCGGCTCATTTGCATTGCTAATATTATTGTTTTTAATAAAGTTCAGTTTCCATTTGAATATAATTACTGTTGCATAATTACATTTCATTAATCTAATTTTACATGGTTTTGCTTAATTTGCTGGTTCTGGTTAATCATTTGATATATGTACCTTTATTACTTTTCCGAAGAACATCAGAAAAGATTTTTCTTCTTCTTCAGCCTCTAGCTGTTAACTCCTGGACTTAATAGGCCTCTCTTTCCATGTCGATCTATCATGTGCTTTCTGAATCAAATCTCTGTCAGGTATTTGTTTAATGTCGTCGGTCTTTCTTCATTGGTGTCTGGCGACGCCCTTGTGCTGGAGTCTCCATTTAAAAAAAATCCGTCGTCCATCGGTCTATACTCTGTCTGGCTATACCCTGCCCATGGCAAAATGCAGCATATATGTACTTTTCTTTTTAGATTAATAGGTATATATTTGGTCTTTAATATTTAGCTTAATTTACCAAAAGCTGCCTAGATCAAGGACATTTTTGATTTCCACCAATTGATTCTCTTTACCTAGATTGTTAATGTGCCGTAGATACTAGATATATATCCGTCAACTGATTCTATTTTCTGGTTTTCTACTACTTCTTCTACTACTTCATCCTCTGGTTCAGTACTCATAGTTTTTGTTTAGTAATAATTTTTAGATCAATGTAACGCGATGTTTTGTTGTTCAAGCATAGATTTCCGTTGAAATTTTTACTTATAAGGACATCATCAGCAAAGCGAAGATGATTTTAGATAACATCCGTCAATATTAATTCTACAACTTCCTCAAGTTAGTTGTTTTAAGACGTCTTGTAGGTCCAGTGTAGACAGATTTTGAGACATGGTATCGATCTGACGAACCCCTCTTTCTAATTTGATCTAATCTGTTATTAAGTCCCAGTCGATTCACGTGAATGTTCGAACGGTCTGAAAGTAGTCCATTGTCGCATTTCCAGACAATATTACATATGAAATATAATATAAATACAAAGATTAGCTAAAGTTTCACAAGTTTTATTAATATCTTAACCTGACAATATTGTTTCGACACTTTGTGTCATTATCAAAGGTAGATAAGATTGATAAACAAACACGTTGCTAAGGATAAATACATACAGAAAATAGGTAACTAGATGCAATACATAACAAAAACTAAATATCTAACAGTTCTAATAAAGGAGAATTACTAAGATCAGTTTGTTCATTCATTAAAGGTACTGTGCGTTTATGTCTGTATATTTCAAAAGCTTCTAAAATGTCTAATTTGTGTTTGTTGTTGCAAAAATGTAAGAATTTAATGTTGTTCTGAGGTGTCATTGGGTGGTTCTGTTCCAAAATGTGTTTGGCATAATTCGATTTTTCTGGATGTTTAAGTCTATAAGAGCGTACGTGTTCTTTGTATCTTATGTCGAAATTTCTAAGTGTTTGCCAATATAAACCGAGTTACAAAAAGAACAATTCAAACGGTAAATGCCGGATTTCATGATATCTTGTATTTTGTCTTTAGCATTGAATAAAAATGAAAAGGTGTTGGTGTTGGTTTTATAGGTTATTTTGTAACTGGTGGTTTTTCTTAGTATAGTAACTCGGTTTATATTGGGCAAACACTTAGAAATTTCGACATAAGATACAAAGAACACGTACGCTCTTATAGACTTAAACATCCAGAAAAATCGAATTATGCCAAACACATTTTGGAACAGAACCACCCAATGACACCTCAGAACAACATTAAATTCTTACATTTTTGCAACAACCAACACAAATTAGACATTTTAGAAGCTTTTGAAATATACAGACATAAACGCACAGTACCTTTAATGAATGAACAAACTGAGCTTAGTAATTCTCCTTTATTAGAACTGTTAGATATTTAGTTTTTGTTATGTATTGTATCTAGTTACCTATTTTCTGTATGTATTTATCCTTAGCAACGTGTTTGTTTATCAATCTTATCTACCTTTGATAATGACGCAAAGTGTCGAAACAATATTGTCAGGTTAAGATATTAATAAAACTTGTGAAACTTTAGCTAATCTTTGTATTTATATTATATTTCATGATTATGGAGTTCCACAAAGTAAGGCTGGAGACAGTAAACAATATTACATATGTTTAATGTACTAAGAGTATTACTTTAGGTGAACACTTAAATATGTAATGCATCTCCACAATGTTACACAGTCGATGTTTTTTCTTCCAACACTTCATTTGCTTTTCTGCACTTACCTCGACATCAAAGGACTGCGCTTGCATTAGAAATACAAGCGCTAATAGATATGGAGTTTCCAATAACGTATAATATTATGTAAATGGTTTAGTATCGGTATTGCAATCGTTCGTGCATGTATTGTATTTTTGTAATTACATTAGATGTATAAATGTGTACAAAGTGAAGAGAGCTTGAGGTTATTTGCATACAGCCAACATTTAACTTCCAAAGAAGTACACCCTTGCAAGCCTTTACATTCCTTACCTTAAATATGTATTTAACTGCCTCATTTCGGTTTTTAATATAACTGTTATATTTTATTTTGGTGTTTTTACAGATCGTTTTAAGGTATACGAGAATTAAAACGTATTTTAGAGAAAAATTAACTCTGTACAGCTTTTCACATTCTCCCAGATATTTCCCATTTCATCGTACCGCAATTTTGACAAGCTTCTCGATTTTATTTTAAATAATTATTTTATCAAAGGGTTTGCTTGCTTTGTATTATTTCAATATTTTCTTTGTGAATAATAATGATTTCGTTATATTATCTACTTTTAGGATTACTGTTTATTACAATATAAAAAATATTACCCTAGGTGGTTGAGTGGTAGACTATACCTGTCTCTCTTTCTCTCTCTCAGAGGAAAATGGGTTTAAATCTCTAAAGTATGGGGAATGTAATGTACACTTGCTGCCATAATAGTTTCATTACCTCCATTGCACTCCTATAAGAGTTTTTTTGTAGATCCTCGACACTACAGGTTGCGGTAACAGAGGCAACTCATTGTGAATGTTTGAATGGATAAAAATATGTAATTTATTTTGTTATCTTTAATATACATGTAATATTAAATAAAAATGTAAATTGATATTAATTTTAAACTATAAATAATAAAATCAAATGATTTTATTATTTAGTACTCCTAATAATTAATATACAGTACTTCATATTAATAGTAGTACTCCATTTTTTGATTATAAGATTATAACTTATAACTATTCTTTCTTTCTTCTACCCAAAAAAACCTATTGGGGAAATGTTAACGGCGTTAAACAAGGCATATCTTAAAATTAGTGACATAGAGACAGGTGAGGCTGTTATAAAAAATCTTGTGCATAAAAATGTATTCATATATAATACCATAAGTGGTAAAATTTTGTCGGCAAAATTTTCTTATTGTTACGAGCGTTTGTTGCATAGCAATTTCTCGAGTGACATTGTCACTAAAAACCACGAGACGTCAGTCGAGTGGTTTTTGATCAATGTCATGAGATGAATTGGCAACAAACACGAGTAAATCAAAAAGAAAATTTTGCCAAGACAAAATTTTACCACATATGTTATTCGTTATGACTATTTCGCGAATAAACAACACAAAGAATAAAAATATTTAACATTTATTTCAATGAAACGTACAATTTGTGTATACTATTTTTGTAGGATCGTTACTATAGCAAAAAAATTGTCGGTGAAATAAAGGGTAGGTTGCTTATTTGAACGTTTTCATTGGTAGAACAAGTTCGGAAAATTTTATAAACAAAAAATAGTCGCCGAAATAGAGAGAATTTCGTTCACAGGATAAATTTTTATTGGTTCGTATAACATTGAGTGAAATAGTCTTTAGAAATAACCTATACTTTCTTGTCTCTACATTTATTTGCCTTTAAATGCCGCGTTGCCAAGTTATGATCTTTTAATGCATTTTTTGAATAATATCAACTATTTCTTTAAATTTAAATATCTACGCCATCATTTATTAATTTTTATTTTTTGTAAAAATTTAGCTGAAGTCTTAACTAGGATCAATTTATCTCAAGTGTTAAAACTAAATTTTTTAATACAGAATGTTAAAATTGTTTTTTAAATATCAAGATTTTCGAATCTAGTTTTTGCAGTTTTTTTATGTAATCTTTAGGGAAAACAAATACTCTATTGATATATATAAAAATTGCAAAAATGGAAATGTAAACATATTTTTTTAATTGTCAAATGTTATTTACATTCTACTTTATTTGAAAGATAATTTTGGACACCCTATTCGAACTGTTAACGTGCTAAGATCTCACCTAAATTGTTACAAAAAATGAACTAACGCTGGCGTTATGGAAATTTAAATAAACAGGTAATCTTGATGAAAAATATTTAAAAAGATTATAACTTGATAACGCGGCATTTAAGAAGAAAAAGAATTAGGGCCAAAAAAGAACCCAAAAGGGCTTCAGTTGTGACAAGAAAATGCGAGGAACAGAGAGAGAGTGGCCTTTAACTAACTTTGCACCGCCTCCATTACCGAGTCGTCATCTGCAAACTTATGACACCAAAATGTTTTTTGAAAGATCCAAACAAGTGAAAGTCCGATGGCGTCAATTTAGCATCTCGTCAGCACTCAAATTTCAGAATACGTGGTGTATCCACTGCATGCGCAGCCATATGTAGACGCGCGTTGTTAAGAAGCAACAATACTCCTTTTGAGAGAAGTCATCGGTGTTTCGATTTTATCACAGGTTTGAACGTATTCATTATCATGTCACTGTATCGAGCACTAGTCACAGTCTGACGTTTTTCCTGGAAGTGCATCAAATAGGTCCATTGACATGCCAAAAGATGGTCAGCATGACTTTACCGCCGAAAGCGTGCCTTGAGTTTTTTGTTGGCCGGAGACGATGCGACGGGTGTTTCCATTATATCGTTTGTCCCTCTAAACTATATACGAGTACTCTGTGTTTCTTAATGATTCACTCGGGACTTATCTCCTGTCACAATTCGATGGAAAAAGCATCTCTTTCACGAGCATAACGGTCCAAATGCTCCTGACAAATCGTTTACCGTGCATGCTGTAATCATCCAACAGGTACCTTGATGGGACCCATCATGAACAATATTGTATGCGGAACCGCGACTCATATTGAATTCTATGGCATTTTAATTAATGGCCTTTTGTTTGTAATCACGATGGCGTTTCGTTTCTACACTCACGGACTCGCTGCTCGATTGACTGTTTCACTGTCTCATTTGCGACACTATCTGCTATCCCACTCTGGTGTTCATCACTGACGTTTTACCTCCCGCTTTTAAATCTTTCGACCCATTTAAATATACACTCTTGCATAACTCAAACAACTGTCTCCCTACTGAAGTGTTATTCTTTTGTAGATTTCAAAAGGTTTTATTACCTCTGGCCAGAAAAACCTTTAACGCTTTGTTGTTCTTCTACTGTGCATGTTGACAACCGCTCAATGGGCACAATACCTGTATGGCATATTGCCGAGGAGCCATTTTTTGTCCGTTGTACATACTTCGTGCACTTTAGACGAGGCGTCTTGTTATTTAATGATTTTGTCTCGAAAAGGTTGTTTCACTAGAAAAATGCGCTTTTATGCACCACGCTTTATTGAAACACTGAATCCTTTAACCTTCTTAACATTTCGCCAATCGGATTTTTTATATAGATATTAATGAAGATACATTCGAAGAATAGAGTACGAAATGGACACCCTGTACAATAATTATTATAATCAGATTAGTTTCTATATAGTAGAATTTAGTTTAATATAGTCCTTTGTGAAAATACCAGCCCTTTCTTGCAACCAATGGCGTATTGTATATCATAACTTGGGATTATTAGGATTAAAATGGAAAGACATTTCCTCTGTCCATAAAGCGTATATGAAAATAAAGATTGAAACAAATGAAAAACTTAATAAATTTGCAATACAACAAATAATAAAAGAACGGAATGGTGTAGACAGTTTGATAGGACGGAGGAATGTCGACATTACCAGTAACCAGTAATATGTTAAAAACTAGCTAGATTCAAGTGTACTCTAAAAAAATGTAACGGTACATTCAAAAATTCTAAACAAAATCGCTTTGGATTTACTTATATAACTATACCAAATTAAAAAGAATCATTACAAAGGGACCATTTAGACACCGAAATATTTAAAACAACGATTACTAATCGTTGTTTTTTTCCATAAATAATATAACGATAACTTTAAATAATATAATGATAACTTTAAATAATATAATATAATTTTGGTTTTAAATTAATACTCTAGGAATGTTAAAACTATAGCTATTAATTAAGTTATTTCACATTTTTTACGTGACAATCCAACTCCAACTGAAAATTTTTAACCAATCACGTTACAGAATTTTTCAAATTGGCACCAATGAAATTAGTTTATAGTGACAATCCAACTCGAAAATTCTTAACCAATCAAATTACAGAATTTTTCAAATTGGGACCAATGAAATTAGTTTTATAGTGAAAAATCCACTAGTGGCTTTTTCTTAGTGAAAAAATTTATGTCAAAATGAAATGTGAAATTTAATTAAATTATTATTAACTACACACGCTAAATAAAAATTTGCTCGATGGATTGTCAAGCCGATTTCAACTCGTGGTCTAATTTTTTATTGCAACATTTATCGTTTAAGACATTCGTAGCTTTTGCTTTTGGAAAATTACACTCGTCTCCTGCATCGACTCGTGTAGTTTTCGTTGCGAAAGCTACTCATATCTGAAATGACATATTTTGTCGGAAAAAATTAGACCACTTGTTAAATTATACAATGCGTTTCAAAAGTCTGGAACTATTGAAATAAAATTCAAACAAAAACTTTTTGAGACAAACGCTCTGACAGGTCAATTTTGGTTTTAAAAAAGAGATCTTTTTATATCCACTGAATTTTTCGATCGTCATTTGTTATTGACTTATGACGTCATCGGATTTTTTTTTAAATTGCAACCCATATTTTTTTGATGATATGATGGATTTGGATAGAGCTTGAAATTCTGGAAACAGAAATATGTACAAGTACAACCTTGACTTTGATAGTTTCTGAAATACGAGGCATTAAATTAAATTGGAGCAATTCGTCCAGAAACTCTCCGGAATGTGTTACAAGATTTTGAGTATCGCCTAGGATATTGCCAAGAAGTAAATGGGAATCAGTTTGAACATCTTATTTAGTTTAGTTATGACAATAAGGTTGTTAACTTGCTCGTTTCTACAGTAAAATAAAAAAAAATGAAAAAATTTAGCGCTACTTCAGCTTTTTTTCCAAATTTTGAGCTTGATTATCTTGTAAACTATCAAGGTCAAGGTCATACTTGTGCATATTTTTATGTTCAGAATTTCAAGCTCTATCCAAATCCATCAAAAAAAATATGAGTTGCAATTTAAAAAAAAATCAATACCGTCATAACTCGAAAACAAAAGGCGATCGAAGAATTAAATTTATACAAAAATATGTGTTTTTTAAAACTAAAGTTGACCTGTCAGAGCGTTTGTCTCAAAAAGTTTTTGTTTGAATTTTATTTCAATAGTTCCAGACTTTTGAAACGCACAGTATATGAAAAAACCACTAATGTGTGATCTACCCTCAATACTTTGTATCCAACAAAACCTGCGGCATAGTATTGTTCGTTATGTTACTAGGGCATTACTCAATCGTTTAGTCATCAGTGAACACATAACAGGCTAGTGATGTGATAATGATATGGAATGATTTTAGAGTCAGTTTCGAACAGAAAGAAGTACTATGTACACGCTTTTAAATGTTATTACCGATATATTTATTAATAAATTATATTAAACAGTTGGGGTTGTTTATAGTTGCAGCGGAGGGATTACCCCTCGTGCTTTATTAGTTTTTGTGATAGTGGTGAAATCGCTTATTAAATAGTGTATTCATAAATATGACAACAAAAACTGTAAGTAATTCAGTTTTGAC